>VUYT01000036.1:0-181195 GCA_008802785.1 Symmetrospora coprosmae | reverse complement strand
GGGGGATGCGCGCTCTTCCTGAGCAGCGGACGGAGGCGGCTCAAGCGGGCAAGATCCAGTATGTAAACAAAGCATGAGCGAGCCAGCACGGGGGGGGGGGAGGGATGATCGATGATCTTCACGACGTTGCATTACGGACAGGATCAAAGGGGCTGCTCTTCTGGGAATGTGGTGTTGTCCTGTTCCTGACCGCCTGTTGCGGCCTGCACGGGTTCCCTCCGCTCCGCAACGAACATGGCAACGAAAACGTCTGGACGCCGAGTGTCTGGCAACTCTGTCCGGGTCCTGGATGAAGGGGGGGGGTCGCGCGGTGGCTTTGTCGCGACGCCATCGTACAAGCCCACGAAGCAAGGATGACTGTATCACGGTTGATGTGACCGCATGAGGATGGCCTGAGCAGGATCGCTGCGCACTTACGACTACATCTGCCACAGAAAGACAGTGACAACTATCGCCATCGGGATGAAGAGCACGATCAGACAGGCTATTCTATATGTCCACAAGATCAGCCAGGCGAGTGCGACCAGAGGCCACAGCAGATAGCCATAGATCGGATGTGCTAGGCCCGCACGAACGCGGTCTTGCATTCGGCTCGCCCATTTGGGTGCAACCATCGGCGGTGGAGAGTCCCGGACCCCTCTAGGAAAGAGCGGTACCGCAGCCAGCGAAGAAGGCAGTGGTGCTGATTCTCCGGGTTGATGCAGAGTTGGCGAGCCTGATTCATATGACAGAGGGACATGTTCGGGAACCTGAGCGTTCGCTCCTGCAGGCACGGTGTTGCCGGATGGTGTCCTAACGGGGCGTTCATAGCAGGCAGATGCTGAGTCCACGCAGATCACATCGACTCCTCCCTGAGATCATCAACTCACTCCATGGTAGCGACCCGGACCTGCGGAATTTGACGTATCGCAGAGCGGAAGTAGGGTGTGGCCAGGATGGGAGAGAGGTGAGAACTGCGAGGTCACACATCTAGGAAGCAGGAAAGCGGGAGATGCGCTGTTCGCACATTTGACCGATGCCCCGTCGTGCAGCCCGACTGGACATGACCGACGTCCGACTGGCTTGACGCTCAGAGCTAGCGTGCGGGACGATGGCCTAGCGTCAGACTGCCTTCTGGTCGAATGGCTGACCAGGCGGATGATCGCGCGGGACAAAAAGATACGTCCATGCTGGCCCTACGTTGCTGCCAGTGGCAGTTTTGACCGGTATCTGGCCAGACTGTTCGTCGTGCTCGCGTTGGCGGTACATCCAGCCTACACTGGCGTGCGTGAGCAGAAGGCTACTATGCGTCTCTCCTGCGCATTCTTCCAATCACAAAACGCCGCCAGACTTGTACGCAAGGGTTGATCGCTGACTTCTATTCTGAGTGCATATCTCCAGATGCTGTAATCCCGAGTGCAGCCCTGGCCGATCCAACCGATGGCAATGAGGGGTGACATAGCAGCCATGAAGAGCCAAAATTTGACAACTGAGGCGCGCTCGGCTGCCGCGGCCTTGGCACGTCTGAGGCGAGTCCTCGTTGATCTGCACCTCTTGGCCTCCATTTTAGCCAGCTGCTTCTCTGTTGGCTGGATGTATACGCCATTGACCGCCGGCGCATGATCGTGCCGCAGATTGCAAAGACGTATGGGTCGAAAGCCACAGGCGGCTAAAAGTCCCGCCAGGGCAACGTCGGCTTTGTCTCGCTCTGTCCTGGCGAAGATACATTTGACGATGTAGGAGGCCCGTTGATCATCAGTCAGCATAGAAAAAGACTCAGCAAGGAGCACACAGGGCTGCATCTGTGAGCGCGTGACAGCGATAATGATTACGAGAGATAGACACAGTGGTAGCAGGACTACTGATTGTACTGAGGTGTGAAGGCGCGAACCTCGCAGCGAGATTGGGGAGCATGTCAGTCGGTCTTGTCTGGTGACCGTTGGCAGACTCGAGTTATCAGGGCCAGTCAGTCCTGTCAGCGACAATGCAGTTGCACCCATAGGAGACATGCCATCATGAGCTGCCGGGAGTGACCTGCTCATTAGCAATAAGACGAGGAGATATCCAACCGAGCTACTATCGCACTCGGCGCAGGCGTCTAGCGCCTGGCTCACTTGAGACAGTATCCGCAAGCGACACCGAGAGTATACCCGCTAGTCACCCAGCGCCAGTGCCTCCATCTTGTCAAGGATACGGCGCGCCTCCCTTTGCCCAGTAATGAGCGGTCCGTGCGCAGTGGCATAGTGATCTACGTCCGTCGCCTCTCCCGCGAAGAAGAGGCGATCGTCCCACAGCGGACGAGCGAGCTCGGCAAAGTCGTATGGGGTCGTCAGATCCGTGGCAGACGGGTCTGTGGTGGGGCAGTAAGCGTATGATCCGCACGAAAACGGGTCGGCCAGCCAGCGCGTGACGATGATGCTCTCGGGTCCTGCATCGGCGAAGCCCGGCTCGCTCCCGAAGTGGTGCCGCAGGATTGCGTGCATGCCCTTGCTGACCTCTTCATCAGATAGCTTCTCGACAGCCTCGCCGAGCGACGCGCCGCAGTAGAACACGAGCGTGTTCTTGCCTGTGATGGACTTGTAGCTCTGCGCGAAGAGGGCGCGATCCTTGAGCAAGGGGAGGAAGGCCACGCTCGCCTCTGACGAGAGCAGCGTAATGAAGGACTCGTTCGGGGGCCAGAAGCAAGTCGAATAGGTCAGGACAATTTTGTTGAGCAAGCCCATGCCCAGTCGGTGGGTCGCATCGATGCGTCGCTTTGGCAAGGCAGGAGAGAATGCCGGAGGCCGCTTCTGCAGGACGCCCAGCGGTAGAGTGCACACGACGAAAGCGGCGCTGAAGCGCTCTTGGCCGTCTGCTGCAGTATGTGGATCTCCGCCGCTTGCTATATTAGCGGACGGCGCTGGCCTGGTCGTAATGTCGATGGAATCGCCATCATCGGCGAGACTAATGGCTGTGACCTCCTTGCCGAGCACAATGTCCGAGCCGGCGTCCTGTCGAATAGCGGATGCAAAAGGCTCGTAGATACCTCTATAGCCGCTGGCGATGACTGCGTCTGGACCACTGCAGCCGTGACTGGGTCAGCTTCCAGCTAGGGATGGCCATACAGCCTGCAAGCAGGCTATGACTGACCGGAAAGTCTGGTCGCTTTGCCAGTATCGGAGGCTGACGTCCTTGAGCTGTGCGCCGGTCCATCCATCCCACGATTCGCTCATCTGGGCTGCGTACCCCTTCTCCTGCGCATCTTCGAGGCCGTCGAAGAGCGTCGAGCGCGTCTCGTCCAATACGTAGTCTGCGAGCGACTCGTGTGCTTGAGGGACCGCGTTTGGGCGATCCTGTGCGAAGGTCGCGGACGAGTCAAAGATATTCAGGAGGGAGTTGTGTGATAGCCGCGCAGCCAGAGCCTCCGGCAGCGGAGGACCAGAAGGCGAGTAGATGTAGTGCCTGCTTTTCAACGTAGCGGCTGGAGGCTGGTACAAGGAGAGGTCGTGCTTCTTCGCGAGCCGGTGCAACGGGTTGCCTGCGAGGCCGTGTATGAAGCTGTCATTCGCGGGAAGGGCGGATCAGTCTTGTCAAAGGACACGTCCGAGAAAATGCTACTGCGCCCACCTCGCTCCCAGGTCCATGGGCGTCCCGTCCTGGCTGCCCACGTCAGTATGGGTGCGCCCGCCGATTCGGTTCCTCGCTTCCACGACCAGCACAGAGTGACCCGCTTTAACGAGCTCGCTAGCGCACGAGAGACCAGCCATGCCGGCTCCGATGACGATGATCTGTGGGCTCATGCTGCGCCTGCCTGGGCAGTACTGTCTGTATAGCTGACGAGCGGTCAGCACCGTGACACCCGGGTCAGCGCTGGCGCTGAGAGGCAGAATGCAAGAGCAGAGACGGGTAGGACCAAAGGGGACAGTGAGTGCAATACCACTGGCAGCGCCTGCTGTC
The DNA here is from genome assembly GCA_008802785.1 of Symmetrospora coprosmae. Taxonomy (NCBI): domain Eukaryota; kingdom Fungi; phylum Basidiomycota; class Cystobasidiomycetes; family Symmetrosporaceae; genus Symmetrospora; species Symmetrospora coprosmae. The sequence continues at coordinate 177,280 of VUYT01000036.1, read as the reverse complement.
CAATCTCTGCCTCTGTACAAGGGGAACTGTGCGGGTCAGAGCCTGCTTGCTTCGGCAGTCCTCGAGACCTGCTGCTGCTGCTGCTGCTGCTGCTGCTTCTGCTGCCTGGTCCAGCCGGCGGGCCCTTTCACCAGACAGACGACCCTTCCAGCGCTCTGCAGTAAGCTACCGTACACGAATCTCTGGACTTCGAGGCGCTTCTGTGCAGGATGCAGCTGCTCTCTGCGGCGACTGCGCGATGGGCGATGCGTTGTGATGACCTATACTGGCACCATCGACACGAACAGGCGGGAACGCGTCGCGTGGTGGAGAAATTGCGGGGCGCCACCGGTCCGGAGTCTTGGGTGGGTGACAGGTGTGGAGGAGGGCAAGCTAGAGGGAATAGCACCTCAACGAAAGGTAATCTCCCCCCAGACTGTGACATTTTGAGGTCATATCCACATAAACGCACGGTATTGGAAAGTCCCAATTCTCCCATCCGAATTCTAGATCTGTGTATCGTGTAGGACTTCCGCGTCTGCTCATCCCTTCATGCGGGGCCAAGGCACAGCTTCAGTCTGCTGGCACACCTCCTCCTTCGAGTACCCTCTGCACCGCTAGCAGCCTCGCACGGTCTCACATTAGTAAAACGGCTTCAATGACGGCCTCTGCTGACAGCGCAGGCGCAAAGTGGTGGAAGAGCGCCGTCGTCTTTCAGATCTATCCGAGCTCGTATCTCGACACGACTGGGAACGGCTTGGGAGATCTCCCAGGCATCCTCTCCAAGCTCGATTACATCGCCGGTCTGGGCGTTGATGCCGTTTGGGTGAGGACTGCTCTCGACGCGACTGCTCCGCAAGCTCGAGCTGGTTACGCCACCCCAAGTATACGGGCCCACCCATCTGACATCAAGACTTTCCGCGTGCCGTCTTGCCTTCTACGACCAGATCTCCCCTTTCTTCCAAAGCCCGAACAAGGACTATGGCTACGGTGAGCTGTCCCCGACTTCGGTGCCGCGCTTGCGCGATGGTCCCCGTCGGAGCATGTAATACACACACATCAATGTCCTCCTCTGCAGACATATCCGACTACCAGAAGCCTGACGACCGCTATGGAACACTCGAGGATGTCGAAGCCATCATTCAGGGCTGCCATGACCGTGGCATGAAGATCCTCTTCGACCTCGTCATCTCGCACACTTCAGACCAGCACGCGTGGTTCAAGGACGCAGAGAAGAGCAAGGACAGCCCGTACCGAGACTTTTACATTTGGCGTCCGGCGCGGTATACGCAAGCCGGAGAACGCATCCCGCCGACCAATTGGCGCGCCATCTTTGGCGGATCGACATGGGAGTGGTCGGAGCCAACCGATTCATACTACTACCACACTTTTCTGAAGGAGCAGCCTGACCTGAATTGGGAGACTGAGGCGGTCCGCGATGCCATCTTTGAGAATGCCATCACCTTCTGGCTGAAAAAGGGCGTTGATGGGTTCCGCGTGGATGCAACGACGTTCTACTCCAAACACCCCTTCGAGGATGTACCCCTCGTGGACGCAAACACCTTTGACCAGCCTTCCGAGAAAGTCATGCATCACGGTCCCAGGCTTGGGGAATTCGTGCAAGACATGGTCAGCAAGACATTCGCCAGATTCGAGTGAGCTCATGCGTGCTGAAAGACGATTCGGGCTTGGAGCCGCTGCTCATCCCACCTTCATTTCCACTTGCTAGCGCCGTCACGATTGCAGAATCAGGGGGCGATCTATCTGTGGAGCGCATGCTGGAGCAGGTAGCGGCCAAAGAAAACAAGTACAGCATGGCCATTGGCTGTAAGTCGACGCGAGCGTCAAATTCCGACGAGATCCCAGCTGATGGCCGGATCCCCACACTGACACTGGAACAGTCGATGTCCTAGGACTTGACCACGATCCGGAGTAAGAGTGCCGTGTGCTCATTGCGCTTGTTGTACACGCTGACCGAGTCTACCAAATCTTCCAGATTCCCGTATTACTACCGCCCGTGGACGTTGGACCAGTTCAAGACAAAGACAGAGCTCATCCAGCAACTCGCAGATCCCAAGCACGACGCATGGGAGTGCAACTACTTGTACGGGTCTCGTCCACGCATTCTCGTACGGCCGGGACCGAACAAGGCTGAGTGCCTAACGGCCAATGTGTCCACAGGGAGAACCACGACCATGGTCGCAGCATTGGCCGCTTCGCAGACGATTCGCCTGAATACCGCGGGATCAGCGCAAAGTTGCTCTCGATCTACCTCGTCACGCTCAGCGGGACACTCCTGCTCTATCAGGGCCAGGAAATTGGGATGGTAAATTTGCCGAAAGAGTGGCCACTTGCCGAGTACATTGACCCGGCGACGCAGATGTACTGGAAGAACATCCAGGCGGGGATCGCGCGCGGTGATGGCCAATACAATGCCGAGACGGCGTGGAAGGGCGTCCAGACGATTACAAGAGACCATTCGCGGACCCCTATGCAGTGGACCGCCGGTCGGAACGCTGGCTTCTCCACCGGCGACAAGACCTGGTGAGAGCTACGACTAGCGTCAGCCGGATCATTCCGCACTGCCCTTGCTGATGCTGTGACCGGACAGGATGCGCGTGCACGACAACTACCCCGGGCTGAATGTTGCCAAGCAGGAGGGTGACGAGGGTAGCGTGCTCTCATTCTGGAAGAAGGCGCTCGCGCTGCGCAAGAAGCATGCCGACACCTTCATCTTTGGGCTGTTCGAGCTCCTCCCGACGAACGACAAGACGATGGCTTATGTCAAGACGAATCCTTCCGATGCTGCACAGAAGGTGCTCGTTGTGCTGAACTTCAGCGGGGAGGAGCAGAGCGTTGAGATGCCGGCGGGCCTGAAGGAGGGCGCCGGCAAGGAGGTGCTGCTGCTTGGCAACTACGACGATCAGAAGAGAGGCATTGGGAGTGCATTGAGGCCATGGGAGGGGAGGGTGTATGGCTTTCAGGCTAGGTGATTGCAGTCTTGAAATTGACGTCGACAGGAAGGTGGGGCGGCTCCGCGTAAATGGCACACGCTTGCAATAACATCTTGGCACGCTGCGCACAAGCTGCAGATTGTCAGTCCATCGTCTTGAACATCGCAATTAGCTTGCTTGACGCCTTGCACTCAGTCGCGATATGTGGCCGAAGGATCCTGCGGGTCGCGCGCCTGGCGGCTCGACGCTCGTCAGCTTCGCTCCCACCGAACCCATACATACACACAGCCATGCCGAGAGTAAAGACTTCGCGGACGAAAGCACCGCCAGAGGGGTACGACGAGATTGAAGAAGTGGTGAGTCTGCGAGAGAAGGGCAGCAGCAGCAGCTCCCGTCGGGTGCCACAAAGATTGCTCGGGCATTCAGACTGGCGCGAGAGGCTGGAGGGCGGACGCAGGCGCCTGTAGCGGGAACGATCATAGCGCAAGTCACTGACACTTCTGCGCACATCCGCCTTCCTCGCTCGGTATCCCGGCCACGCTGCTTTCGTTTCGCCCTCGGCTTCCGCTTCTTTGTCCACTGGGGGCCGTGCACCACGATACACGGACGTCGCCGCCATGCAGCTCGACGAGTACCAGCGGCAGATGCGCGACGCGGAAACAGAGTCGCACGAAGGCAAGCGCAAGCAGGAGTCGGTCTGGCCCATCATGCGCATCCAGCACACGCGCTCGCGCTGGATCTACGAGCTCTACTACAAGCGAGAGGCAATCTCGAGGGAGCTGTACGACTGGCTGTGCGAAGAGAAGTATGCAGACGTCAAGTGCGTGCCCTTCTTCTTTGTGACTGCACCGCACCGGTACCCCTCGCTGCGGCAAAGCCAGACTCACTGATCCTCACCCTGGCTTTTCCGCTCCTCCATTTTCCCCTATGGAACCGCGACAGCCTCATTGCCAAGTGGAAGAAGCAGGGGTACGAGAAGCTCTGCTGCCTGCGATGCATCCAGACGAGTGTATGTGTCTCACGACCTCATTCATCTGTGAAGATTGCAGTGCCGGCGTGAAAGCTGACGTTGTAGCCCCTTCCATTCGTTCTTGCAGGCCAACAACTTTACAGAGTCGACGTGCGTGTGCCGGATACCAAAAGCGCAACTTCGGAAGGGACAAGTCGTGGAATGCAACGCCTGCGGCTGCCGAGGGTGTGCCAGTTCCGATTGAGCTGTGGCACACCTGCGAATGAAAAGCCCTCGACCAGCAACCATCGCAATTAGACCTCGCTTGCCGCATCGTTGTTGTATCATTCTGCGGGCAGTGCACTGCAACAGCACTACACCTAGGAGGATCCAGCCTATTTGCCCGCTCGACTCAACTGCTTAGCCGATGGCGGGTTGACAATCATAATTTCGCCCTCGACAGCGCGCTGCTCGACGCCAATGTCCTTTAGGCATTGCGCGTATCTCGCCAGATCCTGCCGCTTCAAGTACTTGAGCACTTTTGCCCGCTGCATGACAAGCGCACGCAGACCCCGCTTGGAGTGGATGTCCCGAGGCATTGACTCGCGGTGGTCTGCCAGTGAATGAATGCGCATCGTCAAGATGGCGGCTGAGCAACAGAGCGAGAACAGAGCGAGAGATGTGTCAGCTACGGTATGATCGACTTATTAAGCTCGCTTCGCCAATGCACCCTGAACCTCCGACCTGCCGGAGCCTTGACCTTGCCCGAAGCGATGCAGGATCCTGCGCGTGTTTTCGAACCGGATACCGCGCGAGTTTGCGTTCCTGAGATCGAGAATGCGCTTCATGACGTCAACCTTCTTGTCCTCCTCAATCTTTGCTTTTTCTATATTCTCTCGAAGGATGTTCTCGTGCGCCGTTGGCGTGTCGGACGTGAGGAAGGCATGGGCTGCAGGCAGCTTCTCAAAGAGGAGCGATGCGTCCTCGGCGGAGAGACCGAAATTGAGATATGGCATGGATGCGGCGAACACCGGGTCCGGGTTGCGCGGCCCTGCCGTGCTGTCTGCGAGTGCGGCCCTGCTCTCTCCCGCTCTCGCCACCAGCGCCGTACTGCTGCCATTCTCGCTGCTGCCGGATACGGGTAAGCCTGCCAGCTCTGTCGTTATTGTTGCCGTTGGTGTGGCCTGTGCTGGCGCAGGCAAGGCCTGTCCTGGTGTTGGAAGATGTGGTTCCTCGGGGCCAAGCACTGCCGCGCGGCTGTTCTCCAGCGACGGCAGCATGAGCGCTCCCGAGTATGGCACCTTGCCAGCGATGTCCTGCCCACTTCCTTCCCCCTGCTGCTGTGGACTAGCCCAGACTGCGTCTTTGTCGAGCAGGATACGCTTCAGCTCGCAGCTGTTCCAAAGGTGCTCGTTGCGCGGGCCATAGCCCCGTATCGGATCCGGAGCCGTCGCGCGCAGCTCTTTGACTGCCTCCTCTCGCCGAGATAGGTTTGCCTTTCTGCGCAGACGGGCGACCATCTTGCGCTTCTTCTCGCTGGCGATGGAGCTGGTGTGGAAGGCCGAGGAGCGGGGTGCTGTGGTGGCAGGCGATGACGGATGGAGGTACGAGGTGGACGCTATGACGGAGGGGCACTGTCAGCGCATCGATCCAAAGCCATCAATCAATGCAGTATGTGCGCGCGCGCACTCACCTCTGCACGAGTTGGTCGATGCGCTCGCCTGGAAGCTCAAGGTGGCCCCCGCTGGCCCGTGCAGGCTCAGGGAAGCGAGGCGACGATGCAATGCCATGGCCATGCTGACAATGGCGATGCGGCGCGATGCGATGCGCTGCGATGCGATGCGATGCGATGCTTCCGTGCGACTCGGTGCTGGAATTGGTCGAAGCTGAACCGCGAGTCCAGCCCTTGTCTTGTCCTGGCGTCCTCTCCCTCCGTCTCTGGGAAATTTCCCTGCGGCCGAGGAGGAGAGAGCGCGTCCTCCACAGCTCTAACTCCTGCTCACCACTACGTTGCAGCAGGCGGACAAGTGATCTCAGTCAGTACACCGTCAGATCGCATCGCATACAAGGCGCCCTCGCTTGCTCCGTCTACAGCCAGGATGTCGACGCCCGCGCCCGCACCCAGGCTCACAAAGAAGCAGCAGAAGGCAGCCGCACACAAGAAGGGAGTGCGCAAGGGCAAGGGAAAGGGGAAACAGGCAGAGGATGCTGCTGGAGATCTTCTAGACGTCCCGGAGGACGACCTGGGCCAGGAGGAGGCGGGCGACGAGCTCGCAAAGCCATCAAAGAAGCGGAAACGGGCAGCAGAGGATGATGACAACGATGCCGAGGCAGACGCGGACGCCGACGGTACAGATGGAGAGCCAAAGAAGAAATTGACAAGGAATCAGCAGAAGCGAAAGGCGAACAGGGATCGGAAACAGCGCTTCATCGTCTTTGTCGGTGAGTGGCGCGGAACAGTCTTTGGTGGCAATCGTCGTGCAGAAGCGCGCAGACGAACCGTGCTCATGCGCGATACTGGTTGTCACAGGCAATCTACCATACAAGGTTACGCAGGAGGACATCATTGCTCACTTTGCGGAAGCGTGCGGTACGTGGCTTCCTCCTGAGTGCCAGCAGGCTCAAAAGGCAAGACCCCCTCTTCGTCCGGACTGACCGACCTCTGCCTCCCCATAACAGGAGAGACGCCTTCTGTGCGCTTGTTGACTACCAGGGACGCGATCAGCAATAGCGCACAAGGGAGCGAGGCCACTGAAGGCGAAGACCCAGGCAGCAAGAAGGGCGCAGCTCCGAAGACGAAAGGTTGCGCTTTCCTCGAGTTCAGCTCGTCGCATGTCCTCCAGCAAGCGTTGCATCTGCACCAGTCGCAATTCAAGGGCTCGCTCTCGTCCACCAAGCGCAAGATCAATGTCGAGCTCACCGCTGGAGGTGGGGGCAACGGCGAGCACCGGCTCAACAAGCTCGCAGAGAGCAAAGATCGCCTCGAGAAGCAGCGCGAGAAGCACAAGACTGTCGAGGACGAGGAAAAGGCAAAGCGGGACGAAGAAAAAGTGAAGGTCCGCGAAGAGTGGAAGAGGCAGCAGGCAGCGCAGAAGAAGTCAGAGGCGAGCAAGCCATTCAAGGAGCGGAAATCCAAGCTGCCCAAATGGCTCAGCGGGACGAATGCAGTCAAGCTCGGATAGGTCCGTGCGTGATCTCTTGTTCTCGCTCTTGGGGTTTTGCCGGCCTGTTGTTGTAGCCAAGATTCTGGATATGCATATCTTCGAGGGTTATCGACATGTCAAGGCAGGGAATCAATCATGCCTGACCAAACTGAATTCGCACGGGGTATTCGGGATACAAGAAGCGTCGAAGTCCACGGCCCTCGTGAGCATTACTATGGTCGTTAGTGGGAGCCTCGTCCGTTCTAGGCGTCGTGAACCTCGTTATCTGGCGTGTTGGCGACGTACGAGCGAAGTGGGGGCTCGACGAGGCTCGGGTTGGGCGGCGCGAGCACGGCAGCCGCCGCGAAGACGAACGACCCCTGCAAGCTGGCCACGTCCGCCTGGTCGAGGCCGGGCGCCACATCGTCCTGGATGCAGGGGATGGTGCCGTTCGCGACGGCTGTGCGCACCACGGCTGGCGAGGCGAATCGTGTGGATGATTGGAGGGCGAGCTTGATGATCTGGAAGGAGCTGTTGACGTAGAGCTGCTCGCCGTGTCCGATGGTCACCAACGGGCAGAAATCCTGTCACAGCGGAAACACGGTTAATCTGGGGACGACCAGAAGCTTGAGGTCAATGAAACTCGCCTGGAAGAGGATGTTGCCGGTCCTGGACCCTCCAAGGAAGCCGGTCGACCCTTCGATGGACGCTTCCACCTGCGGCCTGACGACTTCATCGGTACGCGACGAGATGCTCGTCGTCGGTACCCAATTGTAATTGCCGCCCTTGGCAGCGAGCGCAGCGAGGAAGTTCGAGCCGACGCTCTGCTGGATGACCGACGGAGCGGTACCCCCAAGCTGCACGGCGTCCACGAGCGGACCGAGCGTGGTGCCTCGGAAGTCACCGGCCAGCGAGAGGAAGTCTGCAGGAGCAGCGTAGACGAGATGAGCCTGGTCAGAGATGGGCACCTTCATGTATTAGACATGTACGCCTGACTCACGAGAGATCTTTCTGCGTGTGCTCGGGAAGAAGGTGAAGACCCATTGAGCTGCGCGGAAGTTCGCCGTTAGACTGCACCGTGCCTCGCTGTGCCGGAACGCATCGCAACTTACTGGCTAGGTTGCCCTGAGACCATCCCTGAATTGGGAAAGGCCGGCAGACAGTGGTATAGAGGACGTCGATGGCATTCGCAATGTATTCCGCGTTGTTCTGGATATCGTCGAGCATGAAAGGCTGCGGCGCAACGTGGAAGGGCGAGCACACCATCAGCACGCCCGCCACGACATCTTACAGAGTGCGCGTTCCGCACTCACAGGAGGCGAGACGTAGCATACGTCGTAGCCCATTGGCGTGAGCAGCTTGACGTAGCCATCCTGCCAGCTCTGAGTGCCGTTATTGCCGGCTGATTCCCGGGCGAGATGCATCAGTTGTTGGTCGCGAGCAGGTACACCTGAGTCGACATCCTACTCACTGCCGGGGACTGTTGAACAAGTAGCCAACGGCGACACCGGCAGAATCAGCCTATTTGCTAGAACCGATGCGCCGATGTGCGCAAGCTGGTCCGCAGGCACGCACCAAGGAGATACGGGTTGCGCACGGCAGCAAGGCCTCCGGGGTTCGTGCAATTGAGACGATTGTTGAGCTCGAGGGAATCGATCGTGAAGGCTGGATCTCGTGTCTGCCTTCGTGACATGGAAGGCGCCGGACACATGCGCGCCGAGGCTAGCGCAGCAGAGCCCAGCAGGGCAGCGAGAAGGGTAGCTGGTCCGAACATGGTGCTAATTAGAGTGGTGGACCACGTCGAGCAAGCGCGTGCTGGCAGAGAGCGCTGTAGATGAAAGCGAGGGTGGGGCAGACTTGGTGGGTCTGTAAAAGCTGGAAAAGACGGGTTGGAAAAGCGAAGGCGTCAAGAAGTCGTAGACAAGTGCGTTAGAAAAGGAGAGTGGGTAAGAGGCGCGATGAGCAGCCTCTGTGTCGTGACGAGTGGTCGTGCGTGTTGGTTGTTGGAATTCGAGCTGGCGGAGAGAAGCAGAAGAAGCAAGGGGAGGCGAGAGCGTCTGGTCGACGTCGCAACGAGCGCGACGTGCTGGTCCGGTGCACCAGTCGGACAGCTCGCTCCTTGTCAGGTGAGCGTCGGATCTGCATTGCTGAGGCACGAGCTCTGAGGAATGCAATCAGGAGTCTCTCCATCCAGGCCCGCGCTCGGCCGGCGACAGCGGAGGATCTCCGACTGAACATGGAGGCCACCCTCGATGACATTCCCAGCAGAGAAGGATCTGCAGAGGCGGGACGCAAATGTGCCGTTATTGCAGCGCATGGGAAGCCTCGCAGACATGTTGCTTGCTCTCGTATCTTGTGCTGTCTGTGGCAGACGTATGGTCGAATCCAGCGCCCGACGCCTTCAAGCCGGTCGCGTACGCGCAGCGCGATCGAGCTGGAGGAGGCGACGCGTCCTCGGACCTCGCTGAACAAGGTGCAGGCGATAGAAGAGTGTCGCGTTGCAATTACGCGCATCAGAAGATGTCTACCGAGCAAGCTTGACTACATTGATGGCGACGGTCGGCTTGTCGGCTCTCCCGCCTGCAGCCGCCCTGAGCCTCTCCTGTTCGGACTCTGACGCAAGCGCCTCCTCGAGCAGTCTAAACCATGACTCATGGCGCTCGCTCAGCGGCTGTGTAGGTGCATCGAGCCGAGCTTGCAGGAGCTCGTCGAAGCGTGTCCGAAGGAGCTCGATTGCGAGACCGGACTTGCGGTCCACATGTCGGCGGATCTTGCGGTCGACTGAGAGCGAGCTAGCAACATGCTGTCACATGGAAGATGCGATTAGCGACCCTGTATGGAGGTAAGTTGGGAGACGAGACGACTCACTTTGACATCTGCTTCGCCGCAGAGCAGCATAACGGCCTTTTCCGATACCGCCCCATTCTCCCAGACGTCTGTGCCCAGGGAAGTGATCAGCGGGAGTAAGGTAGGACACCAGGGGGGCGCTTTTCCGCCGACTCACAAAGTCGCTTGGACTGTTGAATATTGAAGAACGTAAGGAAAGAGGCGTTGCCGAAATCCGGCTTGCGCCCGTGCAAGAAATTCGAACTGGACGGGTGAATGGCGACAGGCGCGTTGTTCGACAGCGTCTTCCAGACTGCGCCAACATCCTTATAGACGAGTTTTGGGTGCATGGCTGCAGCAATTACCGCCATGACCATGCTCGCATCATCCGAGAAGCGATCCAAGTGCGGTTCGAGCTGTGCGAAGCGGACCCTCGGACACTTTGGGTAGCGAGTCGTGCCATTGTCGCTATCGGCGCTTTTGCCGATAAAGCCGGCATCGCAAAGGTTGCCAATGTACTGGCACTTCAGCTCCTCAATCTGAACGAGGTTCTGATGCGACAGGAAGTGCTTGCGGCAGAAGGTCGACCATGTGCCGTTCAGGCAGTTCTGTCGCCAGAGCTTGTACGCGCGGTACATGACCATGAAATCCGAGTGCTCGTCTGCGACCTTGAAAGAGCGCTTGATTGTGTCGGCTTCGGCTTCCCGTCCGAAGGGTGTCAGAAAGAAGGATTTCGAATTGAGCGTCGCGGCTATCGTGAGCGCTGCATCGAGACAGCCAAAGATGGTGGCAAGGAGGCATAGCTTGGCTGTATGCACGTCTCTGCAGGCATTTCAGATCCGTCATGGTCAGCAATGCTTGCCATCACGCCGGGCCGACACCACGAGGCTTCGACTGACAGAGGCAGTTTGACGAGGTGACGACCAAGCTGAGTGATCTCCTCGGCTGCATTCAGTGCCTTGACCTCGATCAAGCTCTGTATCGCACGTTGAATGTTGATAGCTGTTGGAGGATCCAACCCTTGCGACAATGTGTCTTCGATGGATCCGGGAAATTTCAGGATCTTGATGCGCAAGGCTAGATCCTGCAGAGACAGCCGCAGCATCTCCGGGATCGGGTGGTCAGGTAGTGCCGACTCGAATCTCGCCTTGCTGAACATGTGGAAGCAGATGCCCTCCTGCACGCGTCCAGCACGGCCACGGCGCTGCATTCCATTGGACCGGGCGATCCAGCACTCAACAAGACGCGAGATCTGGCGCTTCTCATCGAATCGCATCTCCTTGTGGCGACCCGAGTCGATGACAGCCGTGACGTCTGCCACACGGACCTACCCGTCAGCTCGTCCAACCAAGTCGAGGGCACGAAGCATTGGCGCACCTGGAATAGTCACTCCGGTCTCTGCGATGTTCGTCGACACCACAATCTTGCGGATGCCGCGCGGTGGGACCTCGAACACTCTCGCTTGTTGCTCGTTGGATATTGACGAGTGCAGTGGGAAGACCCTGAACTCCCGCGACCCGAATTGCGGGTGGCTCTCTAGCAAGTCGCAGACCTTTCGTATGGTCTCGAGTGAGGGGAGGAAGATCAAGATGGCGTGCGAAAAGTCTTGCGACTTTGGGTTGGCGAAGCAGATGGTCTCGAGGAGCTGCACCATGAGGTCGAGGTTGATCACGTTCTCGTCCATGATCTGCAGAGTATTGAGTGTCTGCTTCGAATAGCCAGCGCCGAATTTCGAGAGTTCAGAGGTGCCATCCAGATCGTCTAGATCCGCGAGATCTTCGAAAGCCGTCTGTCGCTTGCCTTTGCCTGCAGGACGCATGACTGATCAGCCGAGGCGCCAGATGTGCACACGCGTGGCGCACTCACGCTGAACTCGCTGCACATATGGCGAGTCGGAGTCGGCTTCCAGCCTGTAGTTGCTCATTTCGACTGCGTCCTCCAGAAAGTAAGGCGAAACGGGAAATGTCCGTCCGGGGACGTTGATGACTGGACACCCGCCCATGTATTCTGCAATTTTCTCGGCGTCGACTGTGGCGCTCATGAGCAGGACACGCAGATCCTTCCGGCGTTTGAGCAATGAGCGGAGGATTATGAGCAGGAAGTCTGAGTCGATGCTCCGTTCGTGGACCTGCCGGAGAGGCGGTTAGCCGGCCGGAGAAGATGAAGTTACCTTCATGCTCCGCCCTGCGCACCTCGTCAATGATGATGTGGGTGACATCGCGCAATCCCGTGTCGCCTTCGAGCATCCGAAGCAGTATACCCTGTGCGAAGAACCACATCATTATCAGCTAGGCCGAGCCCGCTTTTCGAGAATGCTGACCGTTCGCTCACGGTGGTTGCGTAGGTGAGGCGTGTTGCAGCCGACACTTTGCTCTCCAGTCGAATATTGTACCCGATGTACGAGTTGCGGCCACCGAGCGCGCCGGGCGCTTCGCCAAGCTCCTGCGAGACACGCTGAGCGAGCGAAATGGCCGAGATCCGGCGTGGCTCCGTGCAGTATATCTTGACATGCTGACCTTTGCCGAGCTGGCTTTCTAGAATCATTGTTGGTGTTTGCGTCGACTTCCCGCTGTTCCACGGAATCCCTGTGCTCAGCCACGAGGTTGCGGCTTTCCGCAGGAAGACCGATCACTCACCATCCTGTCTCTCCGCACAAGACCACAACCTGATTGCCCTCGATGGTTGACACGATCGCGTCTCTGTAGGCAGCTATAGGCAGGCTTTGCCGAGCAGCCTGTATCAGCGGAAGGAAGGAGGTTACCGTCAGCCGTACGTGTAGCATGCAGGGACTGGGCGACGTACCAGCATGGCCTGATAGCTCGGCAAGCTCTGACGCTGTGCCAATTGCTCCTTGAGATTCTCTTGAGGCGCAGACTCAGGCTCATTGAGCATGGCTGGGCCAGCTTCCTGCTCCGCTCCAAGCTCAACTTGCCGAGTCGCACTTGCGCCAGGCGCCAGCTTTATTGTGGCTGATGGGCCGGCGTTCTCCCGTCTGGCCTCAGCCAGCGCAGTGTAAATCTTCATTTGAAGCGCGTAGGCAGCCTTCTCGGCGTCACGTTGGCGGCCCTCCAGCTCATCCCACAGATCCCTGAACTTGGCAGGAAGCAGCCGGTGCGCGCTGCCATCCTGTGAGACGGCAAACAGCGCGAGTGTCGCGGCATAGTTGAAGGCCTGCTCCTGAGTCTCGCACGCCTCGTCCTCCATGCCATACTGCTCCAGCCGGCCAGAATCCCAGCGGATCGTGGCGACCGCCCGTATGGCACGGCTACGGCTGATGACTCGGTAGGTCACCTTGGCGAACTTGTCTAGTCTGCGGAGTGCATCGTCGAGCAGAAGGCGAGGTGTCTTTCCCGCATAGTTCTTGGGCAGGCCAACGTCCCGGACAGCGATGATCGTCCCGGCGGAGTTCCGCTCAGGCTCGCTCGACTCGGTTTGGCTTGGCTCGGCAGGCGCTTCCAGCATATCTCCGAACAGGTCCTCGTCCTCGCTAGTCTTGCTGATGATGTCAGTCGCATCTCGGCTATCGGTACCAGGCGAGGCTGTCTGCGTCTCGGCTGTAGATGCGGATCCTGACGATCCTTGAGTGTCTCCATTCTGTTCGCGAGTCTTCGCCTTGCCGGCGAGTCGCTCCGCCAATTCAATCTTGTCGACTCTGGCCCGCTCCGTCAGATAGGCTGCCTCTGCCCTCTTCTGATCAAAGAGGTACATCTGCTGGACTGTTTGGCGGAACTCGTCAGGTCGAGGAGGACACTCCATGTGTGGCTAATCCGCAAAGGTGCTCACCTCGCTTGAGCAGAGCCTCCAAGGCCTCCAGTCGCGCAATGTCCGCGCTGTCGTCCTGGCTCGCGACCTTAGCCGACGCTGTAGGTCTCGCCTTGGTCTTCGCACCTCCCTTCTTGCCGCCTCCCTTGGTTGCTATGCCGAGCTTGCGCTGCAGCGACGTGATCTGCACTTTCGTAGAGATGTAAGCAGCGTCTGGATTGTCCTCCATCTCATCTGTGTCGTAGCCGCATAGCCCGACTGAAGCCGACTCTGGCAGAACTGCTTCATCTGGCGCTTCGGATCTGTCGGAGTCGGATGCGGAGTCTGAGTCCGAGTTGTGACTGCGGTAGGCGAGCAGACCCGAGCCGCCACTCTCATTAGGCGGTTTCTTAGTCGGCGCTGGACTTGCAGCTGGAGCAGGTGGTACTGGCGTGGGTACTGGCTTCGCCAGCGCCGGCCGCTCTTTCGGTGTTGCAGCAGGTGGTCCTGGAGAAGACTCGTGCCAGGAGCCCTGCCCGTATGGCTTGACGCGGACTTCGAAAGGGTCGCTGGTCTGAAAGACCGGCGTATAGCGTAGGTAAAGCTAGATGCGGGACATGGCATCATCAGTTCAAGTACGGGGGAACCCGGCATCAGGACGCACCCAGTCAAGAGCATCGTCAAGCTCCAAGCGTGGAACCGTACGCAGGCTTTCTTCGACCTGGTCTTGCGTGAAGCCGCATTTGCGCAGAATGAGGAAGAGGCCCGCTATCCGCGACAGGAGTTTTTCATCCGATTCCGAATATCGGACGGGCGGAGTGGTGCTTCCCTCTGCCAGGGCTAGTCCAACAATGCGATCTCTCTGGAAAGCGTCGCGCACCGAAGATCAGCCCAAGCCTGGCCCTCTCCGGCAGGCGCCGACTGTCTGCCCTGGAGACCATCACTTACGACATTCGTCGGATCATTCCAGGAGAACTCCGTCAGGTTGCTTGATACGCGGCGTTCGTATTCGATGACCTTCCAAGCTTTCGAGAGCTCCTTCTCCGAAGCCGCTCTGACGCGCTCTGCCAGTGCGTGCTCGGCGTCGTGAGCGCGCTTCTCCTCGCTGGCGTCCCAGTCTGATGCGGCACTGCTGACGGGCGTTCCATCGTTTGCAGCCCTTCTGCTTGATGGCGAAGCGTTGGTCGCAGTCGAGGGCACTGACTGACTGCTGGCCGCATGAGGCGCTGCGGCGGTACCTGAGTCTTCGCCACCTGTCGGTATCGGACCTTGAGATGACTCCCTCTCCAGCTCCAGCTCTGGCTCTGGCTCTTTCTTCTTGATGGTCGAGGTCGTAGCGAAGCCGCGAGCGGAGTTCTGCGTGGCAGCAGCGATGCATGCAGCGCCCCATGGATCAGTCAATGGCGACATCCCTCGCTCGCCGTCAACGGACCCACCTGAGCTTTCTTCTTTGCCATTTTGGGAGAGTGGCAGCTTCGCGCGTGACGGATAAGAGCGTGCTCAGGGTCAATGTCTGAGCGGGAATCTGTGGTGCCTCAATGGCCTGTTGGATCTCTGCCGTCTTGCTGCCAGGGTGCGCCGGATGTGTCGAGCGAGCGCGATGCGATGACGCTGTGCCTGTCCTTGTCTGGTGCTGCTGGTCTAAAGCCGTCTAGGGTCGCAGGAGGAGGGACTGTTTGCGTAAGGTGTGACAGAGCACCTGGCATATGGAGCTGCGATAGGAGAGAGGGCGAATATTGTCGATTGTGCAGCTGTTCAAGGGGAGAGAATGCGGTCTATCCATGCATGCATGCATGCATGCATACGGGACCCGATCGGGCGGGGTTCGCTCGACGTGCTCAAGCAGTTGACGGCTCTTGCTCTTGCTCAGATCCAGACGACAGCAGCAGCAGCAGCAGGAGCAATCTCATCGCCGATTCGCGCGTGCAGCCTCGCTGACTCGCATCGCATCGCAGCGCAGCGCAGCGCACCGCACCGCAGCGATGAAGCCTGCTGCGACTCTACGCGACGCTCGACGCGCTCGTGGGCAGTCACACCAGCAGGCCCACTCTGCAAAGCCCGAGCCGCTGAGCGATGGCACTCTGCTGCTCCTTGGCATCAGCCTCATCGCAGGCTCGCTCCTGCTGTTCGCTGTCGGGGTGTACGCCGTCCTGCTCTCGACCTTCATGCCCGACACGGGCTACAAGGTGAGGGGTCGGCTCAAATTGCAGTGGGAGCGAAAGTGGCGCCCTGACAGTTCTCGCCATGACAGATCCTGGACGCCGTCAAGAACGACGAGCACTACAAGTACCTCGTCCCATGCTGCATCCCTGCCGGCCTCGTCTTTGTCATTGTCAACTGGGGCGGTCTCCACTACTTCCGGCACGCGTAGCATCAGGGCAGAGGAGGGGAAGGAGCACTGGCAGGACAAGCAAGACGGGGGCATGGATGGGCAGCCTGCAGTCAGATCAGTGAGGATTGAAGGAGAGAGCTGCTGCAGGTACTTGCACGCGTCGCTGCCTCCACGACTGGCAGCTCACGTCAGATGGCCGCGTCGGCACACGCCGATCACCCCTTCGCCGGCTGGCTGCATCATCACCTCTCGACGATAAGTACAGGGAGCCGTCTCTTCTCTCCCCTCCATCAAGCAGCAGACCACAATATCACACCCGCCAAATCAGCAAGCCATGTCTCTGCCGACACTCGCATCGCGCTCCCTTCTGTTCTGCTCCCGGCCATCGAGCTCTCTGCTGCAGCAGACGCTCCGGAGACAGCTGTCGTCAGCCGCCACAAGGAAGGGCAAAGCCTCGTCTCCCCTGAACAACAGCCTGCTCTTCCGGAGCAGCGCACGAGCAAGCGGGAAGGGAACTGCAGGACAGAGGCGCACCTTCACAGCCCTGACCGACAACCAGGTCATCCAGCGGCCAAACGACCAGGCCAAATGGACCAGAATAGCCGCCACCAGGTGGGTGCGACTCTCTCTTTCTCCCGCCTTTTCGGCGCATTTGAGCTTACGCCCGCAATCATCTCCAGCGCCGCCATCCTCGGAGGAGCAGGCGCCCTTACTCTCTTCAACAATCGCGAGACGCGCGGCTCGCTCTCGGCCTTCGAGGCCTCATTCCTCAATCAGACCTTCAGTTACGTCGGGGCTGGCCTCAGCATCACTGCAGCATCGGCATATGCGCTGCATCGGACAGGCGCGAGCTTCCGCATCATGCGCGCCAACCCGTGGCTCGTCATGGGCGTCTCCCTCGCTGCGAGCATCGGGTCCATGTACGGCGCCCTCTCGACGCCCCCTGAGCAAGCAGGCAAGAAGCACTTCTGGTGGATCGCCTTCAACCTAGCGCAGTCGGCGACACTTTCCCCTCTCTTGTGAGCTTGAGCGCCGCAACAGGGCCCTGGCTACGGGCTCAGCTGACAATCCTTTTTTCCTGCGCGCCTCCCAGCTTCTTTAGCCCGGCGTTGCTAGCACGGGCAGGCCTGTACACCGCAGGTGTTGTTGGAAGTCTGGCATACGTTGGTGCAACTGCCCGCAGCGATAAGTACCTGTACATCGGAGGGTGCGTCATGGAACGACCAGACTCGGTTCACAAGTGTGGCAAGGCTGACGTTGACTCGTTCCTCCGCCACCGACTGCGATTCGTCCATCCGCTAACGACTGTCAGACCTCTGTTCGCGGGACTTTGCGTCGTCGCTCTCTCTGGCCTCGCCCCGCTGGTGCTACCAGTCGGAACAGCAGCCCTGGCCGCCACGCAGGCTGTCTCGCTGTACGGCGGACTCGCCGTGTTTGGCGGCTTCTGCCTGTACGACACGCAGAAGCTGCTCGAGCGCGCACGCCTTGCCGAGCAGGGCCTGGTCAAGAGCGATGCCGTCGCAGAGTCGTGAGTCAGGTCCCACCGTAGGCTCGCCCGCCCAGTCTGCAGCGGGATGAGCTGATTGTCAACATGCTCTGCGCTCCTGACGCGTACGCAGTATCCGATTCGAGCTGGACGTCATCAACATCTTCATCCGCATTGTGCAGATCCTCGGCATGCAGCAGAGCAGGAGGAAGTAGGTCGGCCGACATGCGCCACGTTCGGAGACGTGATACGGCTGCATGAGAGCGATGACAAGATGGAACTGTAGTCAAAGCATCATCGAGATTATTCCATCCCATCTCGATCGGCGTCTACCTCATCCAACGTGACCATCCGCTATGCCGCCTGACACGAAGACTGACGGGACTGACTGACTGACCGATGCATCCTACTGCTACTTTGAGCGCGCCTTGCATTGAGCATTCCTTGCTCCTGCGCGTGGCCTCCAGCCTCTTTACTTCTCTCTATCTGCCGTATTGCAGCGCACTGCACCTATTCCGGCCCGGTGAGCCTCGTCGTTTCGTATCTCGCAGACCACAGAGTCTTCGAAAAGCAACGCATTGACGAATCTGACCACCTTCATCTCGTAGTTGGTACCTCGCTCGCAGCCATGATCCGCGAAAGTACTGCGACTGGAGAGCAGCATGCCGCTTCTGAAAACGTCAACCCACCCGCATATATGGGAGCGGCATCACAGCCACCAGTCACGCAGCCAGCCCCGGCTTATGTCTCGCAGACCTGGCGCCGTGACAATTGGCCATACGCCGATACCCTCGTCTCGTCGGATCATCCGTATGACCCGTCGAGGTCCGCCGCGAGCCATCAGCGAGCCTCTACGGGCAAAACTGTGGCGCCCAAGCCGAAGCAGTCCTGGCCTCACCGCTGCTCCGAGGTCCTCCTCAACGTCGGCACCAGCATCGTATGCCTTCTGGCTTGCTTGGTGATGGTGCCATTTGCGCTCGCCGCGAACGTCATCGTTGCTGTCGTCTCTGCCGTGCTCGGAATCATCTGCAGGCCGTTCTTGATGTGCTACATGTGCTGGGCGCATTAGCCTTGCTCACCGCGCACGGGGCATCAGGAGCAGTGCCGGTCAGTTTGCCGTATCGATCTGGCTTCAGTGGTACGTCGGTACTTGCGGTTGTATGCGCAGAGTAGCCCGGCTAGGGAAGTGCTGTCCTCCCAAAGACGTATATGTCCCCCGGAAGTCAGCTTGCTAATTGTCAGAGCAAGCTAGCGCGCGGAAATCAAGAGAGACATGATTGCTGTAAGCTTGTGTAGGGTGCTGGTCATACATTATGGGATCCGTTCCTGCGCAAGCCCTGCTACATCTTTGGCATTCGGCAGGCGCGACGCTACCGCCTTATGCAAGCGGACTGATGAGCCTGTTACGCGAGTCGGAAGGCGTCTCAGCGTGAGTGTGAGCATCCATGCAGCACGACAGCCATGTGTGCGGGAATGGTGAAATGCCCTCGCTCGCCTCACCTGACGAAGGAAGGTCTCGGGAACGTGTTCTGGATGCCGATGAAGAGGATCGCAGGGACCCATCCCCACTGCACGATGCTAGAGCGACATGACAGGCAGAAGGAATAGGGATGTAGAGTCAGCTGCCCGCAACGCGGACGGTCCGTAGCATTCGCCCTCGACGAGGCGGTGGCGTACGTCTTTCCGACCTCGATGGCCTGTCGCGGTTGGCGCCAAGGGCGTGGACAAGCGGGAGCATACATAGAGCGTAGAGAGCGAATCGTCAGGCTGTAGTTCGCGCGAGCAGTTACGACGCTCCTGTCCCTGCACGCACGCTGAGGATGCGGATCTAGAGCGCAGGCCACACGAGAGCCAGGTCAGTCAGTTCACGCCGTCCTGGAGCCTCGGGAGTGCATGGACGCACCTTATTGTCGGTCGACAGTCCGAGCTGCAATGCCATTGTGTATAGTGTGTATAGATGAGGGTTTGGGGGTATAAAGCAGAGAGATGTGTGTGTGTGTGTGTGCGCAGCCCTTGCTTGCCCCCTGCCCGGAAATTTAGAGGGAGGCGACACCGTCACTGACTCTCTTCCCCGTTCGCACCGTCACACATAGCAGAGAAGGGAAGACATAGCAGCAGACGCATATCCACCACCTGCTCAGTCCTGCAGAGCAGAGCAGTGCAGCACTAAACACCCCCCATGCAGCCCTTCCTGCGCTCAGCGACGTCAGCTCTGCGCCAAGGGGCAGCAGCAGCAGGAGTGGCAGCCGCACCAGCACAGTGCACAGTTCCAGCTGCATCCTCATCCTCGTCCAGACTGCTGGGCGCACGCTCGCGATGCAGCGTGAATGGCTATGCTACGCAGGCCGGCCAGCCGATGCCGCCTCCGCCTCCACCTTCGTCCGGTAGCGGCAAGAAGAGCAAGAAGGGACAAGCTGCAGCAGCGACAGCCGCAGCATCGCCTGAACCGTCGCACGACACCACGAACCTATCCGGGTCTCGGCCAGCTGCAGAGTCCGCCCCGGCTGCACCCGTCAATCCCGATGCTATCCCGGCAGCCATGCCTGCAGGAGCAGCCGATGCGAGCAACCCTGCAACAGGCGCAGCCCCCATCGCAGTCAATACCCAGATCCCTCTCGAAACACCCGCTTCTCCTCCTTCTTCTGCCGCCGCCGAAGCACCCGTCCCCACTGCATCAAATACGAGCCTCACCGCTTCGGCCTCGCTCGTCTCGCAGTACCTCGACGCGACAGAGGTCCCTGCGTCGCCCCAGGAGCGCACAGGAGCCCGCTCGACAGCTGGCAAACGGCCCGAGTCGTCCATTGATCGGAAGCGGAGGAATCTGGGCCGAGCTACCCTGGGTGTCTTTGCTGTCGGAGCTGGAGCTGTGGCCTGGTCGATGGGAAGGGACTGGGACTCTGAGAAGGAGAAGCTGAGGCTAGGCAGGAATGTGACCGTCGAAGAAGGCCTCGAAGGGCGGTGGCAGAGAGGGCAAGCTCGCTTCTGGGATACGCTCGATGTGAGTGTCGTCGTCGTAGCGATGCTTACCAGTCGGCTAGACTGACTCTCTTCCCCCGCTCATTATCTTACAGTACTTTAACAAGCCTGCATGGGAGCCTCTGCTGCCAGACGTCTTGCCACCACCGCATCAGAAGCCCTACACCCTTGTCCTCTCGCTCGACGACCTGCTCATCCACTCCGCTTGGAGCCGCGAACACGGCTGGCGGACAGCCAAGCGGCCGGGCCTCGACTACTTCCTTGCCTACCTATCGCAGTTTTACGAGATTGTGCTCTTCACCTCGCAGCCGGCATACACGGCCATCCCCATTGTGGAGAAGCTCGATCCGCACGGCATCTTTGTGCTGTACAAGCTTTACCGCGACTGCACGCGCTACAGCAAGGAGCACAAGGACGTCATCAAGGACCTGTCTTACCTCGGCCGCGACTTGAGCAAGGTCGTCCAGCTCGACACGGTCCCCAACCACGTCGCTGCGCAGCCGGAGAATGCGTACACGCTCAAGCCGTGGAAGGGCAACCGCGACGACTCCGACCTCGTAGCCATGATTCCGTTCCTCGAGGCCATCGCCATCTACGCCGTCCCGGACGTCAGGCCCGTCCTCACAAAGTACAGAGACACGCACATCCCGACGGCCTGGGCCGAGGTGGAGCGCAAGCAGAAGCAGGCTGCACTCGAGCAGTGGGAGCAGAGCCAGGCAGGCAAAAAGGGCAAGCTGGGTGGCGGGTTCGGAAGCCTTTTCGGTGGAAGCGGGGTGAGTGTAGCCTGCTCCGGATGAGGAATGCACCTGCCCTCGAAGTTGGGTACTGACCGTACTCTGTCCCGCAGGCATCCAAGCGGGAAGCTGGGCCACCAAAGACGGCACTCGAGCTCGGCCGAGAGTTTTACCAGAAGTCGTACCTCGAGGAGCAGAAGTGGTGGGCCGAGCAGAAGCCCATCATCGAGCAGGCCATGAAGGAGGACCAGGAGAAGGCGCAGGCGGCAATGACGAGCTCTGTCGCTACCTGGGCAGCGGCACTCGTTGGAATGCCACGTGAGTTTACTCGGAGTGTGACAGGTGCCACTGTCAGAGTTTTGCGCGCTGACCAATGTCTGCGCGCCTGTCGTGTTCTTCCTCAGCTCCTCCGCCACCAGAGCAGGCTGCCCAGGCTTCGCAGAGCTCGACGAGCGCAAACTAACGATATTAGACGAGCTGTGTGTGTCCATACGATATAAAGGCGATCAAACAATGACAGCTCAATGTAATGGCAAGGCAAAGCAAGCCCCTCTCACACCAGCTCGCATCGTTTTCTCCCGCTTCGTTCTCGACGGTCCCAATCTTCGGGCGCATTCCCGCCTTCCGGAGCCAAAGGGACGCACCTACGCCGAGCTCGACCTTCTCTTCGAGCACAAGGTCTCGGCCCGCAAGTTCGCTTCGACGCACATTGAACAGTTCGCGCTCACGTCGATGGCGGCCGAGATGTCCGCGACGAGAAGGCCGAGTACGACGTGCCTGTCCACATGCACTAAGTACATCGGCATCTTACAAGCAGCCTCTTAGTCGTCAACACGTCACGGCTCGTATAACACTCTATGGCATCACTGGTCCTTTCGCTCACGTTTGTTTCACAGGAACTAGGTTAGGGATCGTCTGGGATAAAGACATCGTCTTGAGTCGAAATGGTCATGCGTTCGCTCAGGATGCTGTACGCCGGCGTCGATTTGCTCAATAGTACTCTCTCAATCCTTGGCGGCCATCACAAAACTGTCTTCTGTCGTGCTATGCTAATTTATGCTGTCTACCATTGAATCTACTTGAAGAGATACACCACACCCTCCCAAGGCTGAAGCTCGCCCACAAAGCCCGTCCTGGCCGGCGCTGCGGAAGCAAGCAGGATAGGCTCACCCTTGCCCTTCAACGATTCGGGAAGCTCGACTGCTTGTGCGTCGCCCGTGAAGTTGAGGGCGACGAACAGAACATCATCGGAGGTGTAGCTCGTTTTCGTATAGCAGAACGTCTTCTCGTTGGCCTCATCGATGAGATCGAATTTGCCAAAGATGAAGGTCGACTGATGCTCCTTGCGCAGCGCGATCATCTTGCGCCAAAAGTTGAGAGGGCTGTTGCTGTCCTTCTCTTGGTCCGCGACGTTGATGTCCTTGTACGAGTCCATTACGCGCATCCTGAAGAAGGGAGGGTACGCCAGGACTAAGTATGATACGAATGGAATCGTGTCATCGCATGGCGTGGATCGACTCACCAAGTCTCGCTTCCCGTCGTGAAGCCGCCCATAGCTTCGCCGCTCCACTGCATAGGCGTACGAGCGTGGTCCCTCGCAAGTTTCTGCAGACCGCGGAGAGCGCCGTCCATATTGTAGCCGTCGACGCCGTCCTTTACCGCTTTCTGGATGTCGCGCCAGTATTCGATGGACATTGTATCCTTGTACTCGTCCACTGGCCAGTCTTTCGGCATGTTGATCATGCCGATCTCCTGGCCCTGGTACAGCAGCAGAGTACCGCTTAGGGTGGTGAGATGGATGGCAAGCATGCGAGCGCTCATGGCGCGATGGGCAGGAGACTCGTCGGCGAAACGCGAGACAGACCGTGCCTGATCGTGATTCTCGAGGTAATTGCATAGCCAGGCATCGTGGCGAGGCTCTGCGAGCTCCTGGCACGCTTCATTGACCTTCTTCATGACGGTCAGGGGCATCTTCTTCTCGTAGAGGTAGCTGGCAAGTCCCAAGCCAATCTTCAGCTAGCTCACTCGCGAATGCAGTCAGGAATCCCAGCCTCACTGCTTGTCATCGTGATCCGCGCGCACGAGATCGACTGAAAGGCATTCTAGTCAGTGAATTGCAGCAAGCTAACAGCCCCGCTTGAATTGCTCTGACACACATCGAATGGCCATGGAGAATTTCTTCTCTTTCGCCCCGACTACCGTAAGCATGTTCTCAACAGTCGACTCGCCGCCCTTCTCCGCGATTGTCACGGCGCTGCAGGTCAGTCGCGTCATCAGCTGCAGGCCTGCGCAAAGGGTGGGAAGCACCACAGGACGCACTCGTATTTGTTGAACGTCTTTTCAGCCATCTCCGTGAGAAATTCTTGCAGCCGTGGGCCGTCGCCGTACGTATACGGCTGGCCGTAGTTGTGGGGGTCGACCACTTCGACGTCTTCGAAGGGGAGGCGCTTCCTGCAAGGCGCACTGTCTGTACATCTGCCGCCCAGCGAGTCAGAATCAGGACTCACGAGTACATGTCCGAGGTGTCGATGCGGAAGCCGTCCACGCCGCGGTCGAGCCAGTAGATGATGGCCTCCTGGAAGACAGCGTCGCGCACTTCTTCCAACTCCCAATTGAGGTCCGGCTGCTCCGGGGCAAAGTAGTGAAGGTAGTACTCCCCGGTCTGTTCACTCCATCTGCGTCGTGCACGCAGACAGGGTATCATTATCAGCGTTCGATTGAGCGCACTCGGTCCGAGGCATCGGCAGGGCTTAACTCCCAAACGCTCGGCGACCAGACGCCTCGCCAATTCGTAGGAGGCATTCGCTTCCCATTCTCGTCGAACCTGGGCGGTGCCCACATGTAATATTTTCGGTACGGGTTGTCCTTGCTCTTCTGAGCCTCTTGGAACCATCGGTGCTGGTGGGATGTGTGGTTGATGACGAGATCGAAAAGGATCTTGAGGCCTCGCTCGTGGCAGCCTTTGATGATGGCATCGACCTCCTCGAGCTTGCCGTACTTGTCATCTGGTCGCTGGTAGTCAGAGATGTCTGCATTGGAGGGGAATGAGCAACGCGGTTAGGTCGGGACAAATCGCCATGAAGCGAGACGGCAAACAGATTCACCATAGCCCATATCATAATTGGGCGTTGCGTAGAATGGGCTGATCTGTTTTCGTGATGATGTTGTCCAGGCGCCGGCAGATCCATCGCATGGCGTTGACGAAGCGTTCGGGCCGAACCGCGAACAGGCACAGGCACCGGGTCAGGCCGGGTGATTCAGGCGGTGGTCCGCAGCGGTGAGTAAAGAGGCCGGCGCATGCGAACAAAAGAGGAGGGGAGAGCACGGAGGATCAGCGCTTGAAGCTCCTTGCTTCTCCTCCGCTCCATTGGACGCACCCAGACTGCATCAATGCCCAAGGACTTCAGGTAATCGAGCTTGTTCAGGATGCCCTGGAGATCGCCAAAGCCGTCGCCGTTCGCATCGTTGAACGAGGCTGCAAGGACGGCGGAAGGTTGGACTGCTCAGCGCGTGCGAGGAGACACTGCAGGCGCTCTCGCGCTAGTCGCACCTGGATAGATCTGTTGGAAGCGTCGACCACCCGTCTCGCTGTCAGCGGTCGCAGCTGGCCGCGCATCCGGAGCCACTCCGCGCAGGCCTGACGCACCTGGTACACCACAGCAGACTTCCACCACTTCAGGTCTGCACTGGACGCGGTGATTGTCGTGGTCATTGCGCTTATGGCGATCAGTACTGGGCACTCAGACAGCTTCTGCGAGGTCGTCCGGTTCGCAAGGCAGAGGCAGGCAGTCTTCACCGTCCCGCACGCGCGTGGTGGCAACTTCCCTTCACACAGTGCAAGCAGACATGACCACGCCCTGCGCTGTCTGCATGCCCGTCGGGCATACGGCGGATCTCGACATCTGCAATGCTACTGCGCGCTTCACCATCGATGCTGTGCGGACTGCGAGGGCCCCCCACATCCCCAACATCCCACTAGCACGCTGCCCCACTCCCCAACACGCGCGCCCAATTGCAAACGGCCTTGTGCCCGCGTTCCACTTATATGCCCGAAAACCATGGAAACATAGGTAGCGCAAAATGCGCGGACAGCACATATTCGAAGTCGAAACGCGAAATCAGCTCCCACTCAACCAATCGCATCGGGCTGACGGCATCGGGCGGAGCTACGGGCCGAAAAGTTTCCGGTCCCCGCAGTCTCGGCGCACGGCGGCCGCAAGCGTGGCAGACCGCGGGCCCCCGCTTTCTTCCCCTATACGAGCACACCGGTGACGAGAGGAAGTTTAGCGCGAAGCTGTCAAGCCAGGCGGTGGGGCCTCAACGAGTGGCGATACGCAGGTACTATTAAGGTGGAGGACAAGCCATTTTGCTGCGCGTACCTGATCAGGAATGCCGTAACGCCTGATTAGAGGGCCAGTGACGACCCGCTCTCGACCCACTCGATTCCGGAGTCCCGCAGCTCCCCAGATTTGTGGTCCACTGCGGTGGGGGGGACGACTCCTTGGCTCTGTGTGCTTGCTTTGCCCCGCACTCAACCCAAAGTCCGGCTTCACGCTCAGCTTCACGCTCATCTCCACTGTCTCCTTCATCTGAATCGTTCTCCTCTCTTCCCCTCCCTCTTGTTCTTCCCCAAATCTCCACATTGCCCTCTGAAGTTGCAACAGCATCAAGGAAGAAAGCATGGCGGCCGACAAGATTGAGCCCTATGGAGAGCAGCTGGAGAAGACAGCGTCTCTCTCGCCCGGACGCGAGGAGAATGTCGCCCAAGCCGTCGGCGAAGATGTCATGCAAAAGGCCAAGGAGGGAACGGACGCCGAACACAACATGTCTGTCCGGGAGGCTTTCAAGAAGTATCCCAAGGCGGTTCTCTTCTCTGTCGTGTATAGCACGGCGATAGTCATGGAGGGATATGATCTGGGTAGGTGGAGAGCATCAGGCGGAGCAGGCGGGGCATGCGGGGCCGGAAATCAAAGCTGACGACCCCAAACGGCGCAGTGATGATAAATTCTTTCTACGCGCAACCTCAATTTAACAACAACTTCGGTACAAGTGCGTTTCGTCTCAAAAAAATGTATCTTTTGATGTCTCTGGTGAAGGCTGACGAACCGCCACCAGTCACGGACCCTGTGACTGGCCAGCGCACGCTCACGGCTGCCTGGCAGACGGGTCTTTCGAATGCCGTTCAGGTTGGCTCCATCCTGGGTCTCATGATGAACGGGTAAGCGCAGGCACGAAGCTTTTCGTACATCGTACCAAGCGAGCCGCGATGCTGATGTCCGCCCCCGGGCCTTCCCAACCAGATACCTCACGGACCGGTTCGGCTACCGCAAGACCATGCTGGGCGCCCTGTTCTTCATGGTGTGCTTCATCTTTATCACCTTCTTTGCCGTTAACATCCAGTGCGTTGCCTCGACTTTTGTGCAGGTGGTGGTGTTACCTGGCTGACCATGCTCGCCCCGCTTTATCAGGATGCTGCTGGTCGGAGAATTGCTCTGCGGAGTGAGTCAGCATATCTCGAGCATCTGCAGCATCACTACTGACCCATCTCCGTCTTCCATCCTCCCAGTTCCCCTGGGGCGTGTTCCAGACCCTTACCGTCGCTTTCGCTTCGGAGATCTGCCCGGTCGCACTACGACCATATCTCACAACCTATGTCAACCTGTGCTGGGTCTTTGGACAATTCATCGCGAGCGGGTGAGTGCTCCTAGTAGCTTTGGGGCTATTTCCGTCCGGACCCTGTCTGACATTCTGCGCCCTCTCCTGGTTCAGAGTACTCCGAGGCTTCCTCAACGTGGAGGGAGAGTGGGCATACAAGGGACCTTTCGCTCTTCAGGTATGCACACTCTCTCCCCTTGGCACAGGGCTATTTTCGCTGAAAACGCATTCCGTCGCAGTGGATGTGGCCTGTTCCCATCGCCATTGGCGTATATTTGTCGCCAGAGTCTCCTGTAAGCTCTCATATGGAATCACAAAGGCATAGGCGCACAGTACTGATGGGTCTCTTGCCCTTCCCCGCTTCCAGTGGTGGCTCGTCCGACAGGGCCGCATCGAGGACGCAAAGGCTGCTCTCCGAGGCTTTACCGGTGCCGCTCAGTCGGATGCCGACATTGACCGTACTGTGGCAATGATTCAGCACAGTGGGTCTCGCCGTTCGATCGCATGCTCAATACCAAGCTGAGCGGGAATCTGCCCGTACCACCGCACATTAGCCAACGAGATGGAGAAGCAGTACAAGGAGGGCACTAGCTACCTCGACTGCTTCCGCGGTGTCGACCTTCGACGAACAGAGATTTCGGCACTTGTCTGGTTCATCCAGTCTTGGTGCGGTGCCTCCTTCATGGGCTACTCGACCTACTTCTACCAGCAGGTCAGTCGAACATCTCGCTCATCTTCCCGATCGTTGATGGCTGACGCGCCGCCGCTGGCGTTTTCGACTTCAGGCCGGTCTCGCGACCGAGCGCGCTTTCGACATGTCAATGGTTCAGTATGCTCTCGGCGCCATCGGCACCATGCTCTCCTGGCTACTGATGCAGAAGGTCGGCCGTCGCAAGCTTTGTGAGTCACGATGCTCTTTCTCACCCTGATAAGCTGTTCAGAACTCATTTGCTTGACCTGCGCGCATAGACATCTGGGGTATGGTTGGCCAGGAGGTCCTGCTCCTCATGATCGGTAAGCCCCGTGAGATCCGACATGACTGCAGTGACTCGAATGCTGATCATTTGTCTATCCCTCAGGCGGTCTTGGCTTCGCGAACCCGAGCGAGAACAGTGGCATTGCCTGGGCTGTGGGAACCGGACTACTGCTCTTCACCTTCGTCTACGATCTCACGTAAGCTACGGTCTTTATGATAAACGCGTACATCATGAGCTAATATCGACCGTGCGCCAACATCAGTGTCGGCCCTGTCTGCTACTGCCTTGTCGCCGAGCTGTCGTCGACCCGACTGCGTGCCAAGACGGTCGTGCTGGCGCGAAACCTCTACAACATCGGTGGTATCGTGAACAATATCATCACGCCGCGACAGCTCAACCCGACGGCCTGGAACTGGGTAAATTCTCTTTCTCGCCCAGTCTTGCCGTATGGATCGGCTGGCTGAGATTTGATCTTTCCCGATCTGTTCTGCAGGGCGCCAAAGCTGGTCTCTTCTGGTACGTCATTATCCTGTCCTTCGCATAGGCTGCCTCACCAGCGCTAACTCGCTCTCTACCGTTCCACTCTGCCAGGGCTGGCATGAACGGTCTTTGCATCGTCTGGGCGTATTTCCGCCTTCCCGAGCCAAAGGGACGCACGTATGCCGAGCTCGACCTTCTCTTCGAGCACAAGGTCTCGGCCCGCAAGTTCGCTTCGACGCACATCGACCAGTTCGCTCACGTCGATGGCGGCCGAGATGTCCGCGACGAGAAGGCCGAGTACGACGTGCCCGTCCACATCCACTAGGTATTTCGGCGCCCAGAAACAGCCTCTTAACCGGCAACACGTCACGGCTCGTATAATACTCTATAGCATTACTTGTCTCTCACGCTCAAGTGTGTGTCATAGGACTCAGGGTAGGGATTGTCCAGGGGAGAAAGGTACCGTCTTGGAGAAATGGATGCGCTCTACGAGAAGCGTCTGTCTGCTGAAAAGAGACTTCAGCAAACAGTCAGTCGAAAGCGAGTTGTCGAGTCTCCACAGTCCCTGATGTGGCTATTCTGCCGTCTGCAGTCCGCTTCGGGAGGCCGCGTGACAGAAGAGGGTCAGCTTCTCGCTTTGCACATTAAGGCCCGGGATGTAAAGCGTGTGGATCTCATGTGCTCGGCAACGGGACGCTTCACCGATTCGTCGGTCGCATCAGCCACTCATTCTCGTCGGAGCTGGCCTGATGCGGAAGCCAAAGGGACGCGTCGCAGAACCTCGAGCGCATCCACCCTACCTCGACACGCATGGTCTGCTGCGGCGATGCAGCCTTACTCTCGGGGCCGCACATACATTGGTACGCGATGGCGCCGTGCAGGGGCAGTCTTGGCTGCCTGCGTTGCAGTCGCGCTGCTCTGGAGGGCAACCGCGAGCTGGAGAAGCGCGGGTCAAGGCACGGCCGCCTCAACAGCGACGGAAGCAGGCGACACAAGGAGAGGCTTCGCCAGAGTCCTGGGGAAGGATGATGCTCCATCCGTGCAGGAGCTGGGTCGTCAGAAGCAGAGCCCGCAGCAGGTTATTGCCGAGGCTGGAGGGGAAGCAGCTCGTCGCGAGCCGGTCAAGGCCGTCAGCTTGGATCCCAGGCCCAACATACGACGGTGGTCTGGCAACCCTAACGAGAACTTTTTAGCCTACTTACCTCACAGTGTGGGTGCGACTTCTGACCAGTGCGGCGCCATCTCGGCCGGATCCTGCGTCTGTGTCCTGACTGCGGTCCGTCCCGCTTTCGACAGGGATACCACAACCAGAGGATATCGCTCGAAAATGCCATAGCCCTAGCCAAACTGCTGGACAGGACGCTTCTTGTCCCGCCAGTCTGGCTCGGCCATTCCATCCCGTACATCAGCTTCGACAAGCTGTACGACCGCGTCACGCAAGCCCGCAAGACCGGGCTAGAGCATTGCCGTGACGTGCCCTCGTACGAGCCGATACCGCACGAATGTCTCGGCGGGTACTGGGACTATACTGTCGTCTCCTGGGACTTCCTCGTCAATCTCACAGAGGTTGCTCAAGTACAGCCCCTCGTCGATCGGTGGGACATGAGCTACGCATGGCTAGAGCGCGAGCTCGGCATCAGCAAAGACCGCCCAGGCGACATCGCATACATCAAAGACGCCGTGCTGTACGAGTATCGTATCTTCGACGACGCGCAGGATGCGACCGGATTGGCCAAGTTCCAGAAGCGCCTAAATGTTGACGACCTCAAGCGGGACTACGCAGATCACCGCCTGCTGCATCTCGGTACCGTGTTTGGGAGTACCCGACTGCACCTGCGCAAAGCAGAGAGCCGCGCCATACACACTCTGGCCAAGAAAAGCATGGTCTTCCGTAACCCGTACCTGGAGAGGCTGAGCGATGCCATCTCTGCAAGGCTTGGAGGTCCGTTGGGATACCTAGGGTTACACGTCCGACTGGGAGATGGAGTTTTCCAAAAGAATGCGCTTGCAAACGCCGAGAAGATGTTCGACGACCTGTGCATGAAAAAGCTTGGCTTGGCTCTCGAGCTGGTGGACGGGCTGAAGGAGGAGAGCAGGCGTCTCCACGGTCATGGACAAGACGCCAATGGCCCGAGAATGGGAGGTCGCCCTTGGGGCATGGGTAAGAGGGATCACTTGGCTGCAGAACACGCAGCAACTGAACCAGCGGAGGCGGTGAGCCCAGTGCAAGCTGGCCCAGGGCATCAACGGGGACTACGGGATCAGGAAGATCCTCATCTTACACTGCCGCCACTTCGGACAATACACTCCCTTGCCGACTCGACCATCCACCCGTCTCTCTCCTGTCGCGGTCTCTTCCATTCGGACCTCCGCCTCTTGCAGCTCAACACGCCCATCTTCCTTGCGACGGACAGCAAGATACCCACGTCGGATCCTGCTCTTCGCCTGTTCTTCGACACATTCCCTTGCATCTTCGTCCTGGCGGACTTTCTCTCTATGCAGCCTACGGACGTGAATGCCGAGCCGCTCGAATTGGCTCAGGAATTGCGTGGCCTGATCAACAGCGAGGATGGAGTGGCGTTGGCTGGCTTCTTCTATCCGCTCCTTGACGCCATGGTGGCCAGCAAAGGAAGGGACATGCTTGGCACTTCAGGGGTGAGCACATCTGGCTTGCTTCGTGTAACGCTGTCGCCGGCCATCACTGACCCCGCTTTCCATCTGCGCCTCGCAGTCGACCTTCAGCCACTTTGCCACGGACGTTCTACACAACGTATACCATGACTGGCCGGTAGGTGCTATCCGTACTTGCTGGCATCACCCTTTTCTGCAAGAAAGCTGAAGAGCGGGATCTCCGCAGATCGTCGAACGAGGTTGACGCGCCTAGAAAAGTAGAGCCAGATCAGTAGAAAGCGAACCAGTCTGTTGTTGTAAATGCGTGAGGATGCTCTGCTGCCAGGGTCGCACGAGCCGTCCCTGTCCATTCACGAAATCCAGTGGCGTTGTCGTCTCGCCCCTGTGCCAGCTCGCGTCTGTGTCGCATCTCGCTCGGCCTTGCTCCCGCTCACCCCAGCTTGCAACAGGCACAAGAGAAAAGAAACAGGAAGAGCAGCGCAGCGCAGCGCCAGAGCAATAGTCAAGCAGCGTACAGCAGACGGAGATGTCGTACGCGGCTGGTGCAGGAGCCAGTGATGCCGGTGGAGCAGCGGCTGCACCGACACTGCGCGACTGTCAGGTCCAGTCGCTGCTGTCCATGCTCAACTTCAACCAGCCTCCGACGCATCTCCCAGGCAGCAATGGCAGCAGCAGCGGCAGCGGCAGCGGGAGCGGGAGCGTCAATGGCAACAACAGCAGGAGCGCGCTCCCTGGCATGTCGTCGGATCCGAGCACCTCGGCGCCCCTGCCGACGTGGAAGGTCCTCGTCCTCGACCAGCGCGCTCAGGATGTCCTCGCTACAACGCTGCGCGTCCAAGATCTCCGGGACGCAGGCGTAACGCTACACATGTGGGTGCAGCTCTGCACACGCCAGCGCTCCAGGGACGCGCGAAGGTGGCCCCTTGCGAGCTCCCGGACGCCCTGACTGAAGGTCGTGCCTGCAATGCACCTCGCAGGCAGCTACACACCGACCGCCCTCCACTGCCGGACGTTCCTGCAATCTACTTTGTCTCTCCGACAAGCGAGAACATCAAGCGGATAGGCGAGGTGCGCTCGTGGCTGTTCCTCGAGGACAGTTGCTCCGCCACGTGCTAAACCCGCTGCACTCGCACCCTTCTGCCATATCCCAGGACCTGGCCAAGAACCTCTATGAATCCAGCTACATCAACTTCACTTCCATTCTCCCTCGCCCTTTGCTCGAGGAGTTCGGCGCGGCGGTAGCCCAGTCGAACTCGGTCGAGTTCGTAGAGCAGGTCTACGACCAGTATCTGGACTTCGTCGTGCTCGAACCGACCCTCTTCAGCCTGCTTCCCTCGAACCTCTCTACCCCCGCCGCTGCAGTACCATCATCCTCTTCTGCGCGCGACAAGAACTCCATTGCCTCTGTGGCGCCATCGTCCACCGGCAACAAGACAATCTACGAATCCCTGAACGACCCAAAAGCCACGGAGGCAGACATCGAAGCGCTCGTGGACCGCATCAGCATGGGACTGATGAGCGTCATAGCCACCACTGGCCAAGTACCTCTCATCCGCTGTCCTCGGGGAAATGCAGCAGAGATGGTCGCGCTCAAGCTGGACGCCCGGCTCCGGGATCAGGTGCACAGCCGCACGAGCAATGCCTTTAACGACCACTCCAATAGTAGCTTCTCGAGACCTAGTGCGTCTCTTTCTATAACGACATTCGGAATAGACTCAGTAATGCTGACCTCGAGACGAGCGAATGCCAGTCCTTGTCATCTTGGACAGGAATACCGACCTCATCCCCATGGTCGCACACTCTTGGTCATACCAAGCTCTGGTGAACGACGTGCTTGAGATCAAGCTGAACAGGGTCACAGTAGATGTGAGTGCTACCGGTCCTTCAATCCGGAGCAGTCCGATGTCATACACGCTGATACGGGCTGCACAGACGCCCGAGCAAGGCAAACTGCAGAAGCGGACGTACGACCTCGACAGCAAAGACTTTTTCTGGAGCAAGAACGGAGCTTCGCCGTTCCCGTCTGTCGCAGAGGAGCTCGAATCGCAGCTCAGCAAGTACATGAGCGATGCGGCCGAGGTGACGCGCACGACGGGTGTAGGAGACATCCAGGACATTTCCAAGATGGATCTGACCTCGAATGCAGCGCACCTGAAGGCGGCCATCACGGCACTGCCTGAGCTCACTGCGCGGAAATCGGTCCTCGATACGCACATGAACATTGCTACCGCGCTGCTGCAGGGCATCAAGGAGCGTGGGTTGGACACGCTGTTCGAGATGGAGGAGGCTGCATCAAAGCAGGTGCGTAGCACTCACGGAGATGCTATCTGCCATGTCTGGCTGCCTGCTGACGGAAGTTTATGCTTGCTGGCCGCGCAGACGAAGCAACTTCTGCTAGAGACGTTCCGCGATGCAGAAAAGAAGAACCCGGCCGACAAGGTGCGCCTGCTCATGGTGTTTTACCTGAGCATGCCGGACGGAAGTGTGCCAAAGGAGGACCTGGTCGAGTACGAGCGCGTCCTGAAGGAGCAAGGCGCCGACCTGGACGCCTGGTTCTACGTCAAGAAGTTGCGTGAAATCACGCGCATGGCATCCTTCACGACCACTGCTTCTGCGCCACCTACTGTGCAGCCGCAAATGCAAGGGTTGGGTGACGGAGTTTTCCGCGGGCTCAACAGCATCAGCAACAGGGTGAGATTTCTTGAGTCCGATGGGGTCATGGTCGCTGTACTGACTCCGGATCCTCCTTACAGCTCACAGACAGGCTCAAAGAGGGCGGTGTCGGCTTCGGCGATCTCTTGTCCGGAGTCAAGAACCTGCTGCCCGCGCGCAAGGACAGCGTAGTGACTCGCATTGTCGACGCGCTGATGGATCCGTCATCCGCCTCGGCTGAAACGCTAGCCACAACGGACGACTATCTCCTCTTTGACCCACGGCAGCAGCGGGGCACGATGGGCAAGTCGAGCTCCGCCAACAAGCGGGTGCAGTTTTCCGAAGCGGTCGTGTTTGTCGTTGGCGGAGGGAGCTATGTCGAGTACTCGGCGCTGCAGGAGCACGCGACGCGGACGAGCCAGCACGCACAGAGCGGCGGGTACTCTGTCGGCGGGGCGGGGGGCAGAAAGAGGATCACGTACGGCAGCGATGCCATCTTGACGCCAAAGGGGTTCCTGGGCATCCTCGAGCGGCTCCAGCAGCAGGCGTGATATCGAGCAGTCACCACAATTCTGTACATCGATACAGTAGACCGAGTATCTGCATGTGCATTGAGCGACGGCTTGGGACGAGACTGTCTCTTCCTTTATGTTGCATTTGGTGGTGTCGAGTGTGGCCTCTTCTCTACATGGGTCATGCCCGCACGCCTTCCGCCTTCTGCCTTCCGCCCTCTGCCAACGCTGCGCTCAGCTTTGCACACCAGCCAGACATAGCATGGCAGGCACGACAGGAGGAGGAGGAGAGGGAGAAGCAGTCGCCGTCGATGCTGCGCAGGCAGCTCCCTCATCGCCCTCGACGTCAACGTCGACCTCGACGGCAGCGCTGGGCAAGCGAAAGCGCGAGAAGAGCGAAGGCAAAGGGGCAACAGCGGCGAGAGCGACACGCAGGGCAAAGCACGAGCAGCAGGGGGATGCGCAATCGCAGTCACCTCATCATCAGCAGCAGCACAATGATGGTGATGGTGTCGCTGATGGTGGTGGTGGTGGTGATGCCGCTATGCGCTCGGTCAAGATGGAAGGGGATGCCGACGAGGAGCTGCTGCTGCAGCAGCAGCAGGCAGAAGGTGCAGGACGCGCGAACGCGTCAAGATGGACAGACGAGATGGAACAGAGCTTGATGCCGACGCCCGAGGATTGCGCAAATATACGCAGCGTCCTCCGCATGTGCGTTCTGTTCGCTGGGTCCTGCCGTCCGCGGGTTGCGGGCAGGCGCATCCGGGCTGAGCATTCGTTTCATCATCATCACCGTGCAAAGGCTCGACAAACAGGGCCTGGCAGAGGAAGCTCTCCCCTCCCAAGCCAGAGTCGCAAATCTCTTGGAAGCGTTGGCACCGGAGAATCCCCTGCTATCCCTGTCCACCCTGCAGGTGAGGCTCCATCCATGCGAAACAGGCACGCGCTTCACCGTAGTGAAGAGGCTGACAATGCTCCGTGCTACTATCGCAGTCCCACCTTGACATGGCCCTGGCTGCCGCACGGGAACGTCACTTGCCTCCCCGACCTGGGAAAGGCAAACCCGTGGCTCCTTCGGCTGCCTCAAAGGCACTGGCGGAGCTGGACGACCTCGGCAGGACAATGCAGCGTCTGCTGGAAGAATGCAAGGACAGTGCTGCTACACGTCTGCAACACAACAATGTAACACGCGCGGGTCGGCAACGTAAGTCCCTCTCAGCAGCAATTAGAGCGCTGCACAAGTCGATCCTGACTCATCTTAACTGGCCTCCTCATGCTCAGCTGCTCACAAGTATGCTCTGCATCGCAATCTTGGAAACATCGACCTCTTCTCGTCTGCGGTTGAGCTCTTGCCCTCGTCAGATCAGGCTCTCCACGGCCGTGCGTCCAGGCAACTTCGCTGCTCGGTTGCATGCTGGCTGACGCAACATTACTCTACGCCCCACCCGCAGTCAAAGACACCGATGTGGTATTGGTGCACTCGTCGCAACCCCCTGCGGCGCAGCCTTGGCCATCAAGCTTCGTCAACCCTGCACCAAAGCTGTCAGACACGAACCCTCGACCAGCCTTCTCGCGTCACACCAAGAACACCAATTTCACGCCGTCTGCAGAACCCGTCACTTTCCTGTACTACGACCATTATCTCTCCTTTGCACCAACATACGACTCGTCCTCAGCCTCTCTCTCATACCGTCAATCCGTCTCGCAAAGGGCGGCACGGCAATCACTGCAGACGTGGAGCCAGCGCACACTCCCGCCCCTCCCGCCTACCGGGCGCCCGTCAGCTGTGCGCTCTGCGATAGATCCTGCGCTTCTGCAGCAGGAACAAGGCGAAGCGAGTGTCAATGACCTCACGCTCTATCTGCGTAACGTCGAGGATTCCCAGATCGTGGATCAACGGCTGCAGGAGAATGCAGAGCTGCTGCGCTCGCTGCAAGAAGCACAATTCGAACGGTTGCGTCGTTCCGCCGCCGGCAGGGACCGGACAGATGCGGCAGCTCTCGTCAGCGAGCTAGAGGCCGAAACTGCAGACCGGGTCTCGCGCTCGCTCACAATCATCTTGAACGCTCGACCGCGGACAGCTCAGTCGCCCGTCGCTAGCGAGGCTCTGCCAGTCCAGCAGGTCTACCGTCAGATCAAAAGGGAGGTCGTCCAACCAGATGCAGGCGCATACTACGGCCTGCTCGACCCTCGCCATGGGAAGGGCGTCCGAGACTATCTCATGACGACCGCGGCCTCCTGCCTTCCCAAGGCAGCTCACAACGGCGCGGGTTCGAGCACCATGGATGGAGTCGATCGGAAGCCGCTCTCCATCGCTTCTCAGCAGATTCGCCGGACGTCATCATCCGGCGGCAAGAAAGATAAAAAGAACAAGCTTGCGCTGGGTGGAAGCGGGACGGCCCCGAGCACACCGGTATCGGGCGGAATAAGCAGGAAAGGGACACCGGCGTGACCCACTTAGAGGGAGGTTCCACACGATCATCGCACAGCGCTAGCCCATTGCTATCGCAAGTTTCACTTGTTGTTGTCAGATCACTATCAAGCCTTGGGCTCCCGCGCACACATGGTCACATCGTGATCGGAACCTTCACAGCCTTGAAACCTCCTGACACTCACCCGGACTGCACGCGGCTCGAAGACGACCTCGGCGAGGCGGGCAGGACCCCAGCAAGCTTCGCCGTGAAGAGCATCTGGCGCTCTGCCTCGCCCGTGTCGGGCATCCGGCTGAACCCCCCTGAGAATGATGGGCCTAGAGTAGGTGGGCGACGGCCTCGTGAACCCTCTAGACCACAGTATAGCTCCTGCCTTGGCAAGGTATCGGAAAAGCTCCTGCTGTTCAGGGTCAGATACTTCAGCGTGGTGAGCAGTGCCAGTGCAGCTGCGTAGCTGTCCTGCGGTTTTGCGGCACGCGTTCAGTCTAAGTCAGAGCTGGACTCGTCGGGCTCGAGCTTGAGACACCTACTTCTTTGTCCGGCCAGTCCCAGGCAGCCGTTCTCGTGTAAAAGAACATCGTCAGACGCTCCGGGCGTGGGAACATCCCTGCCACCTGCGAGCAGAACGCCGCGTCGATTGTCACGGGAACGGTGAAGGCGAGAGAGGTGAGGCTTGCTAGACGTCCCACGGCTTCAAAGACTTCGGTCAGCTCCTCGAGTGAGTTGACCATATGAAGCTTCAGTCGCTTTAATGCGATACAAGGCAACGGCGCGGACCCTGCTATCTGCAATACGCGCGATGGTGGGATGATGTTCGATTAGTCAGCCGCGACGTACATACTGCCGGAGACGCACTCACATTCAGCGTCATGGCCAGCTCTCGACACATCGTTCTACTGTCACTGCAGTAGCCATTCAACTCCAAGTCTTCGATGGTGCGCCACATGCAAGACGGAAACTCCACTTGTGACCAGTTCCTCTTCGCCGGACAGTCCTCCAGGCTGAGGTTCAGCTTGCGGAGGGCAGGGAAGGAGGCGAAGTCGAAAGAGCATGATCCGTAGGCCGTGTCAATGCGGAGACAGCTGACTCTGGGCAGGATGCTGTCGGTCGACAGGTGTAGCGTGAATATGCCGCTGGCGGACAGGCGAGTCAACAGCGACATCTTGGTGATGGCTTGAAGAGTGCGGGGCCACTGATAACGGCCCGAGTCGAGCTCAATGCGGACGGTTGTTGCCCTCTGCAAACTGCTAGGGTGTCGCTAAGCAGGATGTCGAGTTCCTCGACGACATCTGCGGGAAGCATCCCGCTCCGCTGACTGATCACAATGGTCACTTCGTGTGCGAAGCATTGGGCTGAATGCCCAGGCTGCAGAAGGGCAGAGCAGCGTTCGTATGGGCACGAAAGGCAGTTCAGGTCGATCTCCAGGAATACCCTTCCCCAGAGGTACGGAGTCGCGGCTCGACGGATGTTTCTGGACGTTTCCGAAAGTGCAATGAGCGTATCTTGCTGAGTGTCGAGCCGATCGAAGCTCTCGCTACATCTCCCGCTACTCAGCAGCCGCGACAAAACAGAGACGAGTTCTGAGGGGAGATTGGTAAAGACTGTCATGATCTCGCCTGCGACAAGGCGTGTATAGCATCCGCCTTGCTCGCGAGGGAGGGAAAGGAGGTAAAAGGCGAAGCGAGTCAAGGGTAGCTCTGACAGCTGTTGGTACGCGCGCAGTATGATTGCAGGATGCAAGCGTCAAGTTCGTCACTAGAGCTATCAGTGAGAAAGATCGCCGGGTCCCTTTGTCCTCGGGAGCGAACGACCCCGGATCGCGGAGCAATCTACTTCTTCCCGGTACTTGGCTTAATAAAGCCGCCGGCAAGCAATGCGTCCCGTGCGGCCTGTGATACATTTCAGCCAGAGCTGTCTGTCATGTGCGTGCGTACCGCTTCGCGCTCACCTGGTTAATGTGCTTGAAGCGGTCCGAGCCGCTGGGCGTGAGAGTGCGACAGGACAGCAAAATCAGCGTCTACGCGAGATGTGAAGGAGGTGATGCTGCGTACAGATGCACTCCACCGTACCACCGCGTGACCACAACCAGCACGTTCTCGATGTCCTGCAGGTCAGCCCAAGGTAGATCAGCATGTAGCACGCACGATGCACGCAGGCCAGGCACCGCACCAGTATCTGCAGAAGGTGCGCGAGTCTCGAGCCAGCAGCGGTCTCGCCCTGGCACATGTGCAATGCATGCGCAAGACTGCTGGCGTCAGCGTGCTCATGCGCGTCAAGCGGGAGGGCCCTTCAGGTGACATGACAGACTGACATCATCGTCGTTGTCTTGATGCACCACGCCGTTGATACCCTTGCATCTATATGCCAGCATCGCAGGGTGGTGCGCTTTCGCCTGGAAATGAGGCCCGGGCCGAGCGGTGTTAGTCGAACATAGGAAACGCATAGACCTGTCAAGACGGACCGCACGCACGATCTTCCTGTCCGCCAGCAGAAAGTCCTGTAACGCAGTAAAGATCGTGAGTCGTACATAATCGCGTCAGCATGTACGCACATGGACGTAAAGCGAAGCAAGGCAGACACGCACGACTACCTGCTGGACCTCGGCCGGCCGACGAACCTCGAATGCATGTCCGACAAAGATGCTCTTTCTGTCAACGATCGGCTCGCTTGTGTA
Source organism: Symmetrospora coprosmae (assembly GCA_008802785.1). NCBI lineage: Eukaryota > Fungi > Basidiomycota > Cystobasidiomycetes > Symmetrosporaceae > Symmetrospora > Symmetrospora coprosmae. The sequence continues at coordinate 138,147 of VUYT01000036.1, read as the reverse complement.
TAGCTCTCTGCCTGCAGGTAGCTGCGCGTCTAGCAGCTCGGTCTGTTCCGGCCCAGACTGCCGTGTAGCTGCATGCCGCTCTTCCAGCTGGAGGCGCCGTGAGAGTTCGAGATCGTCTTGGTTCGCATGCGGATCTGCCGCCTCTATCGAGGCCAGCTCGTTTTTCCGCGCCACGTAGTACCGCTCGATCTCTTCTCGTGCTCGCTCGACGCCCTCGAACACGGCCACCTCTCCAGGACGAAACGAATCCTCCCGCATGTAGAGGCGGGTGATTGCCCCGAAAAGGGCAGAGTCAATCAGATGATCTCCGATGTACTTTGTGGGGGCACGGGTGAATTTGCAGAGGCGCAGCATGAGGTGGTTGGCGAGCGTGCGGAACAGCCGAGTTTCAGTCTGCGTGGGATCCTAATCGACGACGTGCGAGTTCCACGACGGCGTGAGCTGCCTACCTTGCCCGCTAGCTGCAGCTGCGGGGGCAACGTCGCAGGGTACTCTGGCCGTAGAGAGACTATCAATTCGAGATCCACATCTTCGGAACTGGGGAGTGTCGTATCTAGCGCCAGGCGTAATCTGTCGACAGATTACGCAGTGAGGCAAGGTAAGGCGGATGGGCAAGTGAGGGGCAGTCTGCGGTGCGAGAAAGAAACACACGTCTGCTCGGGCGTCCAGCTATCGTCTATCGTGGCGTGGAGGCGGATCTTCCCGTCGCCAAAGATTGCCTGAAGCGCCTGAATCTCGTCGGCGACATCGGGCCTCGAGGCGTAAAGTTCCTCGAGCGCAGTCTCCAGCGTCAGTGGTTGAGCATCGCGCTGCAGTCGCTCGCGATGAGTCATGTCGACCTCATTCACACGGAGAGAAGCCAAGAAAGCGGACATCGGAGTGAGACACAATTCGCTGGAGGCTCTACCAGGAGACGCAGGAGCGTGTGGCTTTTGTACAGTCTACACCAACACCTCTAAGTAGATCCACCCTCTCACCGCCCCTGCTTCGCCCATCTGTCCATGCCAGAGTATCGAACGCCTGGCGAGCCCGTCACTTCACCCATGACCACGACCTGTGCCTCTCCCGACATCCGTAGCAGCTCGACAGCCGCCTCTACCTGCTCCTTCTGCACCACACAGACCATGCCAATGCCGCAGTTGAATGTCCGCAGCATCTCTTCGGGGGCGATCCCACCGCTCTTCATGAGCCACCGGAAAGTGGGCGGCATCTCAAGCTCGCTCAAGTCGATGCTGACACCAACAGTTTTCGGCAGCATACGCGGCACATTCTCTGTAAAGCCGCCACCTGTGATGTGCGAGAGGCCCTTGAGGAGACCGGCCTTGATGGCAGGCAGGAGCTGCCGGATGTAAATCCGAGTCGGGGTGAGGACGTTCTGTCCGATGGTCATGCTGTTCTCCCACGGGCAGGGCGAAGAGTATGAAAGGTTGGCCCGCTCGATGACTTTCCGCACGAGAGAGAAGCCGTTCGAGTGCACTCCGGAGGAGGTGAGGCCGATGAGTACATCACCAGCGGAGATGTCTACACGGGGCAGCAGCGCTGACCGCTCGACTGCTCCGACTGCGAAGCCGGCCGCGTCGTACTCGTCTAGCAATTGGGCCGTGACGTCAGCAGATAGTCCCAACCTTGATGAGCGCACACGGACTGACCGCCATTGTACAGTCCAGGCATCTCGGCAGTCTCGCCACCAACGAGGGCACAATTGCTCTGCCGACATCCTTCTGCCACGCCTCGAACCACATCTCCGGCCGTCTTGACGTCGAGCACAGAGCACGCGTAGTAGTCCAGGAAGAAGAGGGGTTCCGCGCCCTGCACGACCAGGTCGTTCACGCTCATTGCCACAAGGTCAATGCCAATGGTGTCGTGGATGCCGGTCGCCTGCGCAATCTTGAGCTTCGTGCCCACGCCATCCGTTCCGCTAACGAGGATTGGGTCCACAAAGCCGGCGGCTTTCAGGTCGAACAGACCGCCGAACCCGCCAATCACGCTGTCCGACCCTGGCCGGGCAGTGGATTTCACGACAGCCTTAATCTGCTCGACAAGCTCGTTGCCAGCATCGATAGAGACACCTGCAGCGGCGTAGGTGAGACCCTCCGCCTGGAAAGCAGGTGAAGAGAATGCACTGCAATGGTTTCACATCAGCCTCAAGGTCCGGCACGTGGAGGCTTTTCGTCGTGGAGGAGAGCCTGACCGATGTGCGATATCCTTTCTGAATGTCTTCCCTTCAAACTGAACCGCCTCCACACCCTGGTAAGCCAAGTCTACGGCCTCCTTCAGTGATTTTGCTGTTGCCGTCACGCCGAGCACGCGCCCTCCGCTCGTGACAAGCTGGCTGTCCTTTCGAGCAGTGCCAGCATGGAAGTAGATTACGCCACTGGGAGGTTGCGAGGGAAGTGTGATTGGCACGCCTTTTGGGTACGACCCTGGGTAGCCGCCCGATGCCAGCACAACCGTTACGGCAGCCTCTGCCTTCATCTTTAGCTCGGCATAGTCAAGTCGGCGCTCGATGCAGGCCTACAGCGAGAGAAAAAGCGCACCTTCAGTGGACATCGCGGCCCGACATGGATGTAAACCTGGCTTACCATCATTATTTCAGCCAGATCGCACTCTTCGTCCATGAGAGCGAGCAGCGACTGCGTCTCCGGGTCACCGAATCGCACATTGTATTCGAGCACGTTGACCTTGGTCGAGTCGTGGGAAATCATGAAGCCAGTAAAGAGCATGCCTACGAAGGGGTTTCCGTCCTTGCGCATGCCGTCGAGCGTAGGCTGCAAGACCTCCTTGACGAGGCGGGCCTGCAGGTCAGGGGTTGCAACTGGTGCAGGCGAATACGTTCCCATGCCTCCTGTGTTGACGCCGGTATCACCCTCTCCGATACGCTTGTGGTCCTGCGCACCAGGCAGAGGTAGAACAGTGTAGCCGTCGCAGAATGCAAGGACCGAGAGCTCCTGCCCTTCGAGGAACTCCTCGATGACGACCTCCTCGCCCGCAGCGCCGAAGGCTTTGCGAACCATGATCTGCTCAAGTCCGGCAAGTGCCTCCTCCTTGCTCTCGGGAATGAGGACGCCCTTGCCTAGCGCCAGGCCAGAGGCTTTGAGCACGACGCGGTACTCGACGGACTCGAGGTGGCGTTTGGCGTCTTCGTACGAGGTGAAGTTCGCATACCGGGCAGTGGGTATGTTGTACCGCGCCATAAAGTCTTTCGAGTAGGCTTTGCTCCCTTCGAGCTGGGCAGCTTCTGGTGTGGGTCCGAAGCACGGGATTCCGGCTTGGATGCGAGGCAGGGCGGGCCTCACCTTAGCTTCTGCTGTGCCTCTCTCTCTCTCGCGCCCCATCGAGCCTGCCACTCACCTTTCCGGAAGACCTCCTCGATGCCATCAACGAGCTGCTGATCCGGTCCGGGGACGACGAGGTTGACCTGTTCGAAAGACGGGGCGAGGCGAGGCGAAGAGCAAGCAGGCGGACTGTCAGCTGAGCGTAAGGGAAGCATAGCGTACGGACCACGCCGCACATTGTTCTTGCGAGCAAACTCGAGAAGGGCCGGGAAGTCTTCCGCCTTGATGTCAACGTTGGATGACTTGGTCTTCCGCGCGTCCGAGATGCCGCCCGAGGCCGTTCCGCCGTTCCCTGGTGCGTCGAAAGCGGGGGCAGGAGGAAGACCACGGGGCAGTCCATGTCAATCACTGCTATTGTACGCGGACTGCATTAGCCTTCCTGCTGTCCCAACGCGCCTCACCTGGGGCAATAAAAATCTCGTCGACCCGAGGGGACTGCTCGAGCTTCCAAGCCAAGGCGTGCTCCCTTCCACCGCCGCCCACGATGAGCACGCGGAGGGGTGTCGCACTCCTCTTGACGCTTCGAGACGATGCAGATGCCATCTCGCTGTCTATGCACGCTGTGCTTGTGCTCGTATTGCAGAGGGAGCGCAACAGGCAGAAATCTCGAGGAGGTCGAGCACGTGCGAGATGTGGGCAGGGTGAGGGGGAGCTGGACAGGACGACTGATGAGACGGGAGAGCTCCTCTCGGGACGGGCCATTGAGACGAAGGAGCCATGGCGGCCTCGATCCTGGTTGGAGGCATTACTATGGTGTATTGCAGTATATAAAAAAAGGAGGAAAGGGTATGCGGACTATGTATGCATGGTCGCAATAGATTTGAGATTGTTTGTATGTAGAGAAAACAGACGAAGAGGGAGGAAGGGGGCTATTCCGCCTATACACAGAGTGAGCTGGAGAGGTGCCAGTACCGTTGTCGATCAACCGGAGCAGCAACCCCGGCTTCACGCTCCTGCACAGGGCGAGAAGGGTTGGCGAAAAGAGTCCATGTCGATTGCGGGTGTGACATTGCAGCTTCGCTGTCCGTGCTGTCCGCTTAGACGGCGACGGCACCAGTGAGACCGTTACCCTTGCGGGTCGAGCGGAATCCGAGCCAGGCAATGTATGCGAACGCGACGAAGAAGACAATGACTGTAATGGGTGGTGGGGCACGGCATGTCAGCGTGAATGGCGAACCTGGAAGGGGTGAAAGGGATGACCCACAGTTGATCCATGCAAAGGCCTGGAGAGCATTGAGCTGGTTGCAGTGGGCAAAGTCATCGTTGCTGCACGAGAAGGCTCCTCCGAGTGCGTCGGCAGTCGATGCTCCCCTATATGACGAGAGACGGTCAGCCGTGTGACAGCTTCAAAAGTCGCTCGGAGAGAAGGCACCCACGATGCGAGCCAGAAGATCCAGAGAATGAAGGTGAGGGCGAGGAACGAGGCAATCGAGGCAATGATGGACGTCGGGAGGAAGAAGAGGAAGGCGATGAATGCTCCGCCGATGAACAGGTTGAAGAGCGAGACGAAGAGTGTATATCTGGTGGTGGGACAGAATACACGATTCAGTTGCCGCTCCTCCCCTTCGGTCACCAACAGCGCTGAGCGCTGAGCAGGACGAGCCACCCGGGCGAGCGAGGCCGACTAACCGCGTGACGTTCTTGAACTGAGTTGACGGGTACCCGCTGTCGTTCTGATGGCGGTGCCGTTACGAGTGTCAGCTCACTGTGTGTAGGTATGCATTGTGGCCTCTTCCTCCTCCCTTCCCTTCCCTCCCAGTCTGCCAGTCTGCCTGCCTTTTTAGGCGACCTGGGAGAGGGAGATCCGGGAAAGGCCGTCATCGAGGCCCAAACAGCACAGGCTGCACTCACGTAGCTTCGCACAAGGATGGCCGCAATGATCATCTCGATGAACGACATGAGGAGGGTGAAGCCCAGGACTCCGACGAGTCCGTACTGTGTGAGAGCGGGTCAAGTGAGGTGGGATACGTCAGCCTCATGTTGATTTCACGCAGGAAACCCCGACGAGCGCCCTGCATGAGCACGAGGAGAGCAATGGCGCCTCACCTTTGTGATGTTTGCCATTTTGAAGGAGTAGGACGGTGTGTATATACGTGTAGGCTTGTGCGTGAGGTGCAGATAACGCGTTTGTGTGTGCAGGAAGGAAGCAAGAGGAGGAGGAGGAGGAAGAAGCTGGGCTGCTGCTCTGCCCTTCGCCTCCCTCCGCTCGGCTGGCTGCCCCCTCCGCCCCGCCAGGCCAGCCCGCCCGCCCGCACCCGCACGGCGCATCCGCATCAGGCCAGCGCACCGAGGAGGGCGAGGCGATCAATCGAAAGTCGAGCGGGCTTTCCTCCGAGCTCAGGAATGACGTAGACTTTCTAGCGTACCTAAATTCCGCTCTTCTTGCGCCGCTGGTGCCTGGACAGGCACAAAGGCATGCTACTATACACTTGCACAACAACAACATCATCCTCGGAAAAACAGCAGGAAGAGAACAACAACAACAACAACAACAACAACAACAACAACAACAGCGAAAAGAATCAACTTCATGCAGATATCCCTACCAGCACTTGACATTCGCCTTCCAGGCCGTCAGCCACACACCCGCTCGTTCCCTGTCCTCGTCCTCCCGCAGAACCGTGACCAGCTCTGAACCCTGCAAGAGGCTGTCCAGATCATCGAGAAAGCTGTTCCACCGGAGAGACGTCCACTTCTGCACGGCCGCAGCTTTGCTCTCGTCGGGGTCGTCCATCTCGGATGCGTGTGCCATGCTCGAGGCCAGGGCGGACAGCTTGGAAGGATGGAAAGGTGCTGCTGAGCCTGTACCAAGTTGAAGGGCCTTGCCATCCTCCCGACCAGGACGAGTCGCTCGAATGCTGGAGCTTGCCCAGCGCGAGGTCATGAGGCCCTCATCGCCAGACCGTCCGCTAGATCGGGCACTGCTCGGACCTGCGTCTACTCCACCTCCCAGCGCACCTCCTTCCGTCCTCCCCTGCTCGGCAAAGTGCCGCCAGTGCCGGTCCAACAGCTTCAGGCAGATATCCGCATTCCATGTTCGCTCATACTCCAGCACACTGTCCTCGCTGACATCCTTGCGGAATACGGGATCTCTCGCAAGTGTATACGCCAGGATCTCGCGGCTGTCGCCTGCCAAAGCTGAAAGCAGTGTTGCATAGAGGCACGGCGAGAGAAGCGCCGCCGTCACCTTCGACACAAGGAGCAGCAGCTCGGGCCCGTTCAGCGGGTAGGCGCTCCGATACGCCTGCATCAGGGTGTCCTGCAATCGCCGGAGGTGCTCAACCTTGCCCTGCTGCTGGACCGAGGCAGAGTACTGGGGCGTTTCGTCCATCGCTGTCGTTGGACCTGCAGACACACCTGTCGCACATATGCGCAGGCTATCAATGCGCTCGACAACGTGCGGGCTGAGCTTCCCGAGAAAGTGTGCAGGCTTGCGGTCTTGAGGCGTGTAGGCTAGAGGCGGAATACCTTTCATTGCAGATTGTCAGATAGTACACAGAGGCATTGCAGCACGTCAGACCCACCATGACTCTGTGCGAGGTTGCTCAGGAGGACGTCTTCCGTGAGGATGCCCACCTGCGAGCCTCGTTCTCGATAGAAGAGGCAGCAGTCGAGGATGCGCTCGTCATTGCTCTTCTCGCCGTAATGCTCGCTGTAGAGACCCTCGTCCGTGCGCTGCCCTTTGAAGAGATCAGGGCGGTTCTGTAGGAACGCGAGCATGGTGCTGGCGGCTGAACGGGCCAGCGAGGCTGTTGTCGCGCCGTGCCTTGACGATGAAGGTGCAGAGGTCGACTTCTTCAGCCCGTCTAGCTCGCGGAGGACAATGATGGCTGTTAGGTGGGATCGTTACCATCATCAGTGCATGCTCCTCTCGGATGTGTGGTGCGCATGCTGACGCACACAGCACAAAGAGCACCGGACCATAGCTCGTCAGCCGAGGGATGTACTCCTCCGTGGAGCGAAAAACGTGTAGATGGCTGATGAGGTAATTGGTGTCTGTTGGGTTCGATGGAAGTCAGCTGGACAGGCCTGGAGCGCCTTTCGGGATACAGGAGCCTCGCAGCGCCTCACCGATGACGAGCAGGATCGTGTCCTCGGGTATGTCCGTCATGCTCAATGCCCCTTCCGCCGGGCTCATGCTCGCACGCGGTGCAGCACGACCGTCACTGTCGCCACCCGAGCGGGCCTTCCGGACCTCCTCGATGACTGCTTGGATGGACTCGGTAGAGGGGTCCAGCTGCATGGCATCGTCGTCGTCATCGTGGTCAGGAAGGTGATTTGCCTCAGGCTGACCACCATTCAGTGCTGCGCTGGTGCCAGTAACTCCCGCTGCGTGCTCATTTGTACCTGAGCCCGAGCCCGAGCGCTCCAAGGTGCGCCGAGCCGTCCAGTCTGCGTAGGTAGGCATATGAAGCGACGAAGGGGGCAGTTGCCCTTCTTCCTGATGGGTCGGACTACTGCTGCTGCTATCGTTCAAGGCGTCGACCACATCATAGCCTGAACAGCTGCGATTGCGCGGGTTGTGGAGCAGGGTGGAGCCGCAATGGGGCCGCCGTCAGGATGGCACCCTGTGCGGTGGAATAGGCAGATGATAGAGGAACCACCTTGCAGATGCACGGCCAACACGGGCTCTGACAGACCGGCGACGACGGGCATATATCATACTCGAGTACCTACCGCACATCCGATGTCGCTGGCAAACCCGACGCGTGACGTCAGGTTCTCGCGACTCTGGCGCGTGGGCCTCCCTCCTCCTCCTCGCCCAACGCTCCGCGTGTTTCAAACGAGACCAAAGCTCCGCAAAGGTGGGCCCACGGGGGCTTCGGCAGGCGAGCAATGGGAGGCTGACGTCGGTGTGCAACTCCTTCTTCTCTTTTCCTCTACCTTCAACATCCCAACGACAACGCTTCTGCGCATCGACAAACGCCCTGCGACGTAATAGCACGCCTCGCTCACCAGCCCTCAGATCATTTTGCTGGACCCCGCGGAAGACCCACACTGGAACCATGCCACGAGCCACGCACAAGAAGTGGGAGCAGGAGGACTGGCGAGTCGCCATCATCGCAGCAGCTGGAGAGTTCGTCGGGACCTTCCTCTTCCTTCTTTTCGGCCTAGGAGGAATCCAGGCAGCACGTACTGCCAGTCAGGCTCAAGGCATCGCTGGAGCAGGTGGCCAGGCTGCTAGCGGCGGAGAGCAGAGCGTCACGGTTCCCGACCCCTCGTTCTTACTCATGGCTGCGACATCGATGGCGATGGCACTCATCTTCTCCATCTGGATCTTTTTCAGGGCGACAGGTGGGTGTGGCGTCAAACCTGAGAGTCTCGGGTCAAACCATCGCAGGAGACTAAGCCCGAACTCCGATCTCAGGCGCGGCCTTCAACCCACAGGTCGTACGTCGTTCTCACTATCTGTCGTCGCTCGCCTGAAGTCCTGCGCTGAAAGTCAAGCTCGTACGCACACAGGCTCTCACCCTCGTCCTGCTCGGTGCCATCTCACCCATCCGATTCGCCTTCTACTTTGTCGCACAGCTTTTGGGCGCAATTGCAGCTGGTGGGGTCTTGCAGGGCTTGCTTCCCGGTCCTCTCAACGTCAACTGCAGTCTGGGAAGCGGTATGTCCCGTGCAAGTCTCGCACACGACGCCAGCTCCTGACGAACTAACCTTCTTTACATCTCTAGGCACCGGTCTAGCACAGGGGCTCTTCCTTGGTGAGTGAGAAGCATCCTGCTGAATGCACGTCGCCATCAACTAATCGACCGGGCTACATGCCCATCCGATAGAAATGTTCCTCACCTTCGGCTTCGTGATGACGATCGTCATGGTCGCGGTGGACAAAAATAAGTCCACGCCGCTGGTTTGTTCTCACTGTACGCCATCGCTTGGTTGGGTTTCGTGCTGAGTCTAGCTCGTACGCACATAGGCACCTCTGGCCATAGGCTTTGCTCTGTTTTCCACTCAGCTGGCCGGCATCAACTTCACCGGAGCGAGTGTCAACAGTGCCCGCGCTCTGGCTTCCGCTGTGGCGAGTCGCCAGTTCGTCTCAGAGCACTGGATATACTGGGTGGGCCCATCTCTCGGCGCTGTTCTTGCCGCTGCACTCCATAAGGGCATGCACGCCGTTCATTGTGGGTCGCTCTTGCGCGCCTTGCCGGACATGCAGTGACAGAGCTAACGGGCTTTCTACGACAGATTGGGAGCTCAACCCGGGGGCTGATGCCGTGAGTGTCACAATTCGTCCAGCTTGGATGCGCCCGACTGAGATCGTGCAAATCTATTGCACAGACAAGCGACGCAGAGGCAGAAAAGGCAACGCGAGCGGCCGCCGCCACGACTGTCGTCTAGGACTTTGCACTCATACGTAGCAGATATAGATTTCCACATACACGAGACACTCGAGATATACGCTCATTCAGCGTACCTCGACGCAGATATGTAGCATATAGACGTCTGTTCTTCTTTGCCCTAATATACGCCCGCAGACGGCTTTCTGCGACCTTCACAGCGTCTGCGATTCGTTGGGCTGGTCCGCCGGGCTCACGTAAGTCTGTTGACCCCTGATTAACTTCACGGAAGCTTAAGGTAAGCCTGATACGGCCGACGCGTCCATCTGCGGTCTCCGCTCTCAGATCCCGCTTCTGCCGGATCGACCTCCCCAGACCGGCGGAGCGGAGGCGGAAGCGGGAGCCACGGAGCTGCTCACTACTCGTATGGACTCAATGAGGAGAAGAGACTTGTCCGTGCAATAGCGGTCAAGGCAAGAGAACCTGTCCAACATTACAGCATATCCGCGTGCGAGCTGCTTTCCGCTGTCACAGTCTCATACCATAGGCGAGCCGGTCGGTCAGCGTTCAACATCGACGTCCTCGGACGCTCCGCTTTCGCAGCTTTGACCGTCTTTGGACGCATCGGCTTCTCGGCGGCATCATTGGCAGACCGGGAGTCGACCGTGTCAGTGGGGGGTGCATGGGTACTATCATCGTGCGCCAGGCACAAGGGGCTGTCACGTCCGTTCTCGAACGACTTACTGGGAGGGCTCGTCTTCTGCTTCGCTTCTGCTTTTTGACATTGACATCGACAGCACCCGATTGTCGATTGTGTCTCATCCTGTCAAGCGTCAAGACACAGTCCAAGTCAGATCGGCCCGTCCTTCTCTGCCAGCCGAGTTTGGTTCGTCATGCCGCATCGCAAGCTATACGGCCAGAATGACTGGCGAGCAGACGTCGTCGCTGCTGTTGGCGAATTTCTCGGCACTGCGACGTTCCTGTTCTTTGGTTCGTCGCCCTGTCCTCAAGGTAGGGCCCGCATAGGCGCGGAATGCTGAACCGAGGCGTGGACGTAGGCCTTTCAGGGATCCAGGCTGCGCGGGATGCGGCGGAAGCTCAGGGTGCAGCCGGAAGCAACAGCGACGATGAGGCAACCGCCCAGGCAGTCGTGCCGGACCCAGCCTTCCTTTTGATGGCATCAACTTCCATGGCTATGGCTCTCGTCTTTTCTATCTGGATCTTCTTCCGTGTCACCGGTGCCGCTTTTAATGTAAGGCAGTCTTGCAAGTGCGCTCGCATCCGAGTACTATCTGACGGGTGTCTCCCATCCTTTAGCCACAGGTAGTACGTCGATAGCCGCAAGTTCGCTTGCTGCTCCTCGAACGCAAGAGCCTGATCGATTGATGCCGCATCCCCCCAGGCACTCACCTTAGTCCTGCTTCGCGTCATCACGCCGCTTCGCTTCGTGCTTTACGTTGTTGCACAGCTTCTTGGCGGTCTTGCAGCGGGCGGTCTTCTTCAAGGTCTTCTGCCGAATAAGCTCAACGTCAACTGCAGCCCGGCTCCAGGGCTGAGTGTTCCTCAAGCGCTCTTCTACGGTAAGTATCATCGCTACGCGCACTTTTCGACAGCTGACGAGAAGTGGCTGTGATGGTGTCAGAGATGTTCTTGACTTTTGGGCTTGCCAGTGTGGTCGTCATGGTCGCGGTGGAAAAGAATAGGTCGACTTTTTTGGGTGAATGTGCCAGAGGCCTCTCAGCTGCCTATCCTCAGCGCTGACACCCGCCTCTATATGCAGCCCCGTTGGCCATCGGCTTTGCCCTCTTCTCGACGCAGCTGGCAGGGATCCAGTACACTGGCGGTGCTGTCAATACAGCTCGTGCCTTCGGCTCAGCTGTTGCGTCCCGAGACTTCTCCGGGAGTCACTGGCTGTATTGGGTCGGCCCAACCCTCGGTGCCATCCTGGCCGCGGGTCTGCACAAGGCCATGCATGCCGTCCACTGTGAATCCCCGGGTCTGACCGGTGCGAGTGTGCTTGATGGAGCTTACTCTCCTCTCCTCTTCTGATCCAGACTGGGAGCTCAACCCTGGTTCCGATGCAGTAAGTCTTGCGCGATCCCACCAGAAAGCGAGCTCAAGTAAGCTGACTGATTCTGCGGTGCGACAGACGAGCGCTGCAGAGGCAGAGAAGGCAACTCGTGATTTACACGGGGACGGCGCCCGCGTGTAGCTTGGGCTTCTTTCTTGCGTGCTGGCGTTCCGGCGGGCTGCGGTTATGCAAGCATTCCGCGCTTAATTGCCCTGCTGATAGACTGGTGAATCTACATCGAGTCGGATGCTGTATGCTCGCCGTCGTTGACTGTTATACTGCTTAGCCCCCGTGATGACCTTTTGTAGCATAGAGATATATAGCGCCGCTTGTGGTGCATGCCACACCGGCTAACCTCCGCGCTGACCCGCTCAGGACCTCGCGACGGACACCTGATTGGCCTTTTTGCTGCGCACCATGGCCGAGACTCGGTTGCATCTCGTCGCTTTCTGTGGACGTGCACGATGAGCGCGGTTGGCAGGAAGACAGGCAGAAGCCGCACGAAGACGGATGGTCCTGACAAACCCGCAGCACGCCAAAGTCGGGCACCGAAGGAGCCGGAGCTCTGGTTCCACTGCGGGTATATGATGCGGGCCGCGCTGAGCAGTGCGGTCGTCGCTCCCGCCATGTCGCACCTCATGTACGCCCAGGCGCGGCTCTGCGCACCCGTGCTCGGAGACACTTCCGCTCAGCTGTTACACCTGCCAATCTGCGCAATTGCGCTCGGCTCCCTCCTTGCTCATCGCTATCGCAAGTTGTCCTGGAGAGCCGCTCTTCGCAGCACCAGCTTGTTCCTCGCTCTTCACCTCCTGTACATCTCCGTGATCGTCTCCATCTGGAGGCGGCCTGCAATTCTTGTGCAGAACGTGCCCCTTCTGCTCGCACTCTCCAGCGCAAGCTGCGCTTCGTGCGCGAGTCATGTGAGCAAGGAAGAAAGCCGCGTCGAGGAATCCCTGGCTAATGACGCCCTGCTCAGGTCAGGAGCCATAGACAAAGCGTCCTCTTCTGCGCTCTCACAGCCGGCATCTACTACAGTTCTGGCAGGTGTGCTTGGTGGCGATGCCTCTCAATCTCCCCTCTCAAGGACGTCTTCAACCCGCTGGATCATCTCATTTCGCCTGTGCAGACGGTGAGTGGCGCTCGCTTGTAGCGCCAACCTCACGCCTGACAGAGTGTCAAATCCACAGCTAGTCAGCTACAGCCTACTCGCCGCGGCTCTGTCCCTATGGCCGCCTTCAAGTGCTCTCTTCAAAGCAGGCAGGACGTGCTATAGCCACACTTCCGCTCAGATGGCCATCATCTTGGCACTGCTCATATCCGCAGCCTGGCGACCGCAGTACCGTAATGGAATCGCCTCGGCCTATCTCGGCTCTCTCCCACCCGACTATCGCATACTTGCCCGCAGAGAGAGCATCACCGGGTTCATCTCAGTCGGAGAGTACTTGCTGCCGGAGCACAGGAGGTGGATCCGTTTTCTGCGAGCAGACCATTCGCTTCTCGGCGGCATTTGGTACGACGGACCAGACTCGGGACCGATTACAGATGCGGAGTCCATCTACACTGCTTTTCATCTGCAGGAGGCAGTTCGCTTGGTTGAGCCTCCGCCAATGTTGCCAGAGGATCGCGTTAAACGGCGTGCCTTGATCATCGGACTCGGCATCGGAACGGCGGTACAAGGTCTCGAGCAGCACGGGGTGCAGACAACGGTAGTGGAGATCGATCCGGTCGTCTACGGTTTCGCCCGTCGCTTCTTTGGCTTGGCTGAGCCGAGTGGGGGGGTACATCTGCAAGACGCGCGAGCATATCTGCGACAGCATGGACAGGAGAAATTCGACTACATAGTACACGACGTCTTCACCGGAGGGGCTATTCAAGCTTTCCTCTTGACATTGGAGATCTGGCAAGATGTCGCAAATGTTCTTGCTCCAGATGGCATCGTCGCAATCGTAAGTTGACCGGGTTAGCAGCCTATCACTATAGAACATCGTGGACACGCTCAGAATTGACGTATCCCTTCCACCGAAAGAACTTCGCTGGTCAACCCGATTCTGGAAACGGCAAGGTAGTCCTTGCCACCATCCTCGATGCTTTCGCACACTGTCGTGCTTTCGCGGACGTTGATTCCAGTGCCGCGCACCTCAACATGGTGGTCTTCTGCTCGCGTCGACCACTTCATTTCCGCCCAGCCCGTGGGAGCGATTTTCTCGGATCACGTCAAAGACGGCAAGCCTTGCAAGACTTCCAGACGCGTGAGATTGCCCTACATCGCTTCAAGGATGGCGCACGCTTGACAGACGCGAACGCAGGCACCCTCGATGCTTCGAAGGAGATGAAGGATCATTGGCACGTCATGCGCAGCGTGCTACCGGATCATGTATGGCAAATGTGGTAGAACACCTGTGCCGCTGAGCACGCGGGCGCATAGTAAACACGTTCCGCTACAGACCAGTATCCAGCTCGGGCCCAAACTGCATGTCTATGCCACATCCGGCTTGAGGGTGAGCTTTCCCGCATTGATGCTAGCCACTTCCTTCGTGACCTGCAAGATGACATCCCGGTTCCTCGGGTCGCGCGCCATGGCCACCTTGAAGTGCCTAAGCAGCTCTTTCGTTGTCGGCGCATTGCTCCCAATGAAAGCGATAATGTCGGCTCGCGGGATGAGCGCCGAGTCGTCTCCTGCAGCAACGGGAACCGGTGCAGGCGGCGGAGGCGATGGTGACCCAGGCTTGCGTCGCTTCTTGCCTCCCCCTCCAGTGCCGGCTGCCGAGGCGTCGGCATTGGGCGAGTTCCCCTCCTCAGCCTTGCGCTTCGTCGCCGATGGCGGAGGTGTAGGAGACGCAGCCCGCGACCCAGACTGCTTGACTCGGCCAGAAGGAGTGCCAGCGCGTTTCTGTGGCGCTGTACCGGGCTGCGGCGAAGTCGCGCGCGAGCCAGGGCCAGACGTCGATGGTCCTGCAGAGTTGGCGCGGGAAGGATCGGCAGATGGCCCGGGTGCTCCCGGATATTTGGGAGCATTAGCCCCTCCTGGGGCTCCAGACCCGTTCCTTGACAGGCTTCCGGGCATGTTTGGACCGGTCGGTCGTGCCATGCTGGCAGCTGCGATGGTCGCTTGCTTGTTCTGAGATTGGCGCGCTCTGGCTTCCTCCCTCTCGGCCTCCGAGTCGGTTCCGTCCGCTTCATCAGACGCGTACGGATTTCTCGTCTCATCGTCATCATCGTCATCGTCATCCTCGTTAACGTCATCCTCTTCCTCCTCGGGACGTCCTTTCCTGCCTTTTTTCTTGAGCAGCTTTTGCACGCGTTTTCCGGCTCTGGTGAGCTTTGCTCCCACGCCGTCGTCCTCGTCAAGATCCTCGATACCTTCTCCAACCTGGTTGGCTTGTCGCATTTCACGCTTGATGCGCTCCTCCAGCTCCTTGTTGTCGTCGGCATCGAGTGCAGCATCGCCAACCTGGCCGATACCTTCCTCGTCGTCCTGAAAGTCGTCCTCAAATTCGAATTCCTCGTATTGGTCGTCCGCGAGCTGTGACAATGCATGCATAGTGTGAGATTGTCAGGTTGTACGTACTCGCACAACATCCTCGGGTTTACCCGACGTACCTCCTGCCTTCTTCTTGGTTTGACGGCAGTCTTGCCGGCCCTTCTTTGCGATGGCCCAGCTGGTTCCTCGTCACCATACGACGCAGCATCATTAGCTGCTCCGTCTGCATGTACTAGCTTGAGCCGACTGCGTGGGACTTGATCGTCCTCTCTGCCTCTAGCGGCCGCCAGACGCGCAGCATAACTGCTGGCAGCATTCGCGACGCCAGTCGCCATGAAGGAGTCGGGGCCGCGTGCACCTCTTCCTGCTCCGCTGTGCGTGCTAGACTGCCCTGCTGCACTGCTCGCGGGCAGCGCGCGCCTTTGCGAGAACCATGTGTCCATGTCTCCCGCTTTGCTGAGGCTCTTGTACTCCTCCTCTGCCTCCTCCATCGTCATGACGTGGTATTTTGGCCGGCTCGTGAACTTGTACCAGCGATTGGCAGGGACAACCTTGAAAGCTGCCTCTGAGCCTGCCTGCGTGTCGAGAACGAAGAGGGCATACGAGCTGCCCTCGCCGCCATTCGCCTGGGCAGATGCGCCAGCGTCCATCTTGCCGATCCATCGCGTGGCCTCGGGCGGCTTCTTGTCGTCGGTGGTCTCGAGGACCCAGGGATGCCTCTCCTCGAATTGCACCCTCCGCCTAGCCTGCGACTCGTCCGTCATGAAGACTCGCCTGGTCTTCTTTGGAGCGCCGAACCCTCGCTTGGGGCGAGCTATTGCCTTGGGCGCATTTCCCCCCGCTACCGCAGCAGCTCCAGCGAGTCCAGGAGCGACGAGGCTCTCATCACGCTCCTCCTTGACGATTTCCTGCTTGACAGCGAAGCCCGGCATGCCTGGCTTGAGCTCTCCGCTGCCGACGCCAGCTCCAGCAGCGGCTTCACCCGCTCCCCCGCTGCCGCCGCCCGCCTCTGCTGCCGCCGCATCCTCGGCCGCTTTGCGTGCGAGCTGCTGCTCCTCGTATCTGACGCGCCGCATGTCGCGCCTGTTGAGCTTGGCCGACGTCCAGCTGTGCGGGTCGGTTGCATCGCTCGCCGACGCCGGTGCGAGCTTCATGATGTTGTGCTTCCAGCCTCGGCTGAAGTCGCTCGACGACAGCAGCAGGTAGTCCGTATACTCTCCATCCTGCTCATCCTCCTCCTTCTTGGACATCCTATGTGCTACGTGTGCACCAACGCGCTGTTGGTATCGGTCAAAGCGGGGACAGGGAGCGGCTGCTGCAAGGCAGATGAGGTCAGAGAGACAGAATAAGCTGCCAGTCCAACCGCGGACTATACATGCGAAGCACAAGGATATTGATACAATGCAGGCAACGGGCGAGGTCGTCGGGGCCAGCGTGCTGAGGGAACACACCCGCCAACTAATGACGACTGCAGAACTGGGACTGCTCATCGGCTCGGCACAAATGCCGGAATGGGGTCACAGAGAAAGCTGCTGCCGACTGTCTAGACTGACTGCCGATGTCCTCGACTCTATCGTATCATAATCACTGTCAGTGTTGTTGGTTTTCAATTGTTCAGAAAAGACGCATTTCCTATTTCTTGGGCGTTTCCGTTGACGTCGAGCAGAGATGAAGGGCGAAGGGGTGATGCGTGGAAGACGATCGCTTGCGTGTCGCTCTGCTGGTGTTTGGAATTATCAATCTCAGGCACCGCGGCGCTCCCCAGGAAGACCGAGCTAGATGCGGGTGAGACCCATCAGTCTCGCCTCTGGATCGTCTTCGCATTCATTCCAATGCGGACTTACGCCTAAGCCGAGCAAGGTGTCAGCGCCACGAGCTGGACGAGGTGGAGGGGCTCCAGCTGATGCAGAAAGCGGCACAGGCGTCTCCTCCTCAGCTTGATCGATGGCATGCATGTGCGACAGCATCTGCGTCAGGTCGGCATCGGCGCCTGTCGAAATTGCATACCCAATCAGCACATGTCCTCGCGCCGCTCTTCGCCTGGACGGCATAGCTGGACTCACTCATCCTGAACTTGCTCTTGGCTGTGTTGGCCTTGACCGGCTTGCCGAACCGTCCGGAGCTGTTGACCAGACTTGGTTCCGCATAGGCTGGCGTGACGGGCGCAGACGAGATCTGCTGCCCTCCGACTGTACCCCCTGGAGTTGTGTGACCCAGGAATCTCGGCCCTCCACTAGGCATTTCAGGAGTCGAGTCGAGGGGTGGCAGAACGCTTCCCGACGCTGAGCGCATGTAGCCCGACTGTTGCTGCTGCTGCTTGACCTGCTGCTGGAAGCGCGGACTTGCGTTGCCAGCTGGGCTGTCACTATCGTTCCTGAAGAGAGGTGGCGGAGAGACGAGATCCGTCTCTGGCGCGCTCGGAGGGTAGGCAGGCATGAAGCTGGGCAGCTGGACAGACTGGTTCGCCGATGGCAGTGACGCATGCGTAGGTGGGCTCGGGAACGAGCTGATCAGGCTGCCCTTTGCCCCGCTGCCATCACCCTGGCCTGCAAATGCGGTCGCTGGGCTGGGCAGACCAAGCGCTTGCGCTGGGAACGGCTGAATCTGACTCGCCGCGCTGCCTGCACTGGAAGGTCCCGGTGACAGGGGGCGCGATTCCGACCGCGACATGGCGTTCTTGATGCTGGCCAGGGAGGACTTGCGAGGGATCCGGCCGAGTTTCGGGGAAGAAACGGCAGTGGGCAGTGCCGAGGAGCCACGAGGAGGTGCAACGACCGGATCGAGTTGCCCCTGCTGAGATGTCGCCGGTGACATGGGCAAAGATGTCTCTGCAGCCACTTCTGTGGAACGAGACCATAAGTTAGTTCATTCCGGCGACACACGGGGGTTGGGGTATGGCAGGCTTACTCAATGCCGAATCTGCACTGGTAGGGTCTTCCTTCTGCCAGAATTTCAGGCCGCGGAAGCCCGTATGCGGTGACTTGACAGGCTCGCTCGGCGTAGATCCGGGTGCCGGGACGTTCGTCAATGCAGGAGGGGCGTTGTCTCTGTCCCGGCTGCTCTTGCTAGCCCAACTCTTGAACTTCATCGCGTTGCTGAACTTGGACGATGAGCTCGTCGATTTCGCTGACGTCGGCTGCTCCTCCTCCTGAGACGTATTGCCGGCCGCTGATGCACTGGTCGCCTGAGATCGCTGCGAGTCCACCGATTGCGAGAGTGGCGATGGTTCCTGGATTTCTGCGGTAAAGTGGTGGGCTGGCACTGGCGGAGTGTGGGTCGGGGTGGGGAAGGCATAAGGCAGAGTGGTAGAAGCAACCGACTCCGCACCAGGCGAGCGCGGTTCCTGTTGACTTGGGGAAAGCGGCCCTGCAAAAGGCAGCGGCTCCTTGGTCTTGATATGAAGTGGGAGGGGCGGCAATTGCGGCGAGACGGTGTCTGGAGCTTGAGCTTCTTCGCTTGGCATCTGCGGCGTCGTGACCGATGGGAGAGACGCTTTCCGAGGCGGGGCCGAGACGAGCGTGGGTGTCTGCTCTTTCATAGGAGGCTGCTGTGGCGCGTTTCGTTGTCTCTGATCCTCATTGGCTGCACTCTCCGTTTCCCGAGACTGAACCTCGGCAGACAGCAGCGTGACTGGCGTGGACGGCGCGCCAGCCTCGAGGGCCGAGGTGCTCTGGTATCCAGGCGTTGTTGCTACGCTCCTGTCGATGATGCCAGCGTTGCCGAACAGCGGACCGACGTCGGGCATGGGGGTCTGGCGAGGCCATTCATTAGTGAGACCCATAACGATGAAGCAGGTAAGATGCTCACAATGGGCGTCCGCTGGGAGAGCTTGAGAGATCTCGGCGACAGCTCCTGCAGAGCTCGTTCGATCTCATCGAGGTTATCCATCATCTCGACGCTGCTGGAGCGCGATCGTGAGATCTCGGCTGCCTTCAGACTCGCTACAGAACCACGTCGATCAACCCCGGGCAAAAGGTAGGTCTCGTCCGGTGTGGCGTCGGCTTCACCTGCCCCGTCGAGCACACCATGCGGGCCTGCAGTCTTATCTGCCAGGCCCTCGTCTTCATCGGACTCGGTCAATGTGCGGTTGCCCGAGAATGTCCAATTAGACGGCAAACCCATATTTCGATTTGCGGCCCGGGGTCCCGCCTCGTAGACGCTCGAATGCTGACTGACTGGCTCCCAAATGGAGGGGTGACCGAGTGAGGCGAGGCTCCTGGCAGACTCGGAGGCCGGGATCGTAGACAGCGATCTGTTGGAGTCAGACTCGGGCAGCGCGATCGAGGCGGCATGCAGGCTTTTCCCAGACATGGACGAATGCTTGCGCGAATGCCGCAGATTCTTCATGCTCGAGATGGAGGATGCCGTTCGGGAGTGCGTCTTGCGATGAGAGTACGTGGAGTACGCTGAAGAGGCGTTGGATGCCGCGCGGCTTCTGCCTTCTGACTTGATTGACGCGGCCTCGTCTAGGGCAGCCATAAAGTCGGTCTCCGGAACCTGGTCGTCCTCCTCTTCTGCCTCTGCGCGCTTATCGCCGAGGCTGATAGGCGACGATAGACCAACATCTTTCGCAGTTGTGTGCGCTTTCAGGAGATCCATCACTTCTTTTACGTCGTTGTCTCCGTCCTGATCCGCTTCGCTGCTACCTATCTGTGCACCCAGCTCAGCCTCAGTCTCCCTTGGAAGAGGGGAAGCCGGACCAAGGTCGTTATCGAACTCGAACGGGTCGAAGGACGCAGAGCTCGCCGATGTTGGCAAATTCGACTGGAACTGACCCTGAGCTGGTGGCGAAAGAATACCCAGTCCCGTCGTGTTGGCAGCCATGGCTGTCGATGGCGAGAGGAGGCCTTGACCGACCGGAGAGCCAGATGCTGGCTCGGCATTGTCTTCTTCACTCTCGGACGCGGTGGCCTTGATGTCGGCCCAAGTGGCTGCGTCGGACGGAAAGACATCTCGCAGCGGATCCTGCCGCAGCACTTTTGCAGGGAGGGCTCTCGAGGCCGGAGACTTAGCCTTCTCAGGAGAAGGGTGGCCATACTCGGACGAGTCGGATGCCGCCGAGAGCGGACGAGACTTTGATGTCATGACTGCACCACCGTCAGCTTCCCGCCTTTCGTCTGGCTGACCGTACAGCTGCTCGTCGTCGTCTCCATCCTCGAGGGGAGCATAGCCATCCTCGGCAACCGCTTCGGGGACGATGTCGATCTTGGCGGCCTGGCTCAGGACATCGTCGGCGTCTTCGTCGTCGCTGACGGCCTCGAAAGAGGCTGACGAGGCATTCGACTGCTCTGAAGCATTCGAAGCGACCCGCTGTCTGATCGAAGGGGGCTGTGAGATAACGCCAGAATCGTTGAGGCGCCCTCCGGCCGACTTCCTGTCCCCGCTGACGGAGCCGCGGTCGCTGGCGGCCTCGCTGGACTGCGCGATCCCAGAATTCTCGCTCCGGCAACTTTCGCGCCTTGCAGAATCGCGCAGGGTGTCCCGAGGCGGAGAGCTGTGCGAAGGGGATGGTGATGTTGGCTTGAAGGCCTGAGGTGCCCGCACTCTGGGCGTAGCATTCAACGCGTCGAACTGTGCCGACTGGCTATCGCTTTGATCCATACTGCTCCGGTCCGATCGGATGCTAGCTCTGGAGAATGCATTGCTCCCTGGCTCCGATCCCTGCTCCTGCAATCCAAGCGAACCCTCGCTCTGCCGGCTTCCGTACTCTGACGATGCAACAGAGTCTCTGACGGAGCTTGTCACGGCGCTCTGCGGCTCCGCAGACCTCGATTCCGCTTCTTCAATATTGCAGTGCTCTGTGCGTGAGATGTCCTGGTCCGATAGGTGCGATGCTGGCGAGAGCGTATCCTGCGTGTTGTAATTGATCGGAGCATCGCGCGGCAGCTGTCTGTCCTGGACAGACGCGCCCTGGCCGGCATGCTGAGCTGCTCCGTCGGAAGTATGTGCGAGCGACTGGCTAGCGGCCAAAGACGCTGTGCTTTGCGTGAAAGGGTCCGTGTGCGATGGCGAGTTGCCTCTGTTGTTGGGATAGTGTCCGCCAGAGCCGGCGGGCAGGCCTCCGCTTCTGCGGACTCCGGGTGAACTGCCCATCGAAGACGAAGTTGCAAAGTGCTCCGGGTTCAAGATGCTCATCGATGTGCTGGACGCGTTCCTGCCGCGGAGGAGTGTTCCCAAATTCGACTCTGGGTGACTAGTTCCGCCGCGTGGGTAAGCGCTGTGGCGGTTGCCGCTGTTTGCGCCTCCCGGGGTGGCCATGTGTGCAGAGTCGGCACTGCTGCTGTTGGCAGACTCCAGCCAGGCGTCGAACCAGCGTCCGCCGCCTCTCCTGCTATCAATGTCAAACTCGAGCTTGCCTACAATGACGGCTTCTCCGTAGATTGGCCCAATGCTCTGCAGCCCTTCGTTGCTGCCGATGCTGTTGGAGTACGAGCGGCGGGTGTGGACGGACGCTCGCGACTGGCTTGAAAGATTTCCCTGACGCGAAGCTGTCCGGGAGTCAATGCCGGCAGCGAGGCCGTTGCGGTGATTTCTCGGTTTGCCGCGATGGTGCGACGACTGGCTCGAATAGGACACATTCTCGAGCGTTGTGTTGCTCGTGGTCCCCGTATTGTGCGATTTGGCGAGCCGCGTCCCGCTCATGGTAGACGAGTTGAGCGAGTACGGCGATGACGATGACGAGCCGGTCGCGTGCGAAACCAGACTGAGGTTCTCGCGGCGGCTGCTCGCTCCCACTCCGGACGACATGGCGAGGTTGCTTTGATCGGCGTCTTCGGACGTGTCTGCAGCGTCTGCGTCGACGAGTGAAGACGCGTCCGACAGGAGGTCGCTGGGCGACCCTGCGCGGTTCTGCGTGTGGCGCAGACGCGAGCCTGATCGCATCGCGTTCGTCGGAAGGATGGACGACCGAGACTGGCCCTCCGCAATTGAGGTATCGTGGCCCCGCTCATCCTCATCTGCTTCCTCTTCTTCCTCGGAGTAGCCAGTGCCAGAGCTCGTC
Organism: Symmetrospora coprosmae; assembly: GCA_008802785.1. Taxonomy (NCBI): domain Eukaryota; kingdom Fungi; phylum Basidiomycota; class Cystobasidiomycetes; family Symmetrosporaceae; genus Symmetrospora; species Symmetrospora coprosmae. Next base: position 115,979 of record VUYT01000036.1, on the reverse strand, counting down.
CTGGAAAAATCGGGCGCATCTGGGATTCTAGGGGGTTCAAAGAGCTGGCCCCAGAGGAGCTGCCAGGCCTCTTCGCCGATGCGGGGGCCTCCCAGCAGTGCGTCGCCTAGAGGATTGACTGCTCCAGCCTGAGCGAGCTCGACGAGGTACAGCACGAGGCCCCCTGTCGAGGGCAGCCCGTACTCGCGTGCAATCGCGCCAAGCTGGCCTCCGAGGGTTGGGTAGAGCGGTACAAGGGTGCCGCGACTGGGATTCGGAAAGCAGAAGCTCATCAGTCTCGGTCTGATGCAACCGTGATTCGCCTGTGCAGTGCATCCATCTCTGACTGCTGCAGCTCACCGGAAGTTTGCTGCGGTCGAGTAGCCACTGCAGAGGCTCGACGTCCTCGGGTGAGGTGGGTCATGTGGTATGTACGTGGGCGGCAAGACGGTGACGAGGTAGCGCGATGGTGCATTGACGGTGCTGCCAGACCTCATGCTGGTGCTCGACGTGTTGCCGTGCAAGGCAGCTTGTCCAGCTACTAACGATGTGCCTCCTCCTCCTGCTGCTGCTGCTGCTGCTGCTCCTGGGCGCGACATCGGTGTGCCTGACTGCGCCGTCCAAGCCAGCGACGATTCGCAGCACAAACCGTGACAGACGAGCAGTCGCAGGTATTTGACTGACTGACTTGCTCCTCAGCGGATCCGACTGCGTGCTTGCTCTGGCTTGATGGCCTGAGTTTGCCTTCTTCTCTGGGTGGAGCTGCCTCGCTCTCTCTGCCGACGCGTCTCTCCCAGTGTCGTCCCTGGCCTTCCCCTAGCTCTTCCGCGGGACTGAGCCACTTTATGCGCTCCTACAGCGTCTGCGTGTGTCGACTATCTGTGTGTGTCTACACAGACGTGCAATACTGCAGTTCCCCTGTAAGTGGTCGAGCCTGCCCTGTCTGGCAAGGAGTCGTCCTCCGAGAGAAGCTCGATTTTGTCCAAGAGCGCACCCCGGGCTCTGCCCCTGGCTGGCTGGCGCTGGCTGGCTGACCACCCTCAATTCGCGCAGGGATACCGTAGCGGGACAGCAAGCAAGCTGGTGGTACGATACGATACTATTACTGTAGCCTGTTGGATGGAGGCAAAGGCATATGATACAGCAGAGCACACAACAACCTCTCCTTGTCCGGTCTCGCATATCCTTCGAATTCGAGACGCGTGGAGCCACCGCTCCAAGTCCACAACAACACTGCAGCCTGCCCGCTCACTCTTCAGCCCCTGCACCCAGCTCTCCACCGTAATATACCGGTGGGTGAGCGCAGCGAAGATATGAGGACCTCTGTTGCTTTCGAGCAGGTCGCCTCACCTGATTTTGATCAGCACGACTCGCCAAGATCCGACAGTTTGCCCTGTCCGGACTTGCGGGTCCTCGTCCGGTTCGGCATCGATTCCTCCCCAGCATTCCTTTAGAGAAGATCGCCGAGAAAGCTTGTTTCCTCGAGCCCACCCCTCATTTACGCGTCCAGGTTTGTGCAAGTACGCAAGGTACGGCGAGTGACATTGTGTTGTCTGCTCGTATGGTCAAAGCGGACGCCAGTATCCTGCTGCAGCCGCAGCATGGGCAAGCCTTGTACACGTTCTGCTGCGGGCGCACGGCAGTAAGCTTTAGAAGATGGAGGAGGCCTCCCCTATTAACGCCAGAAGCAGGAAGCAGGATGAGCAGGCGAGCAGGCGAGCAGCGAGCAAACGAATAATTGTACTGATGCAGCGTGTTTTCGCACTGATTGACAAATGATTATGGAGCTGATGTCTCGTTAGAGTAAACATGGACGCCGCCCCCGGCTACGAGGAGACCGCCAAAGCTGGACCAGACTGGCGTGAATTGGGTAATGCTAGCGAGCGAGATCGTCACCTCCCAACGATGCATGGCCCAGCTCCGATCGGTTCACCCATCGATGCCGGATCTAGTGATTGACCTGCTTGCGGAACTTGTCAAACATGCCGAGGCCGTTTCCGTGGCTTCCTGGCGCGCCGATGCCACCGACGGCCTGCATCACAGGGTGCATCGAGCTCGTCTCCATGCGCTGAGCGCCGGGCCTGGCGCTCGCGTCATTGACGCTCGCCGCGGGCGGCGCGTACATGGTGTTTGGCGACGTCGTCGTGACGAGCGGCGACGTCTGCTGGTGATAGGCAGGGTGCGTCGGGCTCGCGAGGTGCGTCGTACCGATCGACGTGCCGTTCGCCTCCTGCTTCTTCGGGAACATGAGCGGGCCGTTGCCGTTGTTGCCGGCGTCCATGTGGATAGCCGGGTGCTGCTGCGCGCCCAGCGTCGCGTCCGAGACGTGCGACGCGCCGGACGACGACCCGTGCATGGGGCCAGCAGCCGTGTTGGCGACCATGCCGGCCTCGGCGCGCTCGAGCTCGTCTGGCCGCATCCCCGAGGCGAGCATCGCCTTGCGCTGATCGCGCGTGAAGCCCATCGAGGCGTGCCACATTCTCGATGCGACGGGAAGACGAGGCGACGTGGCCTCGTTGTCAGAGTCCTGGCCGAGCACGACAGAGCCGTAATCGAATGCCTTGAGAAGCGAGTAGATGAAGGTTGCAATCAAGGAGCCAATGATGGGCCCAACGTACTGTGCACAAAGACGGCAAACTCGGCGTACCGTCAGCGCAGAGCGATGCTGCGACAGGCGCCCGACAGAGGCGCAAGCTTACGTAGATCCATGTATATCCCGGCCAGCGGTTCGAAAGGACGGAAGGGCCCAAAGCTCTACAGTCGGGAGGACGCAAGGCAAGGAAGAAAGCGTCAGGTAAGCCAATGTCTTGACCGCGTCCTCGGAAATGGGCGGAACCTTACCTTGCTGGATTCATGGCACCTGTTTGTTTGCATGTATGGAATGGTCTGTAAGTTCTGGGCTAAGGCCTGTGGCAGGAGCTCGCGCAGACAAGGCACTTACATCCCGTCCAGAGAGTCCCAAAGAGCTGGCACACGAATAGGGTAAGACCAATGCCGATAGGTGCCAAGAACGTGGCCTACGGGAAAGACATCTGTGTAAGACACTTCGGACACTCGACCGGCGTAACAGGGCGGACGCTCACCTTGTGCTTTTCAGCTGCCAGCATCAGAATTACGAACACCAGCATAGCCGTCAAGAAGGCTTCCAGGAAGAGGCCCCGGACGAGTGTCATTCCTGGCGACAGGGTTGTGATGGTGCTGCCAACGTCGCTCGTGCTGCGAGGCGTGAGGCCTTCGACGAGTGCGGCGCCTGCAATGCCTCCGGCCTGCCCAAGACGACGCATCTCAGTCTCGGACGCTAACCCTTTCTGACCGGATGTTGCAGACATACCAGCTGGGCGATGGTCAGGAGAATCGCACGGACGGACCGGACGGCGCCGATGAGCCACAGAGCGAGTGTGACAGCTGGGTTGAAGAGCCCTCCGGTGATGCGGTAGAATGCCCATGCTGTGATGAGGAGCGAGAGGCCCATGCCGACAGAGATGAACATGATTGTCCCCTGCGCGAGAGCAGTTGCAGCGTTGCTCTGGGCGGCGCTGACAGAGTCCTGGGCTGTCTTTATGCAGCCGAGTCCCAGGAAGAGGAACACTGTCGAGCGTTGTTGAGCAATGTCAGTGAGGCTCTGTCACTTTTCTGTGGTGCTTCGATGCCTCCAAGTTCTCGACTGACTCGTCGTCCCGGCGAACTCGCCCAGCATCTGCGGAGAATGTAACATCAGCGAAGTCCCTTGCAACATCAGGCACACATTCGTGAGAGCTCGCACTCACGGCAATGACATCCTGCTTGAACCCTTTGTACAGCATCTTTGCTTTGAGACTGTTTTGGCGAGAAGCGTCTGCTGGATGGGAAGGAGACCTGCAAGAAAAGGAGCTGCAAGAGCAACCAATGGTCTACATAGGTGGGGACCTGGAACAGCGTGCATTCAGTGTCAATCAATCAATTCAAGCGATGACGTTCATCGAGGTTTCTGAGCTGGGCAAGCTTTCGACGGTACGCTGTGCCCAAACGCTCCGCGGCAAAGTGCCCACGGGGTTGGGCGTGGGGGCGATCGGCAGGCACCACCGGGACAGAGGACGTGTCCCTCCACAGCACTTTGCTCTTTGCTCGTGTCGCTCGCCCACGACCCAGGAGCATCGTAGACGGGGTGCAAAGGGTATGTATGTAGGCAAAGAGGCGTCCACGACCGCCCATACCCGCCTTATAGCGACTCTGCATACTGAGGATCGGCAGGGCGGAATTCAGGCACAGGCACAGGCGATGACGCGCTGCGCTGCGCCTTGGAGCCTGAGCTCCGAAGAACTCCGAGCAGGTGCAACAGCAGCGACGGCAGCTCGAGTCAGACCTTCGAAACCGAACTGTCGCCCGCATGGCTTCGCACTGTACTGCCCTCATCTTGTTCCTGCCTTGCGTGTGCGGCACCAAAGGGTGTCGCCATTTGGCACGTGACGGATCGGCGCAGATGCAGATCGCTGCAAAGAAGCTCATCGTCTTTGCCGACAGCGATGCCGCAAGCGACGCCTTGAAGGCCCTATGACGCGCATCCTGTGCCCCCTGCCCTCTCCCTCGTCGGCTGCGCTCTCTTCCCTCTCAGAAAAGTCCACTTGCCCCAAGGTTGTCGCGCCTGTGCTGCTGCTTCTGCGCTTCTCCACTACTATAACTCACATCACCAGATCAACTCCTGTGCCACAGCATTCCTACAACATGAGCGCCTCCGACCAGCAGAACAAGGACATCATCGCCGAGCAGGTGCGCGCGCGCGCTCGTCTATCCTGCCTGCTCTCTTCAGCCAGCTCTGACGCAGCGTCATCTGCATCTGCATCTCGCTCGCTGCAGGCCGCCTCGCTCAACGCAAAGAGCGACTACACGCAGGCAGACAAGTTCCAGACGAGGAGCACCGTCCTCTCGGACGACAGCAACGTCAACGAGGACGCCGTCAAGGACTTCCCCGGCGCGTCCGTCTCAACAGGCCGGACGGGCCAGACGGGCGGCGGCACGAACAGCGTGGGTCACGCTGACCCGAGACCGAGACCGAGACCGACATGCTGTTGCGAAGCTGACCATTGGGCTACCCTTATTAAGCAACTCATTCCGCCTGAGGAGGGCGGAGAGGGCAGAGCTGGAACGCAGAGCGCCATCTACGAGGACCCCCGCGGGTGAGCTCCTGTACGCGCTTCGACATCCACATTACAATGATTGACTGAAACGTCACACCACATCACCCCATCTGCAGCAACAAGGAGGACATCAAGGCCGATATCCACCGCAATGATCCGTCCGTGAACCGCTCCGGCAGCGAAAACGTCAGGAAGGAGAGCGGGATCGCCGGCGCGCGACCTGCCCAGGAGCTAGAGAAGGACCAGGAGGGTGCCGCCCGCAGCTTCACTTGAGTTGAAATGAGCCTGTAATGACGTGAACGTCGAAAGCGACGCCTCGAAGCGTACGAAAGCCAAAAACAGCGCAACGCAGATAACTTGCCATCCCCGGCACAGACGGGCGTATGGCCCTTGCATTCGGAAGACTGGTGACACTTCGGCAGCTGATGCATGCGGCCGGCGTTGAAAGAAGTCCTCTCATTGGCTCTCCATTCGTCGTGTACATTCGACCGTGCCTCATCTTCGCTGGCGCCTCCCTCAGTCCATACCGGCGAACTGGTAGACAATGGTGCGGACCAGGCCGGACAGCATCTGCGGCTCGTGCTGATAGGTGGACATGACCATGGACATGGCTGCAGACGTGAGGAGCACCTCTCCGCCGGGAACTGGGCGCACAAGCGCAAACGCGTCAGCCGTGCAACGTGCCAGCGGCGATCGGAGGCGGAGGAAACGGGGAGAAAGAGCGACGCACTAAAGGGCACCCATGCGCGCCGCCGCGCAATGGACCACGCCGACTCGAGCGCCTTGGGCATGACGTACATGGCGAGCTCGCCACGGCGCTTCGTGGCCTCGACAAACAGCGAGAGGCACGTTGCGAAGCCCATGGCCCAGTACCTGCAGTGCTCGTTCGATCAGCCCAGCGTGCACATCGTTGATTGGAGCAGCAGGGGTCGACGCACCCGAGCTTAGACAGCCAGATGCGCTGCAGGGACGGAGACAGCGTCTGCCCAAACCACCACGTCTGGTGCCGGAGGCAGACGAGCGACTGGAAGATGACGACGAACGTGCTGAGGAAGGCGCTGCTGCGCGCTGTGCCCTTGATGCTTCGCAGCAGCATGGCGAGCGGCCTGTATACACGCACGTCCCGCATTCCGGGTCAGCTGCATTGAACAATCTGAGGAGGCAAAGGCGGGGAAAGTCCACGCACTCTTTGACGAACTGCTTCCGCTTGAAGAGGATCGGCGGGATGAAGTGCAGTGCGGCGTAGACTGGGCTAATCCAGAAAAAGACGTCTTTCGCGCGCAAAACCTGCGTCTCGACGCACGAATCTGCCCAGGGGTGCACGAGCTCGCTTGGAGAGCAGTGCAACCGTGGCTGTCAGCGCCGCGCCTTTGCAGTCTCGCGCCTGGCTAGGAGGCCCAAGACTAGCTCACCAGGCAGGGAAGGCAACGCCATAGTCGCCCTCGTGCACGCGCTCGATGATGTGCTCGATCCGCGTAGCGTTGCCCGGGGTGATGTTGCGCCACGTGAGTAGCTTGTGCGCGGCCGTCAACGGAGGCTCCTTGTCGGTATGGCGATGCCGTGCCTAAAATCGCAGACAAAGAATAAAGCCGTCAGCGGTGTCCCCGGTCAGACGCGTTGGCGAAGGCAGACGTGCCAGTGCCCAGGGCAGAATCGGAGGCGGGACATGCGATGCGTTGGTGATCCAGTGGCTATATCCGGGGTTCAGTGCCTCTGGAGCGGCAAGCCACGAGTACATCTGGTAGATTCAGACCATCAGCTGCTGCGCGCAAAGCCTGCATTACGGGAGGAAGCGACGCACGATCTGACCGCACGCAGCGCCAAACAGGAGGATCTCGCCGTTGGGGATGTTGATGTAATTCCTCTTGTGCAGTATGTTGTACCAGCCTTGCAGGCCTCTGCGTGTATGCGAGCAGGCGCGGCGCGTGAGCACGTCCCCCCTTCAACCTTTAAGTGGGTGTAGGTTATGTGAGTCGCTCACCGAACAAGCAGCTGCTGAGCAATCCCGATCCTGCTGTTCTTGGTCTCTGCGAGAACGGCAAGCCCGGAGAGGGCACCAGCGAGGGGGGCATGCCAGTATTCTATGCGCCTGCGCCCCTTGCTTCCCGGGTTGTAGAGGCGAAGGAGGTGAATGGCCATCTTCCAGATAAAGACGTAGCTCCCGAACATTGTCCCGAACCGTACAGGCTCGCGGGCAAAGACGGCGCGTAGGAGCAGAGACGCAGACAGCTTGCGGCGCTGAAGGAGGCGGATGAAGGTGGTGAGGAGGTTGATGCCGCTGCGGAGGACGTAAGCAAGAGTGAAAGCGCCTGACGAGCACGCGACGCGCACGCATCAGTACGGAAGTCGAGTTCAGCTCCGAGAGGTTTGGGGAATGTGGGGACTCACGGGCTCCTCCTGTGAGAGCGTATACGAGGAGTTGCTCGAGATCCCTTGGCCGTTTCCGGGTCTCGCCCTTGCGTCTCCATGCGGCCTTCTGGACATGTCTGAGCTCGAGCTCGCGGAGGCTCTTGAAGGACAGCGTCTTGCGGAGGGTGTCGTAGCTTTCGTTGAATGTGGGAGTGGTCGATGGGGGCGGAGTTTCGGCGCTGCCGGCATAGTCGTCGTAGTCGTCTTCAGACCAGGTAGCGCGTGATTTCCGTCTGCGGGACGGTCCTTCGTCATTGTCGCTGTCGCTGTCGTTGTCGCTGTCACCACCATTGCAATTGCCCATGCCGCCGCCCACATACGAGCTTCGCCGCGAGTCATTGTCGAGCGCCGTCATGGGCGTCAGGTCGAAGCGCGGAGTCCTGCCCCATCCAAGAGCGGTGAGGTTGCTTCCTGTGCTGCTGTTGCGCTTGTCCATAGGATGCGACTCGGAGGCGGCTGAGGAGGTTCCGGCGTTTGCGGAAGCCGGAGGTGCGGTCACGTTCGGCTGGCCGTTGGAACTGGATGAAGCTGTATTGATGTTGGCATTCGCATGAGAGTCAACGTCGTTGTCGTCGTCCAGAGCGTTCCCGTCCATCTCGTTCTTATGATATGTGGACCTGAGGGAGAAGCAGCCGGGGCGGGGCGTCTACAGTAGTACATATGCTGTTCCGAGATAGACGCGCCTGCGGGCTGCTCCTTTCTCTTTCTCGACCTCGACCTCGCCTTCGCCGTAAAAGGAGGAAGGGAACAACAGGATATGGCAGTGTGAGCAGCAGCGGCAGAGCATGCATATGCGGGAAATACAGGCTTCTCACTGCTGTTCTGCCCCGCCGCCCTTGCCCTTGCCCTTGCTCGCAGCTGCCAGTTCTTCCTGCGGGGACGTGAGCGAGCTGGCCTGCACAGGGACACAGGCTGCTATGGTGCTGCGCTGACCACCCTCTGCATACATGCCATGCTCAGAATGCAAGTTCGGGGCCAACTGCAAAGTGAGGGACGCTGCGTCTCAATGCTCGAGGCTCGTTGACGCCCGTACTGACCTGCAGCTGCATCATCTCATTGCGCAGAAGTGCGATTGAAGCCGCGTACTCACCGTCGACGTGGACCGCGCTCACAATCTGACATCGTGGTGCATTGCTTGCCCATCTCAGTGAACACCCTGGCCAGCACGGCACAGCAGCTCCCTCACGAGCAGGCACTGCAGCGACAGTAGCCGCTTTCGAGTAAGCAGCCCTGAGCCCCACTGTGGCCAGCGAGGAACCGGGCTACGCCTGTCTTGACGATGCGCTTGCCTCTCACAGTGCCAATAGCATACGGAACGACCTGCTCAACGAGAAACCCATCTGGCCCTACACGTGCTACGCCCCTTCAAAGGGCGAACCCAACCTCGTCTCTGGCCAGGACCTCAGTCCCGAAGAGCTCAGAGTCGAGTACGTGCGGGCGGTCAAGGCCAACAACCCCGCGCAATACGTGGGTCGGAGCAGACAAAACTAGACTCACCGGACCCGCAGCTGACTCACCTTGCAACCTGCCCGGGATCGTCGCAGCCCGAAGATGCATTGGCGCAGAAGGTGAACGCGGCCTTCGGCAGCGTATTGCAGAATCTCGACCAAGCCGTCACGTTCGCGCGGGGCCAGTCCAAGAAAGCCGCACCTGCCACAGCTCCGGTAAGCGCTTTCGGGGTCGCTGCGAAGCCGTCGCCATTCGGGTCAGGCGCGAACGCGACACCTGTAGGAGCGTTCGGCAGCAGACCAGCCGCGTTCGGCCAGCCGAGCACGACTGCTAGTGCTTTCGGCGCACCCGCTGCTTTCGGCGCACCGAGCGCGTTTGGCAGCACCACCGCGCCTTCTGCGTTCGGAGCCAAACCGTTCGGCGCCACAAGTGCCTTCGGTCAGACGCAGCCTGCGAGCGCATTCGGCCAGACGACGAGCAGCAGCGCGTTCGGATCGAGCACGGCGCCGGGCAGTGGAGGTGGAGGCGGAGGTTTCGGGGCATTTGGCACCCCGGCAGCTTCATCATCCTCAGCTTTCGGGACGACCCAGCAACCCGCATCTGCATTTGGCCAGCCGTCCGGTTTCGGCGCGCCAGCGCAGGCCAAGCCCGCGTTCGGTGCGAGCGGCGGCCCCGGCGGTTTCTCTGCTTTCGGTGAGCCTTTCCTTTCGTTGCGCTTGCATCAGAGATAGCGTGGCTCATCAGCTGATCATTGCGGACAGGCTCATCCGCCACCCCAGCCTCGCCGTTCGGCGGCGCAAAGCCCGCAGGCACTGCGTCGGCTTTCGGACAGCCCAGCGCGCCGGGCGCAAGTGGTTCTGCCTTCGGCGCGCCCTCTGCGTTTGGGCAGCCCGCATCGACGAGCACAGCCTTCGGCCACTCAGCGTTCGGCACCCCGTCCAAACCGTCAGCCTTTGGCCAGGCCGCCGCTTCCACATCGTCGAGCAAGCCGTTTGGCCAATCGTCCGCTTTCGGGCAGACGGCGTCTCCCTCAGCGTTCGGACAGACGACCGCGTTCGGCTCGCCTGCAGCGACACCTGCAAAACCTGCTGCGACCTCTGGCTTTGGTGCCTTTGGGACGCCGGCTACGAATGACGGCGGCAGCGCGTTTGGACAGGCAACGGCTAGTACCAGTGGCGCGACCCCGGCACCAGGTAAGATGGATGCGCACGCTCTGACCCGGAAATGACCCGCAGTGTGCTGACAGAGCCTCGGCGCCAATCTGCAGCGTTCGGGCAGTCTGCCTTTGGAAGTGCGGCCCCACCTGCTAGCGCCCCATTCGGCGCACCGGCAGGATCATCCGCTTTTGGAGCTCCTGCATCGGCCCCTACATTCGGGCAGCCTGCCGCATCAACGAACAACGCGCCAAACTTTGGGAATACACCATTCGGGGCTCCGGCATCTAGCGTCCAAGGCACGGCGAGTGCATTCGGCCAGCCTCAACAGGCAACGCAGGCCCCAGCGCCCGCTCTGGTCCCGTTCGGCAGCGCCACCAGCACGAATGCAAATGCGAGTAGCGCCAGCGTCGATTATGCAGACTCGATACCGAAAGACGAGGACGTCCCGCCCTTCGACCTAGAGGCGTTCAGGGCGGATCGCTTTGATGTCCTACGGATACCGCTCTGCCAGCCTCCACTATCGGTTCGCTAATGCCGGACCTGCCTCGAGCATTCACTTCGTATATTGCGCATGCAGTAGAGGTACACGATCGGCTGTACAAAGCTCTAGGTATGTAGGGCTACAATGGCACATAGAATAGGGGCAGTCCGTCCGAGTCCATTTGGTCTATCTGTTGTTGTCCACGCCAAAAGCCGTCCGTGCCAAAGGCGTTTTGATCTGTCCGTGCCAGAATCCTTACTCTTGCTGCACTGCCTTACTTTCGCCGACACTCTGGCTGTGCATTCTGGAGCGGGAAGTACGCACGCGCAGTCACGCTCAAGCGCGAGCGAGAGCATTCGTCCCAGCGGCCGAAGTCGACAGCGCATCGACGCACTTCCTGAACTCTCCCCATGCCAGTTCCATGCTCTGCAGGCGCTGCAGCGCGTCCACCTCTTTCTCTGACGAGAGAAGCGTCCTCGTCACCTTGACTGTGCTGCCGCCACGCAAGCCGCCAAAGAGTAGCACGAGAAGGAGCACAATGTTCGAGAGCGCCAGGATCGTGATTGCAAGGTCGTTGGAGCGGAGCGTCCGTCCCACCGTAGACACGAGGGGGCCAAGCGGGCCGAGACCCTGCGTGCTGTTTTCAAGCATCTTTGCGTCGCTGCCGTCGGACGCTGCACCGTCGCCAGAGACGGGAACGTCCGTGCCCAGCTCGTCGTCGGCTTCAGGTGCGTTGATATCGTCGCTGCCAAACTCGGAAGGGTGCGCTGCAATGTGCCTTCGCACTGATTTGGCGAGCTCCTTGTTGTACTCGCGCTGCCCCGCAATTGACGCCGACGTAACAATGCCTGCATTTGCCACACCAGGTCAAGTCCATCAGTGGAGCTCGCGATGGCGGAAGGAACATCAGACGCACCCTTGATCATGCTTCTACCCGACCAGACGCACTCGGTCGTAACAACCATCCTCACACCGCCCTTTGCGCCTCCAGCCCACGTCAAACACGTCTTTGTCTGTATCTCGAAGCTGCCGCCGCTGGGCACGTCAGGCGTCTTTGTCACTGTCTGCACCTCGAAGGCCTTCTCCGCGTCCTTGGCGAGCTCCTCGTCCGCGATATAGCACACTGCGCTTGAAGGTCCCACGCTCCCACCGAGCGGCTTGGTGTACTGATACTCGCGCTTCTCCATTCCAGGCTTGCTGCCTGCGACCCATGGCTTGGCTTTATACTCTATTCAGGGTCGTTTCGAATGGTGGATCAGCAAATATAGTTAGAGAGCTCCGTAAATAAGACGGTCCGGCCCTACTCACCAGTCAGCTTCTGCGCCTCGCATAGCTTCTGCATGAAAGCGTCATCCCGGTAAACGAGGTTGAAGATTTTCTCAGGCTCGCTGGGAAAGCGGACATCAAGCACAGTTTCCTTGTAGTGGTCGCCCGAGCAGGTCGTAGCCGCATGGGCCGTGTGCTCCGTAACGGGAGCAGCCGTCTCGGTCGGGAACGGCGACTCCTCTGCGCCCGTGTCAATGCTCGTCTGCACGTCCGCCGACTGCGAGGCGATGAAGGCGTCGTATGCCGGGCTGTTGACCGCCTTCCAGCAGTCTACGATGAGATCGTAGGACGTGTCGCGGTACACGAACGACGGTAGGAAGTACTAGGCGGAGGCGGTGTCAATGCACGAGTCAGCTTGCCTCGCTCGCTCGCGTAGGCGGCGTGCCCGCTCACGTTGTCGCCCTGTTGGGTAGTAACAGAGATGGCATTTGGAATGACGCGTGCTGTGAAGGCTTTTTCGCTGATAACATGGATTGGAAAGCGCTTAAGTTAGCTGGCGCCACGACGCGAAACTGCCGAGCGGGCCGGGAACAAAGAACCCACATCCGGACAATGTCGGCGAATGGCAAGACAAAGCTGCACTTGAGGCCAATGATGGTGCAGCTGAAGGCCATGTGGCGAGCACCGACGTAGAGGCGTCCATGGCGCAAGATCTGATATGCGCGTCATTTGAGCGGGGATGCGAGCGAATTACAGAGGCGAGATGTGTCAGCGTGCGTATCAGCGACGGCAGAACGTACGCGCAAGGAGGAGACCTATATCACACATACGTCTTTGGCCCATGCGCAAGTGTAGTCCGAGACGAGATGCTCATCCTCTTCGATCTTCCCTTCGAACAGCTTTTGGAACTCTGCGGGCGCAGACACACTCCCCGAGGTAAGCTACTATTGCGCAACGGCATCGGAGGTAGGAGATTGGGTTCCCGAGCTTACCCGCTCGCCGCTTCCAGTCGCTCTGGGTGGCCGGGATGGAGATGCTTCCAGCAGAGGACCTGACGCTCGCGGGTCTGCCGTTACCGGCTGGGGATGCAGGGACCGACCCAGCTCGCGTCCGGGCAGACGGGCCTACAGCATTCACAGAGCCATCTGGGTTCTGAGCGAGCGCCGAGACGGAGTCTGGCTGCACGTTGCCGTTCGCATCGACGGTGCGGGTCCCTGCGACTGTGTGCGCCCCCGCTGCGACCTCGCCGTGTGGGCCTGCAACCGCATGGCTCTGCGCATACACCTGGGCCGCGGTGCGGTGGTCATGCACAGACGGCGTCACTCCTTCGTCGTAGTGGTTGTTGTGATGTGTATCCTCGTCGTGGTCATCGTCATCATCCTCGTCATCCTCGTACTCGTCGCCGTCGTGGTGCCCCTCCCCTTCGTGCCCGACGTGCAGCTTTCGCTTGATCTTGCTCTTGAGCTTCTTTGCCTTCAGGCTGAGGATGCTCGTCCCTCCTGTGCTGTGCGCAGACTCCACAGAGTCGGCCGTCATAATGGACGCCGGTCTGCCGCCGTCCGTCGACGCCGGGCTCGCGACACCGCCGACGCCTGGATGCTGGTCGTGCGTGGCCATTGCGGAGGAAGGTGTTGTTGAGAGCAGATGGCTGCACAGCACCTGCAGCGTGTACCGACAGGAAACCCGAGTGTGAAGTTGATGGTGCAGAGAAGAGGAGAGGGAATCTGTCGGTGAAGCTTTCAGCGCCTCGCTCCGTCCGTTTCTGACGGCTGATGACGTCGAGATATGCAGTAGTGACACATAGGCAGCGACGACGATGGGAGGGGACTGCAGAATCGAGGACGCGCTGAGCACGATGAACCATATACACACCTGCATAGAAGTAGCTACGCACACAGTCACTGCTCCTCCGTCGGTCCTCAGCACTCTCACGAGCGCGCCCTTGCGGGGCACTTTCGGGGCCTTCCTCGAGCGTCAAATATAATACTCTCGAGTTCTGCACTCGCACGCCTTGGCCGCTGCACGGGGATGGCTGCAGGTCTGAGAAAGTGCAACTGCCGTACGACACTACTGAGCAAAACGGACTGCTCTGCGAGGCAGCATGCGACTGGATACCGCGACTAGATTCAGCTTGCTCTCCCTGCCTAATCATGCCACGTGGCCCGGAGCGTTCGCCGCTGCTGACTAAGCTGCACACGAGGCGTCCGGGGACACACCATTGCGAACAATAATGCGGCGCTTCATCTGACGACTCTGCTGGGTGCTGCGACACCGATCAGTAGCATAACAGTAGTGTCTGAATGTACCTACGGCTTGTACTTCACTCGTACTGTACGTCGTTGTTCAACGCGACCGACGCGACGCGCGAAGTGGCTGGTCTCGAAATCACTGCTGGCAGGGACGCGCGTCCTTTCAGCGTATGCACAAAGAGTCGACTAGACTGGCATGGATACAGCAAGCAGATGAGAATCGTAGATAACGTATGCATAGCAGCATGTACCGTACACAGGACAGATGTTATCCGTGCTCCCTTCATCTCTGGCAATCTCCCGACGCTGCATCGGCTGTGATCCGAGCCAGCCGCCGGGATCCGCGATGCGCGACGCGTACACGACCATGATGAACTCTAACTGTAGATGCATTTGCATCACACGCACTTTACAGTGCGATAGCACGGGTCCTTAGCCCGAGTGATTCGGCAGTCTGTCTTCTCCGTGGGTACTGAGGGGAGGGCTTTCTCGTCCTCGCCGCTCCCTTCGCTCTCCTTGTGCACTCGACCATCCCGCACACTTCATGACCTGAACGACAATCTCACGAAAGGCTTCCCCTGCCTCTTGCTACGACCACCTTTACGACCACCCGTGACGATAGGACTCACGCTGTCCACGGCTCGCTACTTTTACGATTTAGACAGGCCATCAGTAGACCATCTCAAAGTAGAGAAGGCAGCATCGAGACGGAGCAGGCAGAAGTAGGACACACCAGATATCATCCAGAAAGATACACGGGCTAATAGCGAGAGAGCAGGACAGAGAGAGAGCAGGCAGCCTGATCGCCCTGAATCGGAGACTGTATCCACCCGGACTCTGGCATTCCTCGAGCTCGAAAGCGGCTCATTCCGGTGACCTCGAGTACTTCAGGCGAGAGAGCGGGGGCTGGTCCCCCATCATGTTCACTCTCCTGCAGTTCTCCTTTGCAACGACAGCAAAGAGTCAGCTGCACTCGCGCCCGTCGAGCAGCACATCCGCCAGCTCAAGCTCTGCCTGTGCAGTCATCGACGTGGTCACCCCTATCCTGAGAAAGAAGGGACAGCAGCAGGAGCCGGGATTCATCAACTTTGAGGAGCATCAACATCAGCATCCGCCGCAGCAGCAGAGGGTGGTGTTCGCCCTGCCCGCGCTGCAATCATCGGAGACCAACAGCAGCCTGACTGCGCAGAAGAAGCTCCGTCGAGCCAAAGGACCCGCGATCATGCCCGTCAACAAGCGGAGCTCTGTGCCGGCCCCAGCGTTGACGACGCGTCGTACAGCCACTACGGAGGCACAGGCAACAGCTCGTGCGAGAGCAAGTAGTCAGGGTGCGCCTGCTTCAAAACTGTCGCTCACACTTCGCGATTACACCGTGGCTGACATGCATTGTTACAGGCTCCTGGAAAGAGCTCCCGCCTTTGCCCTTGGAGGCATACGCGCAAGAAGAGGTCACCGCAGAGGCGCAGCAGGGGCCCCGTCCCAAACAGGTCGCAGCAAGCCGTCGGCAACGTACGAAACGCGCTTCGGACACGTCGACCGCTTCCTCCGCGTCCTATCTTCCCCGCCTCGACCTCGGCGATCTCTCGCTCGAGCTGCCAGAAGATCTGCTCTCGTCGCCCGACGGCGAGGATGTGACCGCAGTGCAAACGCGCACCGTCGGCTCTGCTGCAATGCACAATCGCACGAGCACCGCGTCAAGCAAGCGCAGCTCGAGGGACAGCACGACAAGCAGCAGGCATCGCAGCAGCATTGCTTCATCGCACCTTGCACTCGAGGGCATACCGGAGTTCCTCGCCCGCGAGCCAGAGCTGCATGCACTGCGGCCAACCTCGAAGCGCGCTTCGAGGCAGGAGGAGACGCGCCGAACCACAGCGCTCTGGGTAGATATGCTCGGCGACCTGTCAGAGGTCAGGGCCAGTTCGCCCGTGACCAGTGTCAGCACCAGTAGAGCACCCGCTGGACCATCAACAGAGACGCCTCTCCTAAGCGCCCCTGCAAAGCTCAGTCCGCCAATCTCGCCATCCGCCTCATCCGACTGCTGCGACCCTTACTTCCACACGGCCCGAGGCCTTCCACTGTCAGCATCCGTAACCTTCCCTCTTCCCCCTGCTCGGCCTGCCGTGTCGCCCGCGGTCACTCTCCAGGAGCGCCGCCGCCGTGCGCAGACACACAGCGATTCCACCAAGCCGCTTCCTGCGAGTTCGGTCGAACGCGATGCCTGCGCTGCCGTTGCCAACCCGTTCGACGCGAGCTTCGCCGCCGCTGCAAGCGGTGTGGGCATCGGTACGGCAGTCAGCACGGAACATGTCGAGCGGGCGACGGCGGCGCGCCGAGCTTCTGTCCCGGCTGTTCCGTCTGCCCTCGCGCGCAGCAAACGGGCTGCACCTCCGACTGCCCCTCTGCCTTTCATCGCCGAGCCGGAGGTCCTTTCGGCCATGGACTCGCCTGCAGGCCACCAACCATTCAGATCGCTTAGCCTGCCACAGCCTAGCTCGCGTGCGCCTTCACCGAACGGATATCTACCATCGCTCGCATCGACCTCCACGATCCGAGGAGGAGAGGCGGGTCCGGCGATTCAGCATCTTTCGGAGCGCATGTACCGCTTCCCGTCAGCTGCGGGCAGTCCAGTGCTCGGCGTGCGCACCGAATATGCAAGTCCGGTTTTCGACCCAACTTCCTACGACATGGCCCGCTCGCGCGAGGCGTCCTTCTCCTCGACCGCGTCTTCGTCGTCATACAGGAACTCGTACCTGTACGAGTCGGATGTGGGCGGACGTAGCAGGCGGAGCTCAAACTTCACGAGCGACTCGAGCATTCCGAGTCCGCGCTTCTTTGGGGCGAGCCATGGGCACCGAGACAGCCTCGTCGAGGTGGATGAGGAGGGTGCATGTGCTGAGGACGGGTCGATAGGCTGGGGCGGGGAACCCTCATCTCAGGAGGAGCACCAGCAGCGTGAGAGGAGCGCGTCGCTGCTATCTGCGCTTGCACCGCTGCCTGTCGACGACGGGGACGAGCAGATGCGCACGCCGCGTCTCGATGGCGACTCGAGTGGGGACAGCGATGCGCTTACGAATGGGAACAATGCAGAATGGACACCGCTGGCGGCCGGTCGGTACAAGGCCGGTCGGCAGCGTTCAGCTAGCAGTGCTGTTGTCCTAGAATCGCGCGCACCAATCGAAAAGGGACAGAGGCTACACAGCTCGACAGGCGGGGGGAGGAACTTCAAGCACCTTCGCCTTGCTAGTGAGGGTGGGACGAGGGAGACGGCCGCACCGCAAGGAAGCGACGCAGGAAAGATGGCACGGAGCCCGACGATGGAGATCATCATGTATGGGATGGCGATGTGAGGTGAGCTTGCACCAAGACTGGATGCATCGGCTTTGTCTATCAGTATGTCGTTGTTCAAGTAGCAGTGACGAGGACGGCAGTAATGCCAGTGGTCGAGTACGGTACTGCGAGCAGCATCGAGGCGTTTGCCACCCCCTATCTCGCCCTGGAAGTCACGTGCAGAGCGTGTTTACTGCTTTTGCCACCCGCTTGTTTACGCGTTCCGAGCTTTGAGTCTTCTTCTTCCCCTGCCCCTGCCCTTGCCCTTGCTTCCCTCTGCCTTCATCCGATTCGACGGCATAGCAGTCGACAACCGCGTAAGACAAAGACACGCTCACCGTCAGCTCCAAGCATGCTCACCCAAAACGCTCAGCTCGACACCATCATGCAGCCTGCCAAGCAGTCGTCCAGTCAGTTTGCCGCTTTCCCTTCTACGCGCACTTCTGGGCTGACGACGTGGCACAGCTCTAGTTCCCTCAGAGCCCACTTCCGACTACCCCCGTCTGCCTGGCTCGCCCCTAGTCTCGAGCTCATCACCTGTCCGCAGCCAGCGCCACGACGCACGATCTTCCAGCGTCTTCCTCTTCAGCTCGCCTCCGACTTCGTCTCGGTCGCAGAGTCGCCTCTCATCTGCTCTTCCTTCGTCTCCACCGCCTCTTTCTTCCACTGGCAGTCTCGCCTGGCCCGCCCCTACTGCCGGCTGCCTACCGGAAGCGCCTACGTCGATTGCGACCTCGCGTGTCACCATACAACCCGGCCAGACGATCCACTTCGGGCGAAAGCTCAAGAACATCACTCAGAGCGCGACTGTGCGCCGCTTCGACTTGCCAAAGTCTGCCAAGCATGCCAGCCGGCATCACTGTGCGGTCCATCTCGAGGCAGCAGGAGAGGCCTTGACGCTGGTCATTACAGTCACGGGACAGAACGGCATGCTGCTCGATGGAGAGAAGGTACCAATAGGCACACAGCGCGTAGCGCTTAGCTTTGAGCGTCTCGACTTGATCCTCGGTTTCTACAGCGACTACGAGGTCCAGCTGTTGGTCAATTACCCGCAGGAGAGGAGAAAGGTCCTGCACCAGCGGCTGGCCGTTCCATCATCGCCGGGAAGGAGCGACACTCTTGCATCGGAGGCGACCTCAGCTCTGGACCTAAACTCCTCTCCTCCCGCTGCCCGAGCTGTCAACAAGGCTGCGGCACCGTCGATCGTCACGACGAAGCGTGAGCCACTCCGCCCAGTCAAGAAGCAGAAGCAGAGCCACACGACCGGGACGATAGCTCGGCCCGCCCATTCGGTGAAGAAAGCAGCGAAATCTGTGCATCCGACATCGCTTCCTGCGGAACAGAGTCAGGAGGAAGCGGCACCGAGCTCGGACAAGATCTCGCCATACGCCCACCAGGCGGACGATGGATACCCGCCGGAGGACAGCAGTAGCAGCAGCGCGTCAGAGGATGAGAACGGGTCGAGCGCTGAGGTCCGCGCAGCCGAGAAAGGTGGGTCGAAGTCTCTCAAGTGTACGAAATGAAGACGTAAAGCTGACTTGATCGCGTTGCCACGAGTAGAAGCAGGCTTGATGCGCATTAAGGCCGCCATTTCTGAACTGTCGCTCGATCTTGCCGGGGCACTTGCATCTGCGCTAGTCTTCCAGCCCCGGGCGACCCTGACAACAAGCGAGTGCACAGCGCTACTGCTCGACAATCAGCCCTCCCTACTGGCGTACGGTCAGCTGGCAGCATGGCGTCCCTTCGTCTTGCGCACGCTGCGGACGGGGCCCTTCGGCGCCATCGAGGACACACGAGGCTTGAAAGACGCAGCAGGCAAGAAGCTCGAGCCGAGCTGGCACTATAGCCCGAACCTGGACAAGGACGCTGTGCGAAGGAGTAGCTTGCAGCCGTTCGTGAAAACGGTCCGGGCGGCACAGAGGGAGAGGAAGCAGTATTTCTACAAACGGCCGAGCGATCTGAAGAAGAGGAGCAGGTGGTAGACAAGTGTCGCACATTCCGATGTACAGACGCAAAGCGATGGGAACAGCCTCGCTCCTTCCACTTTGCTGACATGCAGTGATATCTGTCACTACGCACAAAATGCTTGTCGCCTACGTACAGTAACGGACGTTGCCCCGCAGTCTACCCCATCGTGCTTACACCTTGCCGTTCCGCTCGCTGCCACCGAAGGACGTGAGTCCAGCGCCCAGTCACGCACGCACGGGATCCCCGTTTTCTCTAATCGAAGTCTTCGATCTCTTCCTCCAAGTCTTCGATCTCTTCGTCCACTTCCCCCACCAGACAATCCAATGCTATCGACATCTCCTCGCGGTTGGGCTTGAGGTCGATACTCCGTGCATGCAGAGCGCGACAGGCACGAGCGAGAACGTGCAGCTCCTGTGCACCGGTCACACCGATGTGCCGAACTCCCAACCCATCCTCGCGGTTGCTAGAAAGATTTTTAGGAACTTCGCGAAGATGAGGGAGGAATGCGGGATCCCCCAGCGCTTCGAGCAGACGGAATGAGCCGATGTAGGACCCGGTGGCTAGGCGCAGATGCTTGATCGTGGGCGGAGAAACGCTTGGATCTTCGTAGCAGGTGTTGCCTGGAAGGAATTCCTCTAGAATCTCCAGGTTCGGTAGATGGTGGAAGAGGGTTTTCCACTGGGCTGCTTGCGGCCATGGCCGTGTATAAGGTGGCCTCGCGTAGGCCTCTAGCCTCGACCTTCTCACGCTCGCTCCAAGCTGCTGGACGACCCCGATGAGACCCTCGGTTTCTCGTGGTAGGAGATCGTAGAGGTGCAGCTCTTGTAAAGCAGCAGTGTTCGGTATTGAGCTCACCAGCTGGAGCAGCTGACCAGCTTTCGGCAGATCGCAGTTGATCCGCAGACTAACAACCGTCGGTGACAGCCGGGATAGGCTCAAGGGGGCTTTGTCCCTGCAGACCTCTTCGGCCCACATTGGTATGCTGAGCCGCTCTAGACGTTACGCAGCGTGGAAGAACGATGTGACGTCGGCCGATAAGTACGCGTCCTCGATTGTCAGGTCTCGAATGTATGCTGCGTGCTGAGTAGCAACGTTGAGTTCCGGACCATGCATCACCTCGCAGCCGTCACCGCCTGACGTGCTGTGGCGCTGCAGGTATAGGGTCACCCGCTTGTACAGCTGCGGATGGCGGCGTCCTTCCAGACCTTGCTGACTCGCAGGGCTCGGTAAATGTCCGAACGTTCCGTGATATGCTGCAAGACATGCTCTACGACTTCGAGAACTGACAGGGCGAAGGCGGCCGTGGTCTGCTCCGTCATGACGCAAGCGGAGATTCTGAGCGGGTTGACGATGGGCCAAAGCGGCTGGCTGTCAGCGAGATGATGCAGAACGGACCGCTTGGAGGCAGTAGGCGCTCACGCTATGCTGCTGCGTAGTCTGTGCGCGTTGTCTCCTCGAGTGCCGTTTAACCTTTTGAAGTTGTGGTTTTGGAGCGAAGACAAGCCATGGACAGGCGGAGGGGGCTGAAGCTGCGGTTGTCAGGCGCGGGAGATCCAGATGGAATATCGGATGGAAGAGTAGACATGGAAGATGACTTCTCGAAAGTTCCAGATACAACAGGGCAACTGGGTAGCTTTCCGCTTACAGGTGTCCACACCTTCCATCTCAGTGAGCCGCGTTCGTCTGGGCGGCAGCTAGGCTTGCCAGGATGTCATCAAAGACATTGAAGTGCTCATGTGGCCCCTCTCCAGGTACTCCGAATTCATACGCCTGCGCTGCCGCCCGCCAGCGCTCTATCTCAGCTGCTGAGACGATGCCCCGTTTCCTGCCTTCCACCGATGTTATGGTATCCTCCATGGTCGCCATGAGCTCCTCCGGCGTTTCGGCAAATTGAGGATCTCCCCATCGAGCTCGCATTTTGCTGGAGTCGAGGTCGAGTAATCGGAGTTTTCGGAGTCCCTGGAGATAGGTGGGATTGGCCAGGCACTGCCAGAGTCGATATATGCTTGCCAGGTTGCTGGGTCCGAATGTGAGGTCTTGTATGGTGGGAGGTAGGTCTTGCGGAAAGAACGTCTCCGGTACTATGGTAGCTCTCATTTGGATCGCGATTACTCGCGGCAGATACCCTGCAAGCTGCCTCCACATCGTCTCGGGCAGGTACCAAAATCCCGTGCCCGTCAGGCCTAGTGTGACGACGTTGCTGCCGTGGCGAGATATGAATGCCAGCGCCTCTGGCCAATCGTAAAGGCCGTGCAAGGATAAGTGCGAGAGCCGTAGAGGCGGACTGCCAGAGAGTCGGGCAAGATCCGCGGAATCGCATACTGCGCCGTCAAACTCTAGCGTCAAGTGCCGAAGGGTGCGCGGAAGCTCTGAAGAGAGGGCAGGGTGTATGGACCGTCCCTCGATGGCTGATGCGCGACTAACTCCGACGCAGGCATTCATGGACAGCCTTCGAAGTTGCGACGTCTCCGCGAGAAGGGCCGTCACGAGTGCAGGATCACAGAGGCCATCGACGTGAAGCGATTGGATATCGCTCCCGCGTGGCATGATGAATTCGAAGATTGCATCGTTGATATCTGGGCCGGGAAAAGAGTTTCCGAGAGTTCGGAGGTCGATGGCTCGGTAGAGGATAGGCGTCGCTATCTCCTTCCAGAAGCGATTGACCAAGCATGCGGCAAGGATGTGCTTGCTTCGCGGGAGATGCTGGACCACCATGCGCACGAGCTCTGGCACGGCCAAGGCTCGTGCGGCAGCGTCCATTCTGCTTAGCTTCGGATCTCGGGCTGCTGCTCGGCGAAGGGATATTCTCACGTCAGCTGGGCCGCACGAGATTGGGCAGGATGCGAAACGACATACGTTGTCCGTCGTAATATACCCGCCGAGGATCTACCGCGTTGCTGTGCAGCCTAAAGCCGCGATTCGGTAAGTTATGGTGCGGGGCGAAGAGAAGGCCAGGGCTCGTCCAGCCTATCAAGTGACTTGCGTCGCCTCCGAAGCTCTCGCTAAGTCCGACACTTCTCGCCTTGTCTATTCGCAAACAGCCTGGATACAAATGGCAGTGCTAGAAACACGATGCTTATCAACCCTACATGCGCCGCGCAGTACCCGCCTTCATTGCAACCATGCAGCTGCGAAACAAATGGACGACTTCATCTTTTCTCGGCATGAGTAGACGAGATACGCTATCCGCAATGAATGAGCCGTATCCAGGGTCTGTATACTGGCGCACGTTTCAATGGCCCTCGCTACCTGACCCTGAGATGGAGCTTTCCGTGCTGTCGTTGTCACTGCTCGTCTCCTGGTCCTGCTCGCCCGTGTCCCTGGGCGCATCCCGATACTCCTGCACAGCCCTTCGCCAATCAGCGAAAGTGGCTTCCGAAGTACGCAGCCGCGGCCTGACCTCCAGGGCAGCAATGGTTCGCTCGACAGTCGCGTTGAAATCCGCCTTGTCGCGAGGCAAGTAAGACGGGTCCTTGTCCGGTTTCGTGATCCGCGCATAGAGTGGGAACCAGAGATCAAGAACCTCCAACGTCCGTATATCAGGGAGGTAGGATGGATCGATGAAGCGCTGCAGTAGCAGATAGTTGCTGGTGAAGTAGGTCGGTCGCAGGTCGAGGTATTGCAGCGTGGGCGGGAGGTGCTGCGGCGCGAAGTTTGGACGATGAAGCAAGGCGGACGCCCTGAGCGAGGTCAATCGCGGCAGACTGTTCGCGAATCGCCGCCACATGAACAATGGCACCTGCCAGTCTTCCGTCATGTCCGAATCCTCGAACATCTCGAGGTGCGTCACGTTCTGCCCGAGGCGTGCGACGACTGCGAACGCCTCTCGCCAGTCTGTGACGTCGTAGAGAGCGAGGTGCGTAAGTCGAGGAGGGGCAGATCCCACAAGATGCGCAAAGTCCGTGACCGCACAGATGGCGCGGTCGAAGTCCAGCGTCAGGGAGCGCAGACGCTGTGGGAGGCTCGAGAAGAGGCTAGGATGGATAGTCCAGCCTTCTGGAGATGTATAGTCGTGATCGAATCCGACCATGGTGACCAGCGAATGGAGCTGAGGCGTGGCTGCAAGGATCGCTGCGAAGTGTGCGGAGTCCACGTAGCGGAGGGACAGCGACCGTATATGCCCAGCTTGTTGAAGGAGGAGAGGGAGATGTCTGGCGTAGAGGGGATCGAGTATCTGGGTGAAAGGTCCATGATCCCACTTCTTCGGCTTCCCAACGGTGATGTGCTGGTAAAGGAGCGGGATGACAACCTCGCTCCAGGTGCGGTTAACAAGACACGCAGAGAAGCGGTCCGCCGGGCAGTCGAAGCGAACGACAACCATGCGCACGAGCTCTGAGACGGCTAAGGCCCGCGCGGCAGCGTCCATTCTGGTTCTCTTCGGATGTCGGGGCGCTGTTCGACAACGGGCCCGGGGCTACATCCCAGGTCAGCTCGCTGGACCGCAATGGGCTGCGCGTGTGCTAAAGGACATACATCGAGCGACTCAATGCGCCTGCCGAGACTTCGCCGCGTTGTTGTCAAGGTCTTGACCGATTAGGGATGTTTGCGGAGCAGAGGAAAAGCACGGACTGGGCAGAACAGCATCATCATGACCATCGCCTCCGAATTCAGCTCTAGCTGGCGACTACACTTCTTGCCTCGCCTACTACAAACAATTTGATTACAGGTAGCAGGTTCTTCGAGACATAAAATGCAGCGCTCGTTACAGTACCCTACTGCGCCATAGGAATCTCCTTGCTACTCGGGCCCGGCCTCAGCATTGTCCAGCTCGAGCCCTGCGAAAATCTCGACGAATCCGTACCACTCTCTAATTCTCCCACTGACCTTTCCACAGTGCTTTCGCGCCTTCAACCCTTTTATGGCCCGGCTGATAGTCTGCCTCGCCTGATGAGGGGTGATGTGACGTGTGAGCACCGGCTCTGAGCCATTTGCCACGATGCCGAGCTCCACGAGAGGCATCTCCCGAAGATTTGGTAAAAATGAGGGGTCCGCCAGAGCTTCAAAGATGCCCCAACATGCGTCAAACTCGGTGGGGCTGACCGCCAGGATCTCTAAGGCGGCTGGCAGAAGCTGAAGGACAGGCAGAAGCTGATCGGCGTTTATATCGACGAACCCCTCGAGTTCTCGGAGGCGTGGCAGGCCGCTGAAAAGGCGCTGCCACAAGGACGTCTCCCTTGTGCCAGGCCCCTCCTGAAGCAGCGTTGCGATTTCTGCGAAGGCGCCCAGCTTTTCGACAGCAAGGACCGCAGTCTCCAAGCAGTCGAATCTGACCGTGAGCTGCGTAATGCGCGGAGGCGAAGTGACGGCCTCGAGGAGAGGATGAATCTCGGGTATGCCGAAGTGGACGCCTTGCAGGTCCCAGCTCAAGTCAAGGTGTAGTAGGTCGAGCGTGGCCGGGAGACGGGCGAGAAAACCAGTGGGAGTGGAGAAAGGCTCATCCCGACGACCATTAGCAGTCCTTCCGCGTATATCGATGCGGAGCTGATCAAGAGATATCGTGGCAGCGACGACTTGCATGGCGACCTCCGGTGCGCAGCCAGAAACGGCCAGATGTCGCACATGTCGTGCATTGGCGAGGATGCTGGGAAGTCTCGCATCTAGCGGTAACCAGGCCGCCACGAGACGTTCAAAGATGTCTCTGTGTTTCGAGTCGTAGGAGAAACTGATCTGCTCCTCCGTTATCTCGATGTCTCTGTAGAGTATCGGCAGGGCCGCCTCTCGGCACGCCTTGTTGATGAGGCTTGCCTTGAATACGTCCTCCCTGTTGTCGAAGTACTCGAAGACCATGCTGACGAGCTCGGGGACATTCATGACAAAGTTTGCAGAGTTTGAGGTCGTGGCCATCTTGATTGTGCGTCTGTCTCGGCGCGGTTAGAGGCATCAGCCTGGCCGTCTGCGTACTCGTAGGACGGGCGTTGGGCGAGTGCGCACCCGGGATGCGAGACCTTTGGGACGGATGGATGACTGGCTTCCTGTGCTGTTTGAGCGATTGTACGTCGATGCAGAGGGGCTGATATGAGCTCCGACGAGATGTCGAGTTGACAGCAGGGTGTCCTCCATCCCATCCCTGCCCTCGCCTCTGAAAGAGCGCTGAACGCGTCGGCGAAGACGCGTCTCTTTCTCCCTCTGGCCCAAGCCGATTGTCGGTTCGTCAGCTTCAGGAGCAAGCAGCAATAGCATCACAGACATCCTATTGCAATGGCCGACCTCGCTGCTCTGCCTGTCCTCCAGGATGACCTGCTCAAGGGTGCGTGTGCAGCTAGCTGGCCCAGTTCCAGAGTGGCAGAGCGTGCGAGAGAGCCACAGCTGACCGTCCGATTAACCCCCTGGACACTGCAGAGCGAGCAAGAGGTGGGTATCTTCATCCATCCATTTGGCATGCTGGCATGCTGCTGCTGTGTCGCTGACGCTGTTCCTGCCTCTGCCAGAGTTCGTCGAGTTCTTGGACGATGAAGCAGCGGCGGTCAACTACCGCGACTCTATCAAGCGCATGCTGCGGATGGGCGAGCGACGGCTGGTCGTCAACCTCGATGACCTCAGAGACTACAAGCGCGAGCTGTGTGACGGGTGGGCTGCCTCTCGCTGACCCGCAGAGTCCGAACCTCTTCAAGACGCGTCGCTAACGCCCTCGCGCAACCAGCCTGCTCAAGGACCCGCTCAACTTCCTACCAGCATTCGACCACGCTCTGAAAGAGGTAGTCGTCTCGGTACACGATCCCATAAAGAACCTCAACGTCCAGGAAAGCGTCTTCTACGTCGCCCTCCGCGGCAGTTTCGGCGACCACCATGTCAACCCGCGCACACTGCGCGCAGCCATGCTCGGCAAGCTCATCAGCATCGAGGGCATTGTCACGCGGTGTGCGTCGTCGTTGGCGTTGCCTTCCAGCAGCTGCCATCATACCCGAGCTAATCGCTGCACCCGTCACAGGCTCGCTCGTCCGGCCAAAGGTCGTCAAGACGATCCACTTCTGCCCCATCACAAAGCTCTTCCACTCGCGCATGTACACGGACGCGCTCGCCTCGTCTGCAGGGAGCGGCGCAACAACCTCGTCCGCGACGTACCCAAAGGAGGACTCGGAGGGCAACCCGCTCGAGACCGAGTTTGGGCTGAGCACGTACATGGACCACCAGAAGATCACCATTCAAGAGATGCCGGAGCGCGCACCGGCGGGCCAGCTGCCCCGCTCGGTCGAGATTGTCCTTGATGACGACCTGGTCGACAAGTGCAAGCCGGGAGACAGGATCCAGCTCGTCGGCGCGTACAGATCAGTGGGCAACTCTGCGGGGACGGGTAGCGCTTCCTTCAAGTGAGTACTCTGCCTCGCTTAAGGAAGAGAGACCAGGCTGATGTGATTGGACGCGTGTTGTTGCAATTTAGGACCCTCATCACGGCAAACAACATTGTCCTGCTCTCCTCAAAAGCTGGGGCCGGCATTGCCCAAGCCATCATCACAGACTCTGACATCCGAAACATCAACAAGGTCAGCAAGCGCAAGAACGTCTTCAACCTCCTCGCTCAGTCCCTTGCGCCCTCCATCTATGGACACGACTACATCAAGCAGGCCATCCTCCTGCTGCTGCTGGGCGGGATGGAGAAGAACCTCGTCAATGGCACACACATCCGAGGCGACATCAACATTCTCATGGTGGGCGACCCCTCGACCGCAAAGTCGCAGATGCTCCGCTTCGTCCTCAACACGGCACCCCTCGCCATCGCTACCACCGGCAGAGGATCGTCCGGCGTCGGTCTCACAGCCGCCGTCACGACAGACAAGGAGACGGGCGAGCGCCGCCTGGAAGCGGGAGCCATGGTCCTCGCAGACCGCGGAGTCGTCTGCATTGATGAATTTGACAAAATGTCCGACGTCGACAGAGTCGCGATTCACGAAGTCATGGAGCAGCAGACCGTCACCATCGCCAAGGCTGGCATCCACACTTCACTCAACGCCAGGTGCTCGGTAGTCGCAGCAGCCAATCCGATTTACGGGCAGGTGAGTCCGAAATTTAGGCCGGCTTCACCACCTGGTTAAGGCCGTCTGACCCTGCCTCCATTTCCTGCACCAGTACGACGTGCACAAGGACCCGCACCGCAACATTGCTCTTCCAGACTCGCTCCTCTCCCGATTTGATCTCCTGTTTGTCGTCACGGACGACGTTGACGAGCAGCGGGACCGGATGATCTCGGAGCACGTCCTGCGCATGCACCGGTACCTGCAGCCTGGGCTCGAAGAAGGAACGCCCGCGCTCGACAACCTCGAGCAGAACCTGTCGGTGGGCGGCGTGACGGACCAGGACGAGGCGCTGGCCGCGCGGGGCGAGACGGCCGTGTTTGAGAAGTTCAACCCGCTCCTCCACGGAGGCGTCACGACGACGTCTGGGCGGGGCGCAAACAAGAAGAAGGAGGTGCTCTCGATTGCATTCATCAAGAAGTATGTGCAGTATGCGAAGAGCCGATGCAAGCCGACGCTCACGAAAGCCGCGGCCGAGTACATTGTCGCCGTGTACTCGAGCCTGCGGAACGACGATCTGGCCAGCAACCAAAAGAGGGTGGGTGCCTAATTGTGTTTGCTACAGCTCTAGCCCAGGATGCGGATGCTAATCGGGTTGCCACGTCCAGACATCCCCTCTGACGGCCCGTACGCTCGAGACGCTGATCCGTCTGGCGACCGCACACGCAAAAGCGCGCCTCTCGCCCAACGTAAACGAGCTGGATGCCATTGCTGCTGAGGAGATTTTGCGATTTGCGCTCTTCAAGGAGGTTGTTCGTGCAAAGAGCAAGAGCAAGAAGAACAAGAAGCGCAAGATCAACGGGACGCAGGCGACGCGGCATGGCAGCGCCAATTCCGACTCTGAGGACGGCGAGACGGAAGACGAGGAGGAGGAAGAGGGCGATGCGGAAGAGGAGGAGGAAGAGACGCAGGAGGCGGCAAGCAAGCGCATGCCCATGCCCGGGACGGGCAAGCAACAGCCTTCAGCGCCGGGTAGGAGCGCCGGTCCCTCCAGCAGCGGGGGCGCGGGTACCGCCCCGAGAGCGAGCTCGGTCGCAACGGGAGGCATTGCGGACGACTCGGGCGTCGGCATGAACACGACCATCAGGAGCGAGACGAACGGCGTGTCGACATCGAGCCCGGCGCGCAGAAGGCCCGCACCCCCTAGCAGTACGCAAGGCTGCGACGGGGACGAAGACGCGGATATGGAGGAGACGCAAGGGGAAACGAGCGGCGTGACGCTCGTACCTGCGAGGTAAGTAGTGACTCGATTCTTCCCAGTCCCGCCAAGACGGATCAGTGCTGACGCTGTACTGTCCCGCGGCTGCAGATTACAACTCTTCCGTACGCGCCTAGCAGCGGCCCTCCGCGGCCGATTTGCAGAGGATGAGGCGTTCGGCAAGGACATCTTGATGCCCGTCATCAACGAAGGGCTGCCCGTGGAGGAGCTGTTCGGCACGCAAGAAGCCGAGCTGGTGCTGAACGAGATGCAGGAGCGGAACGAGATCTTTTACTCGGAAGGGACGATCTACAGGGTATGATGAGCGGGGACGAAGCAA
The DNA here is from genome assembly GCA_008802785.1 of Symmetrospora coprosmae. Taxonomy (NCBI): domain Eukaryota; kingdom Fungi; phylum Basidiomycota; class Cystobasidiomycetes; family Symmetrosporaceae; genus Symmetrospora; species Symmetrospora coprosmae. The sequence goes on along the minus strand of VUYT01000036.1, from coordinate 87,033 downwards.
GGCAGGCGGAGTGCGGGACAGTGTTGTTTGTCTGGCGGTTCTTGGCCCGGTCTGTTCGACCATGCATGTATCGTATGAAAGCTCCTGCACAATTTCCAGCGGTCGGGACGCGCACCTTCGCCTCCTCCCATCTGGACGTCAGTACGTTCACGGCCGTTGCCTCCGCAATGAGCATAGCAGAGGAGGGCGCACAGTCTACAGCGACAGCGACAGCGACAAGCAGTCGCGTTGCTGGCGTCAAGCGAAAGCGTGTACCAGGCAGCGGCGGCGCGCAAGCTCAGACGGGCAAGGGCTCGGGCACGGGTACGGGCAGAGCAGCCAAAAAGAGCAAGGGCAAGGGCAAGGGCAAGGGCAAGGGCAAAGGCAAAGGCCGCGCAGACGACGGCGGCGCCTCCAGCTCGACTGGCTCGCTCGCGACCAAGCTGGTGCGTATATGCATGGTGCTACCCTCCGTCTGTGAGATGCTCGCTCCGCTGAACGATACTGGCCTGCCTTACTGCCGCCGTCATCTGTGTAGCACCACTCTGTCGCGCTCGTCTCGCGCGCAGCAAAGAAAGCGAGGACGTTCGAGATCCAGAAGCTCGTCCGGAAGCTCAAGCCAGCGAGTGCAGATGCGGAAGGCAACGCCAAGGGCAAGGGAAAAGCGCCTGTGCCGGGTGCGGCAGCTCTCGCCGAGCTCGAGGCCATCCTCGCCGCCCTGAAAGAGCTCGACGCGGATGCGCTCGCGGGTCACGCGCTGCGCACAAAGCTGGGCAAGGAAAAGCGCAGCGGGCTGGCAGAGAATGACGAGGTCCGGGCCTTTCTCGTGTCACTCCAGGCGCAAGATGGCGCAGGTGCAGCTGCTGCAGGAGCCGCGGATGCGACAAGTCCGAAGGGCAAAGCACAGAACCGCATCCTCGCCAACAAGGTCGTCGTCGAGTGCATGACCGATGTGCTCGCTTCCTTGCGAGCGAGGGCAGGTCTCGCATCAGAAGACGCACAGGCAGCAAGAGTACAGGCCCCTGAGCAATCTGCGCTGAGGCAGAAGCAGCAGGAGCGAGCTCGAGAAGCAGACGCTCGATCCGATTCTGAGCCCGACTCGGAAGGGGAAGACAGCGCGGCAGGAGGTAGTACCAGCGGCGATACGACCTCGTCATCAGAGGACAGCGATGAGGACAGCGACGACGACGGCACCGTCTCGCACATTTCAGCAGATGAGGAGATGCCGGGGCCGGAGGATGACTTTTTCGGGTTCGATGACCCGTCGGCAGCGGCCGAGTCTAGCCGGAAGATGTCACGCCGGAGAGCAAGCGCATCAAGCGACGAGAGTGCCTCCGACGGCGCGCTTGGACGGCCAGCATCCTCGCCCCCGCCCGCTTCTGCGAAAGTCAAAGCATCCAAGGAAGCGAAGGCCAGCAAGAACGACCAGGCAAAGTCGAAGAAGGCCGATGTAGCGTCTGCCAAGCCCATCACTAGCTCGGCCTTCCTGCCATCGCTTGCAGGCGGCTACACCGTGGGCGACGAGGATGGCTCCGTCTACGACTTCTCGGACGATGATGGCACCGCTCCAGCAGCCATGATGCGGAAGAACCGTCGAGGCCAGCGTGCGCGTCAGGCGTGAGTAGATTGTCTGCTTTGTGCATCGGTATTAGCGTCTACAAGTGCTGACATGCGCTGCACCGAATGGCAGAATCTGGGAGCGCAAGTACGGCAAGAATGCAAAGCACGTTGTCAAGCAAAGGGAGCGCGAAGCGGGTACCGAGCTGAATCGCGAAAAGGCGAAAGCCGAGCGGCAAATTGAAGCGCTCAAGAAGAGCGGGCGGTACATCTATGGTGTCGACAGCAATCTCACGGAGACTGCCGAGGGCAAGCAGGCGCGCGTGTGGGCGGCAGCGGCTCCGGCGTCTGCAGCTGGGCCCAATCCCGCGGTCATCGGTCCGACGCCTGCATCGGAAGCTGCGATGCGCGCCGTCAAAAAGCAGAAGGCGGCGGAGGAGTTTGAGACCAAGGAGTTCCATCCGAGCTGGGAGGCGCGAAGGAAGCTGAAGGAGGCGCAGGCAAGCGTCGCGAATGCCAAGCCGGCTGGCAAGAAGATCAAGTTTGATTGAGGTGGATATCAGAGTGATTTGCGCCACGAAGCTGTTGATGTTGTTGTCGTCTACATAGTCGTGTCCCACCGAGCAATGCGGCCGTACCTAGAGGCTCTTCTCCTTTTCGCCACCATCACCTCCCGCGCTCGCCTGCATGAGAGCTGCGACTGCGACAGCTTCCACCCTGCACCGAGCAGCAGCAGGGCGGCGTCTATATCAGCAGCAGCAATGTGTGCTATCCACAGCGGCAGCCTCGTCGAGCACGTCGAGCAGCACCGCCGTGCAGCCCGAGTACATTGAGAATCCCGAATTTGTGCCTCGCCGACGCGGCGGCGAGCAAGATGATCATGACGCGCTCTACAGGGAGGACGAGGACGACGTCGAGGTCGACGAGGGAGGTGGAGCGATACGGCGCTCTGCAGCGGCCCGCGCTGGCTCGTCTCGCATCGGAATGGTCACCGTCCCGCTCGAACTGCAGCTCGCCGTGAACCGCCTGATAGAAGGTGGGTGCGTGGGTACCGACTAGCCTGGCCAATGCTACGCTGTGCATATCGCCTGGCCATTCTTGGAGCTGACATGGGGAGCTCTCATACTGAACTTCAGGCACTGAGAAGCCGCGCATACGGCAGCGCGCCCTCGCACTCTACGAGTACTTTCGAGCGACGACAACCTCGCCCGAGCTGACTGCCGCCACCAGGGCAAAGAGCAGGAGCGCAGCAAAGGGAAAAGGGAAAGGCAGGGCAAGGAGCGGCTCCTCCCTCGGAGACGACGACGCGCCCGTACTTGAGCCGGAAGATGCATTCATCGACAAGCCCGCGCAAAAGCCGTTCCTGGATGGCCAGACGGCTCTCGCCTACGTCGCGGGAGTCATGCCGTCCATCTACGCGTCCACCCTGGCCGTGCTCACCGAGACCAAGAAGCGCATGGAGATGACCACGGGAGAGGGGGAGGTGCCATGGCGTCCGCGGAAGATCATCGACTGGGGAGCGGGCGTCGGGAGTGGAGGCTGGTTAGTCGGGTTATAGGCTTGCGCGTGTAAGGCGATGACGAGAATGCACTGACAATCTTTCCCTCGCCACAGGGCGGCTCACGAAGTTTGGTCAGGATCTGGCGGCACCTCCAGCACCTCGCCCATCTCCTACGTCGCACTGGACTCGTCCCGCGCTATGCAGTCCATCTCCTCGGCCCTGCTTGCTTCCCTCCCATCTGGCTCATTGCGGACAAAGCTGCACCAGACCTCGCTTGGTGCCCCAAACCTGCAAGATACCATTGCCGCTGCCTTCCCAGACATCCCCGCCAGCGACACCATGGCTCTCGCTGCGTTCACGCTAGGCGACCTGCCGAACGATAAAGTCAGGCGCGAGGTCGTGAGGAGCATGTGGGACTCGGACGCAGAAGTCATTGTCGTCATCGACAGGGGAACGCCGAGAGGGTTCGACCTGGTGTCGCAGGCCAGAGATCAGCTTCTGCGCCTCGGAAGACACAGCGCGCGGACGGCGGCCGGGTCCCGCAGCGAGGTCGACGAAGAGGACGAAGAGGAGCTGGTCATCGGAGGCGAAACGTTCTTTGCTGAGCCACGGGGGCCACGCGATATGGCTCCCCAGGACGGTACGAGCGGGTTAGCAGACGAGACTCGAGGTTGCTACGTCGTTGCTCCGGTGAGCCCTCCTGGCCCCTGATGTAGGATGGGAACATAGCTGACGGGACGACCGCCATTCCTGCAGTGTCCACACGACGGAGCCTGCCCGTTGCACAAGTCCCGCTCGTTCTGCCACTTCAGCCAAAAGCTGCAGCGGCCTGCTTTCCTCCGCAAGACCAAGCACGCTAGCAACAACGAAGAAGGCGCCTCGCACTCGTACTTTGTCATGAAGCGTGGTGCGCGCCCCGCGGCCGACCCTCAATGGCCTCGACTCGTGCTGCCCCCGCTGAAACGGGGCGGGCACGTCCTGCTGGACGCGTGCTGTCCGACAACCAACATCGAGCGCTTCACGGTTGCGAAATCGACAGGCAAGCAGGAGTATTACGACGCGAGGAAAAGCAGATGGGGAGATGCCTTCCCGCATTACGATGCGAGCAGGAGTATGCCGAAGAAGGCCGGTATGAATCGGTAGCTAGATCCCAGCACCTAACTGAAAGGCAACGTGCGATATCTCCGCTAAAGGGAGGCTAGCCTCTGGGACATCACACGCACGCATCGTTTCAAGACTATATAGTTTCGAATTTGTAGCGATGGTTGTCACTGGCACGAAATTCGCTCGAGACATCCTCTATGCAGAACGGGAAGGGGAACTTGCGGTCAGCAGTGCCGCTGTCGGAAGAACAGCAACGTGGCGGAACTTACGGATGTGCCAGAGGAACTGGCCTCCATTGGCTGCAGCCTCTTGGCACGACGCGGCTTTTAGACCACCGTTGATGACGCTCGTATCGGAGTTCGGAGACATCCCCAGGCATTGTTCGACCTTCTTGGACGCGTCCGAGCTGTTTGGGTCGAGCGCTTCGGTGATGATCAAGCAGCTCCGGCCGAGATACTTGCTATCGGTATCGGTGCGGGTCTCCTGGCACCTGAATCGGAAGCGCTGGCGAGCTTCGTACAGAGGATCTGATAATCGCACGAAGCCGAATCAGCGATGGACTGAGAACGGCCGATGAAGGGCAGGACGCTTTACTAGAGTATTGGAAGTTGGGCGTTGCTATATTGATGTTCCACACCCAATACGTCATGCTGTCCGCGACTTGGATGGCAAACTGCTGCATTTCACCTCGTCCGGGAAGCTCTTGCAGCATGAAGGACTGGCAAGGTCAGATGGTGTACTCAGCAACCATCTGTAAGAACACTGTGCGATACCTGACCTCGTAACACACCGAGCACTGCTGCGTCAATGCATTGTTGCTGCCTGTGAGATCATCAGATCATCCAGTCAGCGGGAGCGACTGCACCCGAAGGCTGATGAGTCGCTGCGCGCACTCCCGAGCAGGCCACAGAGCAGGTAGAATACTCACCTCGAGATCGTCTCCACTGCAAGGATGTAAGAGGGTCACCAAGCTTTGTCTTCGGACTGGCCGGGACAAATGGACACGGGTGGGCGTCAGGGATCGCAACAAGCGTGCAAGATCAGATGTGGTTAGTTGCCCACCATCCCAAGATATCGAGCACGATACTTTCATCTCCCAGATCTTCCGTGCCAGCAAGGAAGAACCGGACGTATGGGTTAGCCAAGGACAGGTCGAGCTTCTTGTCTTCACAGGATTCCTTGGTGCACGGCTTCGGAGTCTCAGCTGCGGTGTTTCCGGTTCCAGTGACGGTGCCGCATGTGGTGGTGACGGTGGGCGCGCAGGCGGAACTGCCATTTGCTCCAGAGGGGCAGTTGCTAACTGTAGTTGCGCTGCAAGTGGTAGATCCGCTGCCGCCGGAGGATGGGCAAGCGGTACCTGAAGTGACGCAGGTCTGACCTGCGGTTGCAGTAGGGCCACATGCCGGTGAGCCGGTGAGAGTGCACGTAGGTGCCGCGCCCTGAGTTGTTGAGCAAGCCCCTCCTGACTTTGTGCAGGTGCCGGTGACAGCTACGCCGGCACCGCAGATAGTGCCAGTGAGGACACAGGTGGATCCGCTGCCAGTTGTCGGACAAGCGGCGCCCGAAGAGACGCAGGTTTGCGTTGAGGGAGAGTTGGCGCCGCAAGCGGTCCCGGTGAGGGTGCACACAGTGGGAGCCGTGTCACGAGGGCGCAATGACATTCGCGTTGGCGTTGGGGTGGACGTCACTTGAGTAAAGGTGGGGTCACGAGGACGCAGTAGCATGCGCGGGGGAGAGGGAGCCACTGTTGCTCGAGGGATAGCGGTAAATCTCGCTGCGCAGACGTCGAGCAGCGCAGCGAGCCAGAGAGCTCTCCAGGAGAGTGGGATACGCATGACGTAGTGACTAATGCCCTGCAATAGCGAGTCGTGGACAAGTGGAACCAGCCAGATGTCTGTCGGTAACCGAGTGAAGGACAGTGTGGGGTCGAGACGGTGCGTTGGAGATGCGGAAGCAGAGGCAACCTGCGCGGCGAACTCAATGCCTTGCAAGCGCCTCGACAGGCAGCCAGCTCCCAATCAAAGGTCATATCATTGCACTGCCGCAGCATCTAATCAGTTCTCAGGGGGACTGCCGACTGTCTCCCTATGTTTCGTCTGGACGGATGGCCTTTCAAGCGATGGTTCGGAGCCGATGGATCGGCTCGAGACGGAACGCCCTTACGCGGTGGGAACCGCATGCACAGTCAGACTGCGGCAGGCCTTGCTCGATGTCGTATCCATGGCTAGGTGTGCAAGCGTGCCGTGTGGTATTGGCATGAATTCTCGAGCTTGCCACTTCCTCCATTCCAACGTTAACGAGGGGCTTTGCCTTGGATCGTCCGTACTGCAGCCGGTCGGAGGATGCGCTCATCAGTGGGCTGCATATCATAGTCGATGCATAGCACGTCGAGGGTCTCCCGACGTCCCTTTCCCTTCTGGTTGGCTGCACTGATCTGATGCATCTCAGCGTCAGTTGTTTCGCACAGCAGCAGCAGCAGCAAGATGGGCGTGACTGGACTGTGGCAGCATCTCAAGCCTGCAGCAGTGGAGAAGACGTTTGAGCAGATTGCCCTCGATATCTTCGACGAGGCGTACGTGGATTGGCAAGAGCATGGGCAGGGCATCGACGCGGGTCGCCTGCTCGGACTGAGGGTGCGGCCATGGCAAGGCCATTTCGCAGCTCACAAGCCGTTACAGCAGTCTGACGCGGTTGCGCACAACGTCACACGCACACTCATATATCGCAACCAGGTCGGCATAGACGCCTCTGCGTGGTTCTTCCACTCGTACGAGAGCGAGGGCGGCGGTGAGTCGGGTGGATCAACACGCTCGCCTGCAGGCACACCTGTTTGCCACACGTCCGCGAACGCGTCGGAGAAAGAATACTGACGACCAATCACACAGCCAATCCTGAATTGCGAAACCTCTTCCACCGCATCGTCCGCCTCTCGAAAGCAGGCGCACTCGCACTCTTCGTCTTCGATGGACCACATCGACCGCCCGTCAAGCGCGGGAACCGCATCTGGAGGGGCGAGCACCGGCTGGAGGCAGACACGATAAAGCTCATCGAGGCCTTCGGCTACGAATGGAGACTGGTGCGTGGTCTCTGGACCCCTCTGTTCATTCCCCCAACCCGAAAGGGCGTGAAGCTCACGCGGATCTCTGCAACGCGTGTAGGCTCCCGGCGAAGCAGAGGCCGAGCTCGCAATGCTCAGTCGACGCAACGAGATTGATCTCATCATCACAGACGATGCGGACAGCTTTCTGTTTGGAGCGCAGAGCGTCCGTGCGTCGGCTCTACCTCTCCTATGCTCCTGCTGCCCTGACCGGCTCTGACCGGCTCTGATTCTTCCAACATCCCAGTCAAGAACGCTTTTAGCGTTAGTAACGAGAGGCCACCCACTCTATACAGGCAGTTTGACATAGAGGCAGTGACCGACCTCACCATTCCAGGACTAATCCTAGTAGCCCTGATGTCCGGCGGCGAGTGAGTCCAGGACAGGTGGACGAGATGGTGCTTGCGGCTGCTGACAGACCTTACGGCGTCGTTGTCAAGCTACGATCAAAGCGGTCTCAGCGGCATCGGCCCCACCATCTCCATCGCCCTCGCGAAAGGCGGCTACGGGGAGCGTCTTGCCCACGCCGTAAAGACGCTGTCCGGCAAACAGCTACAGAGCTTCCTCTCCGGGTTCCGTGACGATATTCGACACCAGCTCACGACCAACGAAGCAGGTCTTCTCGCCCGGAAGGCAGCTGCAGTCGCCAAGAAGATCGCCGACAACTGGCCTGATGCGAAGACGGCACGCCGGTACTATGACCCGGACACGTCCGAGGTCCCGAAGTATGCGTCATTCAGCAAGAGACATACCTGGGCGGGGAGGATCGACATTGGGAAGCTCACGGAAGTCATGGACGAGCTCTTCGAGTTTACACATCAGGAGATTCTGCAGAAGTGGGTCCAGATACGTTCGGCTATTCGATGACAGGCCGTCCAGCTCACATACGACGTTTCTGCAGATTCCGGAACCAGATCTGGGAGTGCATCGTCGTGCATCACCTGATTCGAGCCCTGCACCGACCTTCAGGTGATGGGGCAGCTGCTGCTGATTACAGTGCTGCTGAATCGCCTTCGAAGCAGCTGGCAAAGGCGCTGGACGAGTTTGCCCTCGCCTCGCCTTCACGCAGCGGACCACCGAGCCCTTCGGCCCATCCTGCACCCAACATGTCACCATCTGCCCTCGCCATCTTCCAGCAAGTAACAAAGCTGCGGCAGTACAACCCAGGCAAGAAGATCACGCAGGAGCTGCAGCTCTTGATTGACCCTAGCCTCCTCGCTCAACAAGCCATGCTGCGCTTGCGCCATCCAGACCCGAATGTCGGCAAGCTGCAGGCGCGCAAAGTGGCAGCAGCGGCGCTGATAGCGAGATTACACGGACCAGACGCGCCTGGAGCCGTGCCGGCTGCAGACAGAAACTCGGTATTCGAAGAACCCGACAAGGAGTGCAAACTGTGGATCCAGGAGAGCCTGCTTCGCCTCGCCTATTCGCAGCTGGTTGAGGAGTGGGAGCAGAGGGAGGAGGAGAAAGCGGAAGCCAAGCGCACCAAGGCGAGAGGCAAGGGCAAAAGTCCTCGCGGAAAGGCGGCTACCGCGAAGAAGGCGGTCATCAAGGGTCTGGCGAAGCCCAAACGACACGAAACGACCTCGGACGAGGACGACTCGGATAGCGAGCTGAGGAAAAAGTCGACAGCAGTCAGCAAAACTGCGGCCCCGAAGAAGAAGGCGGAAGAAGACGTCTTCGGGTCGTCTCCGCCTGCACTGCCAGCGCCCAGCAAGTACTCACAGCTGCGTAACGATTACTTCGGCAATGTCGCCCGGGTCAAGACGGCTGCACCTGCCGCCTCCAAGCAGGGCAAGGTAAAATCGCGCTCGAACGGGCCGCTGCCGCCCACACCGCCTTCAGAGGATTCAGACTCGGACGTACAGATTCTCGACGGACCGCCCCGGCCAAAGCCTCGCGCCCAGCCTTCCAGCAGAAGCGTCAGTCCGACCCTGCTGTCCCCGACAAAGTCGCCCAGGCGCTCCATGTCTGCCGACACGGCTCGTCGTTCCTCGAGCAGCCTTCCGTCTCCGCCCGTCTCGAGCAAATCTACTTCGGCCTCAGCACTGCCTGTAAAAGAGACTGCTGCTGGTGCCGCCAGCAAAGCACGCCAAGCCAAGGTCCAGGCCAAGGCTCCCTACCTTTATCGGGACGACTTCAGCGACAGCGGCTCCGAGAGCGATCTGCCGGAGGTGCCCGCGTTCAAGCTCACGGGAGCGAGCGTGGGCACGGGCAGGAAGGGCGCTGGATGCAGCTCTAGCTCCAGCTCATTCAAGTCGAACGCAGGCACGAGTCTGGCGTCGTACACCTCCGTTGCTCCCTCTACCGGCAAGAGAGATATGCGCACTGGCAAGCAGCCGAGCAAGCACAAGGCGGACACCAAGGTCCCGCCAGCGATCATTGACCTGTGCTCTTCCGACTAGCCGCCAGATTCTCGGCTACGACCAGCACTTCAGTTGCAGTCTCTCTTCGAATTGTCCTTCTCACGGTTGCCGTAGTATTTGTGGCAGTCCTTCATTCGTTGTTGTCAAGCAGTATCAGGAAGCAAGGCTGAACACATGCACGCCACCTTTAAGGAACACATGCCCAACAGCCAACCGATCGTGGCGATCGGTACGCCGCATTGCACTGCTATGCTACAAGCTGTCTATCAGCCGATCGCGACACTCAAAGCTTTGCCTTCTCCGGACTCGTCCAGATCCGCCGCACGCCCTGCATGAGCTTTTCACTGCCTTCGCTTGCCGTGCTCGAGGCATTGCTAGGATCGCTGCCGAGTAGAAGTACCGTGATGGTGATGTCGTCCCTGTACCGACGCGAGTGGGGAGGCGGGATGGAGAGCAAGGCCGATACCTGCTCTCGCTGGGCCCCGCCAAGGGCGTTCCTGTATGCGAGGCAGATCCGAGTCAGCGAAGCTAGCGTGCTTAGAACCGAAGCAAGCTATGTACGGCCGCACCGAATGAGATGGGTGCAGATGTTGCTGTCCTCGAAGCAGTAGCGCTTGGTAGCGCTGTTCTCTGCCGCAGAGCGTGGCTTGTGCGGGCTGGCCGTGCCAGCGGCTGTTGGGTCATTTTTGACGCTTCCGATCTGCTCAAAGAGCTCCTTCTTGCTTTTATCGCCTTTCAAGCCGTCAAGGTGGCCCGCGACGAGCGCGACAACCTCCTCAGACGAGAGGCAGTCGTACAGGCCATCCGTTGCGAGGACGACGAAGCGCCGACCAACGTCCCGTGAGCTGCTTCCAGTCGTCGGTACTCCATCGGGCAGAGCCGTGTTGTTGGACGTAGATAGCGGCGTGTAGTTCGTGAGAGTGTCGCTCTGTGCAGGCGGGCCTGCTAGTGTGGCAGAGGGGGCGCCTTTCTGTGTTGGAGTGAAGCCGGCGATAGCTGCTGGGTTGGCTGCAAGAGCGAAAGTTGTGACTTCTGGAAGAGCAGTAACGTAAGGAGGGGTCTTGTATAGGGAAGGTGGGGCTGTCCGGGACGTGTTCGGTCTGAAAGCCTGGATGAGCTTCTCCTGCACGCCAAGAGGACTGTCCAGATGATCGCTAGACATCAGACAGCTGACCTCTCTGGTCCATGTCGAGGTAAGCCAACACTCACAACTTGTACTTTCCGTCACCAAAGGCTCTCGTCGGCTCCAGCCCGCCAAGGACTCTCCCGCGCATGATGACCGTCTCGCTCTCGTTTTTCGGATGTTCCGACCGAACGCGGTTCACCTCCTTTACGCTCCGACCCGTCTGATCCTCCGATAGCGTCTCCGCCGTCCACTTGTTTGTGGCAGCATCGTACGTGCCCATGACGGCTCGCGAGTCGCCCGCAATGGCCACATAGAGCTGCGGAGATGAGCAGTCGATCAAGGCTGACAGGCCGCAGGAGCCAGACAGAGCCGGGCTGAGCAGTGACAGGCCGCGACTCCGCTGCGCCTCGGTCATCTGGGGAATACTGCCCTCCTTCGCCCCGGCCGTGCCAGTGAGCGACCTAAGGTAGTTGGACGGAGCGTTGATGATGTCTCTGTCGGCAAGCTGGTACGCCCGCCGCAACGCTTCTGGGATGAGTGCACTCCGTTGATCTAGGCCGATTTCCACGCCATTGCCCGCTTGCCCACCCCCGGACTGAGACGGCACAGACGGTACTGCCGAAGTAGTTCTAGTACTAGGCTTCTTGCCCGTGTTCCACAGCCACTCCCACCACCCTTCGCCAGTGACGCTGAGGCTCCTATAAACCCCGCTGAGGACGTCCATGAGCTCCCTGGCAATGTACTTTTCGAGGTCCGTGCTCATGAGCCTGCTCGTTGCGTATCCCGCATGCCCGTCAAACATGCTCGTGAGAATATAGTCGTTCCCTTGGTGTTCGAGGATGGTGAAGCTGTGGGCGTCCTCGCACGTCTCGTTCGAAGCGACGCTGTTCGTGTCGTAGCGGAACAGGGGGTTCCCGGGCCGCGAGATGGCGTACGAGCGCTCGTTCTTGGACAGCAGCTGCGTGACTGCGCCCGCGGGGAGCATGTCGATCTGGCGGAACTGCGTTCCTGACGACGTTGCGACTGGCAGGGTGAAAGCGCGGCTCGAGGGCGTCACTGACGAGATGTTCGGGGCGGGCCCCGCTGGTTCAATGGCCTGCGGGCGGAGGTTGTAGAAGAGCAGGGCCGATATGCCCAGCGTACCGCTGAGGATGAGGGCGAGATCCGTATTCTTGCGGCGCGACAGGGACGACGATGAGGGCGGGAGTTTGGGGGAAGATCCGCTGGAGCTGGAACCGGAGGACGACGCTGGCGAAGCTGCGGCAGCAGCACCTGAGGATGGCGATCCAGATGAGCTGGAGCTGCTTGATGGCGGTGCTGCCTGTATGCTGGGGCTGTTGGTATTGCTGCTGCTGCTGCAGCTGCTGGATGAGTGGAGAAGGCGACGCTGCGCACTGGCGGACGCCAACAACGGCGACGAGGAGGATAGTGACAGCGGTCTGCACTGCGACTGCGGCTGTCTGCACTGGATCGCTGCTATCCTCAACCTCATGGCTCGGCCAGACGGCGCTCTCATCCTCCAGCTGGCTTAGGCAGTGGATGGTACAGAGCAGAGGAGGCGGCCACGATGGGATGGAAGACGCATAGCATTATTCTCGGAGTCACCGCTGCAGTGCAACACGAAGGGACAACCGCCTGCAATCCACAATCTCATCCAGCGCAATCTCCTTCTCGTCGTCTGCTCCCGGCGAGGTAACACCATGGCCTTCCTCCAGTAGCAGCATGTCCTCGCCGAACTTCCGCCGCCCTCCCTCTGTAGTCCCGTATGACCCCTCGTGAGCGCCCTCATGGCGATAGTCGTATCCGTATCCGACATGGTCCCAGCCCTCACCGTTGGCACTGATATTGGCCATTGCAGGAGGACGGCAGGATGGATGCAGCTTAAGCCGGATGGAACTCGACCCGGACGGATCCGAGTCGAGCGAGAGCACAACGCCATAGTACGTCGACAGCTCGGGCATGTAGGACGTTTCGGACAGCTCCAGGATCTGCGCCGACAGCATCGTAGTTGGAAATCAGGGGAGGCGATGAGCGGGATGACGCATTAGAAGACCCACCTTGACCGCGATGCGCTCTCCATCTCCTGGTGCATTGACTTTGGGCCACGTCTCAAAGGCAGCCTCCACAGCCTCTAGGTCCGCCGGCCACCCTGCCCAACCATCCGCCTCGAGCTGCCCGAGGTCACTCGCGTCCGCAAGCTTGGAGCCCTGGCTGTACACACCATATGGAGCCACAATTGGCGCATGCAGACCCACTCCCTTCTCGGTACCTTGCTGCTTCTTGCGTGCGGCAGCAGCAGCCTTTTTGGCAGCCCGCTTCGAGAGCGGTTTTGCCGATTCTCCATGTATGCTTGTGCTCGTGCTCGCGTTGCCGAAGGGCGTCGGGCCAAAGGCGCTGACATTTACTCTTGCCGCAGGAGTATCTTCAGTATTGGCGTGTGTCTGGCTCACGGCGTGATACTGAGAAGGATACTGGACCGGTGCTACGAAGTCCGCCGTGTGCTCGCCCGGCACCCAATCTGCTCGCTCGACGTCGACAGACGTGACAATGACGTTTGTCGGCAGATCCGAGCGCGTACTGGGCGGAGGCGGCGGTGGTCTCTTTGTGGGGCCTGCCGGTCGCTTGGCTTTTCCAGCGAGGGTAGGTTGGGACGAAGCGGCGGGTGGTGTGGGACCGCTGGACAGGTCCGCGAGCTGCGACAGCTCCTGCGACGTCAGTCTGGCCAGGGAGGACGAGGGCGCAGCGGGAGGCAGTCCGGCGGGGAGGGCAGTCATCGCAATAGCCGCAGCTCCGGAGGGGCCCTGCGCCTGGTGAACCGTTTCCGGATCTGCCGCTGCTGGAGTTTCCGCTTGCCCATCTTCAGCAAAGACGACCTTACTCGGTCCCGGCACAAAGCTGCCTTTGCCCTTTGCCAGCTGCTTCCTCAGCGCTCTGGCCTTTTTTCCATTTCCGAGGCTCTGAAGCAGGCCGACGGGGTTGTTCAGCGGGGTCGCTGTGCCCGGGTGCAGCATCTCGAAGAGATTGTCCTGTTGCGGCAGGGACTTGCTGTTCGATGTAGTCCGCGCGACCGCGGGCGATGAGGGTGTTTGCGCTGGTATCGGTGTGCCTGCGGTGGCCTCTGCGGCCGGTAACCCGGGAGCATTGGGCGCGGTTGTTGCAAGATCCCGCGCGGTTCTTGCAAGATCCTGCTTTGCTTGTGCTCTCGCATGTACGGATTGAGAGATCTTGCCGCCTGTCCCGCTCCCCGCGCCCGATGTCGGTCTGGGCCGCTGCACTCCCGCTTCCTTGGCCAGCTCGCGCTGAGCCGCCTTGACGAGCCTGTTGCGCTCCCTCCTGCGCGCATTGCGGAACTGCGTCTTGGACATCCCCTCGCCCGGCGGTACGGGACTTTTGGTCGCAGATGCAGATGCAGCTGCAGGGCCTTTCCCATTCGGCTGCCATTGCCGCTTGCTGTCGGTGGCTGGCTGGAGAGAAGGACCAGACGACGATGAGGCCGAATCTGAATCGGCAGATCCTGAGTCTGAATCAGACTCGGAGCTCGTCGGACTCGAGCCCGATGAGCTGGATGAAGTCGAGGACGAGGACGAAGGCGAGCTAGACATGGAGGAACTGGAAGCGGCGTGGTCGGGTGCGCCCGTACCAGCTGCGGCCTTGAGTCCGTGCTCTTTCCCGTTTCTGTTTGGCAAGTGCGTTGGCACTTCCCGTCGGTACCCTTTCTTTCCGGTAGCTTCCGCTCGGTTGGCAGCTTTGCGGCCCGGTTGTGCTCGCTGCGGGGTCGAAGAGAGGCCTGGCTCACTGCCATGTGCAGGCGGCACAAAGTCTTCATCATTATCGTCATCATCGTCATCCTCATTAACCTCCTCCTGCTCTTGTCCGTCCTGCTCATCTTGCAGTCCACGCCCCATGGAACTCTGTACGACCCTATTCCGCGTCCTGCGTCTCGCGGATCTGTGCGGCGCCTGCGACGTCGACGCTATGCTTTCCGCATATGAAAAGTCGAACGCATTCCGAGTTTGAGGCACGTATCCTGTTGCTTCCGCAGGGGAGACGCGCCTGCGCTTGAATGCTGGCTCATGCAGGCCAGCGGCTGCGGAAGTCCGTCGAGCAGAGCGTTTTGCAGCGCGGCTGCTTATCCTGCGAGACGGCGACCGGCAGTCGTGAGCTATATACCCTCTCTGTGATAATGACGGAGTCTCCGCCCTTACTTACTCGATGACATCGCGGTTCTGCCAGAGAGAACAGGGTGATGGAGCAAGAAAGCAAGAAACTACAGTCAGGATGGATGGGCGGGTGGAGGACCAGGCTGGAGACCGGGTCTCCCTCTTTCACCGCATCTGCAACATGGCAGCACCCACCGGATCCAAGGTCTCGCTGCTGAGCGTCTCGAGCAGGTCGAAACCGTCGAGCGTCATGCGCACGTCTGCGTCGTTGCCATCCAGGCGGAGCCCGAGCTGCTCGAGGAAGGCGTCCCTGCACTCTGCGACGGTGGGATGGCGGTGGATATCATACTGCAGCCATGCGCGCGTCTCTGGCAGCAGAGGCAGGTGTGCGGCCGTTGTCTTTACCCGTATCCGCCGGAGGGATGTGCCTGTCGTCGCCGTTGCTGGCGAGGAGGACGCCATGAAGCTCGTCGATGGCCCGCCCTGGCTGAAGGATGATGGTGTCGACATGCTGGCTCCTCTGTCTGCCTATATGCTGCCGTTCTGATATGCCATTGCAGATGGTGATGGTGATGGTGATGGTGAAAAGGAGAGAGAGAGACGACGACGACGACGACGACGACGGCAGCAACGCCCAACAGGGTCAGCTTCTCACCAACTTGCACAATTTGACAGCATGGATGGAGGCGTCGATAGGGAACAGCCTCTGAGCAGCGATGCCTGCTCGTACTCGATACACCTCCTGACCAACTCGCACAGGCCCTCGACGTCGACGTCAAAGAGCAATAACGACAACGACGACGACGACGCAGCCGCCCTGCAAGCGATATGCGCAGCCATGCTCGCCCACGTCGACACGCTGTGCCGCGAGCCATCCACCTCAAAGCCCTACATCTGGCAGAGGGACGCATTTTCCCTGTCTCCTGCATCATCATCGTCATCGTCATCGTCCGAAAGCAACGCTGTCCTCTGGGGCGCCACGAGCTTCGGAGAGTCGGTAGAGGACGAGTGGTTCATCGTCTACATCCTGCGCGAGATCAGCATTCGCTTCCCGGATACCGCAATCAAGGTCGAGGATAACGACGGCCAGTTCCTCCTCATCGAAGCCGCAGAAGCTCTGCCCAGCTGGATCAACCCAGACAACGCAGAGAACCGGGTGCGGCTCTGGAACCTCTGTCATGGATTGGAAAAGGGCCGCAGCAACTGACTGAACCGCGCTCGCATGTCCGCGCACAGCTCTGGATACACGCGGGAGAGCTCCACCTCATCCCGCTAAGCATCTCCTCGCCACCGCCGCAGAGTGCAGCCACAGACGGCCAGCAGGCGTCTGAAGGCTACCTGACTGTAGCGGACGCTCTGCGAGCCATCGCAGACGTCTCCATCGACACCCGTGCGTCCACCAGCGTCAGCCAGGCCGTCTGGGCGCGGACTGCGCACCTGCCTCATGGCATCAAAGAAGGATGGCACACAACTATAGCTCAGCTCCCGCTCGGTGTAGCAGAGCTGCTCGCGCAGGATGAGACGCTCGTCTCACAAGCAGTCCAGGCATTCTACGAGCGTGACGCTCTGCAGCTCAAGGTGCGCTTGCAGCGCGCGTCGGGACCGAGTCGCAGAATCGCCGAGGGCTGACAGGACTTGTTTCCGCAAACTGGCAGGCCTGTCAGTACATGAAGCGCTTCCCACCGTCTCCGTCAAAGCTCGCGAGCGTGCGAATGACAAAGGCGCTGTACGCACAGCTCGCCTCGCAGCGCTTCTACCCACCCCGCATATTTGAGCGGGGCGGGTGGAAGCTCGCCGCCGACAGCGACGCATCCACAGCGGGAACCACCGGACGCGCAGATGCCATGGACACATCCCCCTCGAGCCGTGCCGGACCGAGCGACCGGAAGGACGTCCGCAGGGCCGAGATTGGCATGAAGATTGCGTGCGGATTTGAGATCCTGTACTCGGAATCGGCGGGCTCTCGCCGAAGCACGAGACGCACCAGAGTTGATCTGCACAGCGGCACTCCGGACAGCAAGCCGAGTGTCCACAGCGCATCTGCGCCTGCGTCCAGACCTTCATCGCAGAACACGGCATACCTGAAGTACATCGTGGCGCTCACAAAGGCGGGGTATTTCCAAGGGGAGGTACCCGGCAGCATGAAGTACACGGAGCTCGAGAGGAAGGCCGACGAGTACTGGAGCGGGATGGATGGGGTCGACGGCCCGGGCGAAGGCGAGAGCCGATCTGGGCGTGGGCCCGGAGCCGGCGCCGGCGCCAGGGTGGCAGATCGGATCGACGCCCTTCTGGCGCCCTTGGAAGCGGAGCAGGCCGATAAGACGCGGGCGCTGGAGCGCGAGCTGCATCGGCCCGCCGCAATTGCAGGTGCAGACGACAGGCAAGGTGGTCTGGTGGAAGACGACGACGCGTGGCTGTACATTGACGAAGCGCGTCTCGACGAGATGCTGAAGGCCAAGCAGAGGCCGCCTCGCATTGACGAGTCGGATGCGGCCATGCAGGAGGATGACGCGGATGGCCAGGAGGAAGAAGGGGACGAGGATGAGAAGATGGCCAGCCGCGAAGCAGCGCGCCTGCAGGCCATGGCTGACAAATTCGAGGCCTTTGTCGGCGGGCAGGGCTCGATGGAGGGGGCCATGTTTGACGATGACGAGTTCTCCGACGACAACGACAATGATGAAGAAGACGTGGACGAGGATGGCCTTGGGGCGGATGTCGAGGACCTCGTCGCGGGAAGCGCGCGGGGCACCAAGCGCAAGATGACGGAGGAGGAACGGGAAGAGCGGATGCACACACTCGTGCCGGGCTTGCAGGACAACCAGTGGGGCGCAGAGAATGCGCAGAAGGAGAAAGCTTCGGCAGCTGCATCCCGCATGCCAGTTGCAGGTTCGCCCACTCTGCCCGATGTTTCCCAGCGCAGCGATACCGACGTGCCCGTTGCTGCGGACGACCAAGCAGCGCAGGTCGGCAGTGCGCAGACAGCGACAGCGAAAGCAGCGGCGGAGAAGACCGCGAAGGCGTCCCTGGCGTCGGACCGTCTGACACAGTCGGAAAAGCTCGACGGCGTTTCCGACAGCTCCGATTCCGAGGGTGATGGCGAGGATGGAGAGGGCGGCCCAAGTCGCGATCCTTTCATGGGCGCGCCAGCCTCTGGAGCGGGTCACGCGTCACTCCTCGAGCTGGACGACGAGGAAGAAGAAGAAGACGGCGACGACAGGCCTCAGGTCATGGAGGACGATGATGCATTCGAATTTGGGGATGGAGAGATGGAAGAGTTCCTCAAGTTCACTCGCGACGCGCTTGGACTGACCGAAGCGCAATACGGCGACATCGTGGAAAGTAGGAAGAAGCGAGGTGCTTTCGTTCCAGCCGCCAGCCCTGTTCCGAAGCAGCCGAATGCGTCGAGCTATCCAGCGCTCAAGAAGCCCACAGCCGCCAGCTCGCCGAGGACAGCCGGTGCCTCAAGATCGCAGCCTGCTGGAGAGCCCAGCGATGCTCGGAACCCTAATCTGGACTCATTCGAAGCTCTGATGGAGGCCATGGACGCGCAGCTGCAGTCCCAGCGCTCGGCCTCGGCAGCAGGGGCCCGCATGGCGACGAAGGAGGAGAATCGGAAGCCGGTCCGCCGGTCCGCAGAGGGTATCGAGATCTCGGACGATGAGGAGGAGGGTGCAGGCGACGATCGGGGATCAGACGAAGCGGACGACATGGCTGCACTCGACGCTGAGCTGGCTGCTGCCCTGAAAGGAGGGGCGGCAACCGGCGGAGCGGGCGGCATGGACTACCAGATGATATCGAACTTCCTCGAGAGCTTCAAAGCCCAGAACGGTCTGGCCGGCCCAGTCAGCAATGTCTTCAGCAGGCTCGACAAGGACTTCAAGATGCCTAGAGATGGGTAGACTGTTTAAATCACCTCATGTCGTTGTACTATCGATAGCGAAATAACCGACGGGAAAACATTCCCGGCGACGAATGGCTTAAAGCTACACGGCTTCGCGAACCATAAGCGCGGCAAGCGGGAACACCCATGTCGGATACAAGTACATCAACATGCCTGAAGAGGGCGAGACTATGCTTCTCTGACTCGCTTGCAGGTACAGACGCCTCAGTGATCTGTAGAGTCGTTTGTACTCTTGCTTCGTGGAGCCAGAGAATGCGGGAGGATGTGCTTGAAGGGTAGACTCATGCCGTGACGTGGTCCAGCCTTTCTATCTTTAGCTTGACGGTCAAGGGCGAAGGAGGGAGAGGGTGTGCCTCTGCCCTCCACATCGCCAACTGCGCCGATAACCTGATGGGCCGGATCTGGAGATGAGAGGGAGGCACGGCGACTGCTTCTGTTTGACCTGGAAGCTGTCCGCGAAGCCCTCGGGCGATGGTCCTCGTCGCTGCTCTCGCGATCAGATAGATGCGCACCAGTTGAAGCACGCTCCGACATCATGTCCCAGTCTGACATCGGGCCGTCACGGCCGGAAAGCGGGGAGGAGCCAGCGGCAATGGATGGAGACTGTACGGGTGACACCGTCATGTTCGTGCTTGTTACTGTCTTCGCTTCCGCTGTGTTGCCATGTTGCGGCGCAAGCCGGGTGTCGCGCTTGATCAGGGACTTGGCATATTCCAGATCTCGGTAGATTGCCTGTTTGGCGTTCGCGACTCCGTCCTCCTGTGTAGAATGGAAAGCACAGTGGCAAGCGTGAGCAGGGGAAGGAAAAGCAGCCTTGCGCATATCTGCGATACTCTCACTCACCTTGCGAATTTGCTCACCCAGTGCGATAGCCCGGACTTTGACAATCTCGTCCGTTGTTACGTATTCAAGGGCATGCGCCAAGGATGTGGCTGTCATGTGACGAACAGCCCTGCCAACGTGTAGAGTCTCGACCCGCTCTGCCCAAAAAGCCTGGTCGCCGAAGAACGGCCGGATGATGGTGGGCTTGCCCGCACGGAGGGATGCGCCTGTCGTGCCCGCGCCACTTCATGGGGGTAGGATGTAAACAGCGTCTATTTGTCAGCGCCTAGTCTACCGTAAAGCCAAGGGGGCTCGTCAGGCCTACCCATGATGGCAGACGGCATCGACTTTCGGGAACAGCCAATCGTGCGGGACGCTGTTGATGCTGTAGACTGTAGATGGCAGCATCCGCAGCTCCTTCTCGTCTTGCGCTTGTTTGGCCGCTTTGGTTTCCGCGCTGTCGTCCTTGCCAGGGGCACGATCGGACCATCCCTTTGAGATGATGGCCCATACGCCTGCCCTCTCCACCGCTTCGATCACAGTTCTGGTCAGACCTTCGGGGTCCGATACGACAATCGAGCCGAAGCCGATGTACACCAAAGGTTTTTGAGCAGCTCGAGCCCGAGACATGAAGCCCACTAGAGTCGGAGGTGGATGCCACTCATTGGCAGTTTCGTCCGACTTGGGCAGAAACCAGTAGCCCGTGACGTGGATGAACTCCATCCAGTCTAGGGGAGGTGGGACCACAGACGGGCTGAAGTTGTAGAGGAAAGGGTGCTTGTGCGCCTCCATCTTGTCTTGCGTCGTGGGCTGGAGCTCGAGGGCATTCCTTCGCCACCGGTTGATCTGGCCAGAGATCGCCCGCCAGAAGACCTGGTCGAACTGGAGAGACGAAGTGCTTTAGCGAAGAGGCCTCTTTGGCGAGCTGAAACTAATCTCACGATAGTATAGGTCTGACAGCGGTGAGGCGCGCTCATAATTAGCTGTGTCCTGTATGAGCGTCGCGAGGCCCGATCTGCCACGTACCATGTAATTATAGCTACCTCCCATTTTGACGTCCGGTACTGCGAATGCATGTGGATACGCGCGAGTGCGAGACCAAGCTGGTGTAGACAATGTATTCGCATTAGCGCACTGCCTCTCCGGCGCGAAGTGCCCGCGGCTCGATGCCTGCCACCCACGCATTGTGAATGCCTTGAAGAAGGGGATTTGAAGCGCTTCCGCAATATGGCATCCGGCCATGGTACTAGGACTCTCGATGAGTAGGTCCGTGCCTTGGCAGGCCAACCACGACGTCTGAAGAAGCTCGTCCAGCCAACCGCGGAATTTGGCCACGCCTTCACGAAGAAACGACACTGTGAACATGCCGTTCTCAACGCATATACTGTTCAGAAGAAGGCATCCAGCGTCAGCCTCTCTCACTGCCCTCCTGTCAACAAAGCCAGCCGTACCGCATAAGCTCCGCAGGGTCGCCGCCAACAGGGCTGAATTCGATGCCGTGGCCTTCGACCCAGTCTCGATACTCTGGGTGCGAAGCGATTCGGCAACTGTGACCGTCCTTCATGAGCCCTAGACAAAGAGCAATGTACGGCTGGACATCTCCGCGGGAGCCGACTGTCAGACAGGTGACTGCGGGAGGCGATGGAAGACTGTGTTAGCAGTGTGTCTCGCCGGGCTAAAGAGCAGACACTGACTTACTGTGCAGAGACTTTGGTGCGTCGAAGGTGACAAAGGAGGAACTGGACGAGCTGAACATGATGGTCGAAAGCTCATCGGGACGATCGGAGAAAGGCTGCGACTGCGTCGACGACTCCAGCTCCTTGAGCGCCTCAGCATCGCGCTGTTCTTTGCTCTGATGCCGCGACGCCAGCATCTCTGCTCTTGCTGCTTCCAGCTGGACCTCCAACTGGTGCAAAATCTCGTTTCTCCTCTCTCGGCTCGAAAACTCGAAGAAAAGTTCTTCGTGCCCACGGACGACCACCACCAATCCGCTGTAGCCGAAGCGATATGCCCTTGCCTTCTGTGCAGCGATAATGTCGGTGGTCGGCAGTATCATCTGTTACGGAAACGGCATACAGTGGACTTGAACTTAGCGTCCTGTCGCCGGCCGTTCGGTCTGGTCTATCCAGGCGCCCACTCACCTTCGATTTGGCAACCAGGCTTGTTGATCTGAAGCACACGTGATGTGTTGCAATGTAGATGTAGCCGTAGATGGGGAGACCTCTGAAGAGATAGCCGTGGTAGCCTGCAATTTTAAGCCAGCCAGACGGCCGTCCGGCTGTCAGTTCTGTTCCTCCGGTTTCAGGTCCGTTTGAATTCAGCAACGTACGCGAAATGATTTCTTCCTTCTCGTTGCTGCTGAAGTGCGCGTGGTACTCTTCCTTGAGATTCACAGCAGAGACGATTTCGAACCTCTCCTTCTCTCGATCTTCCACCGCGGAAGCTGAATTGTCCCCTTCTTCATCCGCAGCTATCTTGTGGGACTCAAAGACCTTCTTGCTGTTGAAAGGTAGCAGAGTCGGGAAATGGAGAGCAGTCGGAACAGCCAGCATCTTGCGGGCGGGCTTGGGGATCCACTGCGTGAGCGGCCAGCCTTGTGACCCAGATGAGGCTGCACTGTAAATGGCGCGGTCCGTGCCAGGCGGGTACTTGTAGCCAGGCATGACGATCGACTGACTTGGAGAGATGCCGTCGCTATCGCTTCCTGCTTCCGCATCGTTCGGGTACGGGTGGGTGGCGCTCGCCTGCGTTACCGTAGCGCTGGATGCGTTGCGTTTGATAGGCGAGAGGCCTTTGGCCTTCTGATCTTTCGAGATGAGATGCAGTCTCGCTGCAATGTTTGATGCTGCCGGGAACGACAGTCGTCGGCCTGCTTCTTGTATCGTAGATTCAGGTACTTGAGGCCTCCCTGTCAGCGCATCCGGTACCGGACTGGCTTCTCTCGTCAGAGGCGGAGTGTGATCGAGCACAGCAGATGTCGTGTCGGCCAAGCGATGGCCTGCACTCGACGCTTGCCCTTTCGGTCCTACTGAGGAGCCAGTGAGCCGCAGCATCGCCTCAACGATGGCGTCTTGTATCTGCCCCACAGCCACGCTTGGATCGCTGCCGAAGGTCCAGTAGTACTCGTCGACCAGCGCATCGTCACCAGCTTCCACGTCATTGACTTGCACTCGGACAGTGGTGTCGGCAAATTCCAGGTGGTCGGTGAGATCGATCGCGGCTATGGTCTCGAGGGGAATTGCAATCTGTCACAGGGAGGATGTCAAGCTCTGATGTACGCGACATGGAGCAGATACCCACCTTCACGCTCTCTCCCTCATTCTGCGCTCGGAAGACGGACTTCTTGATGACCTTGATCCACTCCTGCTGACTCTTTTCCGATTCTGCCTCAAAGGTATACGCCTTTGTGGCTGTCGAGACCTTGAAGCGCTTGGGTACCTTCTTTGACGGGTGGACGCCCGTGATGTAGTGCAAATTGATCTGATCTAGCGGGAAGTAAGGGTCCGTCGATGACGAGTACCAGCTGAGCGTATCGTCACGGAGGATTATCCAGAACTTGGTGAACAGCGGGCTCTTTGACGACTTCTTGAAGAGCGAGCCAGATCGCACAGTCTGGCCTTCTTGCCCCTGCAGGTACGCGTAGAAGCAGAGATGGCCGCTTGTGAGGTACAGGAAACCCTGCAGAAGGACGGACCGGAAGAGCCAGCACGAGTACTCGGCCAGCACCTCCTCCACCTCGTTGAGCTCAAACACCTCTTGGAGCTTTTCGGCCAATGTGGCTCGGCGCTTCTCGCGGTGTGTCATGGAGCTCTCGGTTCTAGCCATGCGTGCCCGGCGTGGAGACTGCGCGTCGCCTACTCCAAATGGGGAGGGAGCATTCGCACTGTCCAGTCTGGCCGACAGCGCAGCATTCGCGGACGGCTGGTGACTCTCGCTCTGCAATGACGAGATATTGACGGTCGATGGCGTCGCCGTATGCAGATTGGAGGCGGCACTCTGAATGTCGGTGCATGTGTGTAGGGAGCCAGCTGCGCGATCATCCGCATCGAGCTGATCTGTGAACTCGGTGGTCATTTCGGCGAGCGAGGCTAGAGGCTCGCCGCCGGCTCCACGGTATCGCTGTCGGCTCAGGGGCGAGTGAATGGCATCAATGGAAGAAGAGGAGAGACTTCTGCTCGGTCTGGAGTGGGCCTTGCAACCTAAGTGGTGTGCACCGCAGCAGTCATTGCGAAGTGTACAGTCAGCGGAGTTACCAGCAGGAGGAAACCAACCGAAGCGTGACCCGCGTCAGGTGCCTCCGATCGGGTGACACATTTGGCTTGACCGAGCATGACTTACTCGTTGATGCTTGCGCCGCGGGGACAGCAGCAGCAGCAGCAGCGCTAAGGACAGCGTTATCCTCCTCGTGACCTTCACTGTCGTCGTCTGCGTCGTCCTCGTCAGAGTCAGCTTCGACCGAGGGTGGGTACGACTGTCGGAGGCGCGTTGCCCGCTGCTGCTGATGCTGTCCGAACTCGCTCGGTCCGGCAGGGCCACTCTCGGCGGCGGTACGAGCAGGTGGTTCAGCCTCGCTCTCGGCCTCTGCGTTGTTAGCGTCGAGTGAGATAGCCTTGATCATTCTGCGCGTTGTCGGTGCATGTCATGCATACGCATTCGGAGGAGGATGCCAGCAGACGAGGTGGAGACCAGACCGGGTCAGGGGTTAGTAACCAGCGATGCGAAGCCGTCAGCGCATAGATAGGCAGGATTGGACGACCCTTCCTGTATCTGGCAGTAGCATGCACGCACTGAATCAGCGAGGCGTTCCCGAGACAGAGACTCCCGTTCTTTGGCAGGGCGCCTCGCCAGGATCCGCCCATCTGCATGAACGACAGCGCTGGCCCAGCTGTCTGTCGGGGAGACCTGAAGCGGGATGACGACGCGGACGTGGATGCAGCAGGACTGCCGCTCCTGCTAGGCCCTGCGCTGCCGCTGGTTGCGCTCGCTGAAGACGCAGAAGCGGACGCAGACGCGGCCGCTGCCGCTGCCTGCGGTCGCGCCTGCTGAGCTGAAGCCGATGTAACAGCGACAGCGCTACCGGGCGGGTACAGCGCCGTATGTGAGGCTTCAATATCCTGCCCTAGTGCCTCCTTCGGGCTCTGTGGCTGACTGCTGAACGGGTCGTTCCTGCCATCGCTGCCCTGGACATCGAATGCCTCTGCCGCCTCGCCGGCGCTGTCTGTGCGCCGGCGCACACGGCTGTCTCCTGCCTGCTGATACTGGACAGACATCACATCGACGCTGTTTCTCTTCACCGATATTTAGTCTGCTGCACACGAAGGCAAGAGACGATGTCGACCACGGTCACGCTTTCCGCCACAGGCTGTGCTCGGGTACATCCCCACTCTGCGTCATACGGAGGCGCAACTCAGTCTCCCTCTCTACCTCCGTCATCATCGTCTGGACGTGAACTGATCCGCGAAACCATGTCCTTGAGCGCCTCCGGGAAGTTGGCGTACTCAGCTCCGCGCACAACCAACGCGTAGGATGCTATGTGGGACATTCGTTCATTTGAGCGCTCTTCAACAGATTGAAGTCTGACTAGCGTGACTCACTGTCTTCAAGCTTGCGCAAACTCGCTCGCGATACTCCCAGCTTGTCGAACATGGACTGCAAAAAGCAGGTGTCCGGGGCGTCAGCGCCGTGAGCATCCACTTGCTTGAAAAGCTCGACTCACCCTGACATTGGGTGCCAGTGGATCCATCCCTGAGAGCAGGTGACATTCGTTAGCTTCCTGGCCAGCATGCGCACTACTGTACTTGATAGCCAAGCGCAACATACCCGCAATGCAAAGCCGCACAAAGTCCGCCATCTCGCGAGACGCAGCAGCCAAGTCCGAGGGATCTGCCGTCCTCCCGACGTTGTTGATGCCGTATCTAGCAGAGCAAGCGCGTCAGCTCCCTGACGCCGTTCTGCCTCATGTCCCCAATGCAGCCCTACCTCATGACCTCGCCCGTCAAGTCCGCAACTCCGAGGAGGAAATCCTGCGACGTAACATGGAGAGGGACGCTCTTCTGTAGCTCTTCTATCGTCATGAGCGCGTACGATGTCGAGAGGAAATGCATAAATGTAGCTGCTTCGATCTGGTTCATGCGCAGCGGAGGAGGGAGGTGTCCATCGCAGCGCCTCAGCAAATGCTCGCGCGCCCGAGCATCATCTGTGTCTGCGCTGAGGGAGATTGCGCCTCACGTATTCTTGGATTCCGGGCGAGATCTGCCGCTGGTACCGCCAGTAGCGCTCCCCCGCGAGGTCCTCCTGGAGGCCTTGGAAGAGCCGCGACAGCTCCTCGAGCTTTGGCTGGGCCTCCTTCAGCACGAGCGCGGGCTTGCGCTGCGTCACGCGGTGCAGGTGGAAGATGAGCTTCTTGGAGAGCGCAGTCACGTCGCGCGACGTCTTGATGATGCGTTCGCGCCTGTCGTGGTGTTCGTCAATCTCGGCGGAATAGCCCCGGAACGACTGCATGATTGGCGAAAGCTGCTCGCTCGGTGCAGAATCCATGCTGTCGACCATGCGTGCGCGAGTGTGAAGGTGTTGGGCAGACGGTGACGCCGGTCTCGGCTGCTTCCCGCCGTTGGATCTATCGCATTTCAAGTGAAGGAGCGAAGCGACATAGCAGCCACAAGCAGTGTTGCGCAATTCCGCTCACATACATGTGCGAGCGTCTATGACTTCTGGCAAGACGTCCGGAGCGGGAAAGAAAGCGCAGACACATGGCACTAGCGAGAGGAGGGCCACACGAGCAATGCAAAGGCTGAGGCATAGCTTCCGATACAATCCAGAGCCGCTATACCACATCGTAATACTCTACGCGCTAGCTCATGTGGATATGGGCTTGGGTTACATTTGCGAGGCCTCCCTTTTGCGAGCGGATTTGTGGGCTTAATTCGCGTGCTCTAGCTGCGAAACACGCCTCGTAGCGCGCTGTGCAAAAGCGTATCACGACGCCTCGCTCTAGCAATGAAGCATTGCCGCCGAGTCCGACCAGACTCTCTGCAAGCATAGCTAAGCGTGGGCAAGAGCAAGTCAGCCAACCTGCTCTCGCTGTAGATGCGGTGCGGAAGGGGAGGTGATGCAGAAAGGGGAAGTGTGTGCTGAGTCAGAAGGTATGTTTTTAGGTAGCCAAGAGGTTTGTCGACAGTGCCCCCTCCAGCCTCGCCAAAGGCCTTGTCCGCTACCCCTGGTTGCCCAGGTGCAGCGAGGAGGGAGCTCCGACTCGTCATCTTGGAAAGTGTTGTCATCGTGTAGGGATGGGAGGGGACGGGAGCGAAGGAGGGAGGGAGCGGTGTGGGATGGGATGGGATGGGATGGGCTATGTTATTCACCTTTGCGCGTCTCTCAACGGGTTCATGCAGTGCCAGACTCTGCGCAGGCCCCTGCTTGTGGTCGTAGTCTTGTGTGTATCTGTGGGCAAATTTCGCGGGGATGGACAGCTACGGGAGGAGCCTTGACGCGGATTGATGCAGCCGCGATGCGTGGATCGCTTCTGCAGTGTGTCCCATATGGTCTGCTGCATCACTACTCCTCCATCCCTGTCCATGCGGTCTGCTGTGTCATCTCCATCCGTTTCTCTCGGGTGACCCTTTCCTGAACGAGTTGGAGTGACGGCAACCCGCAAGGGGATGGACGACCGTCTCCTCCGGACAATTGACAACGACAACGACAGCAGCACAGCAGCCCTCACTCGCACTCGCCATGACGAGCGATCTCGACAGGTGCGCAGGAGAAGGACAGCTTCGTCTGAGATCCCGGATGGCTGATCTCTCTCACCTCAATCGTCGTCGTCGACATCCCCAGACAGATTGAACAGCTCCGACGGTGCGAGCACATCTCCGAGGCACAGGTCAAGGAGCTCTGCCTCAAGGCGAGAGAGATCCTCATCGAAGAGGCCAACGTGCAATGGGTCGACTCTCCCGTGACGGTGCGCTCGCTCGCTCGGGCGCTCGCTCGAACGCTCCTCTCCGGCTTCTCGCGTGCGGGAGAGCGGCCGGAGAAGACTGCCCGACCATAAGAGAGCCGAGCTGAGCCGTGTCCACCTCATGCGCATGCTGCCAGATATGCGGTGATATACACGGACAGGTGCATGGCTTCTCCCATCCCGTCCAAGCTCGGCTTCGCATGGCACCACACCTGACGCTTTCTCGCTCTTTCCGCCACCCCGGACAACACTTCTCAAACGCCCCCTAGTTCCACGACCTGATGGAGCTGTTCAGAGTGGGCGGACAATGTCCAGACACGGCATATCTCTTCATGGGTATACAGGATCTCCCCTCCTCCGGTAGCTGACGGACGCAGCTGCTGACCCCCCATGTTGCCCACCTCGGGACAGGTGACTTTGTCGACCGCGGCTTCTACTCGGTAGAGACGTTCCTCCTCCTCCTGGCGCTCAAGGTCCGCTATCCAGACCGCATGACGCTCATCCGGGGCAACCACGAATCGCGGCAGATCACACAGGTCTACGGCTTCTACGAAGAGTGCCAGCGCAAGTACGGGAGCGCGAGCGTGTGGCGGCATTGCTGCGAGGTCTTTGATTACCTTGCTCTGGGTGCTCTGGTCGACGGGCGCGTCTTCTGCGTGCATGGCGGTCTGAGGTGGGTCTATGTCCCGGGCTCGCGTGGCGTATCCGGCCTTCCCGTGTGCTGACGTCTCCCTGCCACAGCCCGAACATCCACTCTCTAGATCAAGTGCGTGGCTGGTACATGAACATAGTGGGGCCCTATCGTCGGCTTATAGATGAGCTCGCAGATACGGTACCTCGACCGCAAGCAGGAAGTGCCACACGATGGACCCATGTGCGATCTACTATGGTCAGACCCGGACGACATTACAGGCTGGGGACTATCCCCAAGAGGGGCAGGCTACTTGTTCGGAGGCGACATCACCAACAAGTTTGTGCACAACAACGATCTCGAGCTCATTGCACGCGCGCATCAGCTCGTCATGGAGGGGTACAAGGTCGTGCACGATGGCGCGCTCGTCACCGTCTGGTCCGCTCCAAATTACTGCTACAGGTGCGTGGGCTTTCGACCTGTCACAAGCGATCGCAGTGAGCTGAGGGTGGGCCGTGATCTGCCAGGTGCGGCAATGTTGCGTCAATACTGCAGCTCAACGAGCAATTGGAACAGGAGTACAAGGTCTTTGACGCTGCACCTCAAGAAGCGCGGAGCATGCCGCAGAAGGCTACAACGCTGCATTACTTCCTGTGACACCTGCCCGCGTTCTCCTCACAGTCATGTTGTTGTCGGTTATTACAATAGGAACTCGACAGATCGATTGATGTCGTTGCCGCCCCGTTGCAGAGCTGCGGTGACCTGTTCTGCACTTGCGCTGGGGAACATGGCCTGAAGCTGCGCGATTGCATCTGCTGATGGCTCGCCTGCGCTTCGTGAGCTGGCGCTAGATGCATGCGATCATCAGCTCCATAAATCTGTGCTGATAGAAAAGCGGAGACGCACAAGGTCTGAACGACTTCCGAGATGGCACCCTGCCGGGCGGTTGTCGTGCCTCGAATTGTGCCGGTACCTGCACTCGGCCGCGGCACGCTGGCGGGCCCGCTGTCACTGTCCTCGAGGGACGTCCGTGTCGATCGCCTGGGCACCCTGCCCGAAGCCAGCAGAGGCATGAGGAGCTTGCTGCCGAGGCGCTGCGTCCACGCTGGCACGCGCCACTGCCTTGCGCCGAGGAAGTTTGCGCGGTATAACGCGCCGGCGAGGAGGCCGCACGCAGCCGAGACCATCGAGTTGGGTGGCTGGGAGAAGACGAGCTGGAGCGAGCCGAGGTATACGAGCGATTTGCCGGAAAACGTCATGCCGAACAGCTTGAAGATGTAGGTGGCTGGAACGACGCGGTGGTAGTTGTACAGAACGGCAAAAACGAGCGAGTACGGTCCAGCCGGCAGGGTGGAGAGACCGACCCGGTGAAGGAGGAAGAGTGCACCGACTTCGAGCGCGGTGCCGATGATGCTCGAGATGATTGCGAAGGACTATCGGGAGGGAATCAGGCTGGGATGGATCGGCGCGAAAAGGCGAAACGGACCCGACTCACCACAAACTTGGCCGTCCCGAAGCGGCGCTCCAGGGTTATCGACGTATTATAGATCAGGAGGACTGAAATGAAGAAGTCGATGGAGGATGTGAAAGCGAGGTTGCGCGTGACGAGTCGCCAGAGCTGCGTGCCCGTGTCAGCGGGTGCGTACGGCGATGGCGCAGCGAGCGTACCTGGTGGTCTCTGCGAAGCGCCAAGGGGTATCAGCGACTCGTAGATGGCCTTCCAGCCGTTGTACGCTACGCACTTTGTGATGTGGGGAAACAGCTGCATGTGGAAGAGGTGCTTCTTGCCAAAGATGCTGCGGGCTGGAGCGTGAGACAGATGATGCTCCAGACCGTGATACGGAAGGCCGCTTACCTGCCCACGAAGGACGCTACACCTGACCATAGCAGGAGGCCTGTTGCAGGCGGTCAGCGCATATCGACAGGATCCGCTGATGCTGGCTGGACGGCTTACCCTTTGACGCCGAGGCGTGCGCAAAGGACATGGCGGCTCGGGAGTGCCGGTTCTAGTCTGATGGGGTTACTGAAGGACGACAGGCGCAATGCTGCTCCCCATTGAGTGAATACGCGCAGGTGAGTCGGGCAGTGGGCGAGTGGGCGTGAGCATAAGGCGCTGGCACTGAACTCGAGCGCCTATGGTACTCGTACGGCAGACCGAGGAGGCACGTGCCAGCTAGAGGTCGCCCGCCACGCATGACGACGGAGTGGGCCTGAGAGAAAAGCTACCTCGCAGAGGCCGCTGGAATCGACTGTCTGAGCTAGTGCTTGGTCTAGTCGGTAGAAAAGGTACGCTCCTCGAGCTTGGGCTATCCGCAGCCTCGAGAAGTCGACGGCGGCCTAAAGCTCAGCAGGGATTGCGAGCGGGGGTTGGTCCCGCACACAGCGCGTAGAACGTGCATGGAGGTACCGGTACAATAGTTTGAGAAAGCTTGGTCAGCTAAAGGATCCTCGCTTTGCGCAGGCACACACTTAGAGCGTGCTTTTTGTACGGAAATCTGAGCCCCGCTGCTTAGACTCCACTCGATCCCCGAAACCGGGCATGAACATCAAGTGTGCTCGCGGATATATCGAAGCAGACGTGGATTGTAAGGCGACTACTACTATTTCTTGTGCGCTACGCCAGGCAAGAGGCATGAGACGCAAGCCACAGCTGTGGCGCCCAGAGCTTCGCGGGGCAAACACTCATCTCAGTTGGGGAAAGGCGCGCGGAGGATGTTACCGGACACGGAGACTGCAAACGATTTGCGAGTGGGCTGAAGCCCGGTTCACGTGCTACTAGTATGTGTGTCAGCCCACTGATGTCCTAAGATGCGAAAGAATTCAGCCACTCAAAGAGGCTTCCTTCGTATCGTGCCTGCACACGCTTCTAGGGGATGTCCCGTCAAGACCGCATCGCACATCCGAATTTCACAAGGTAGGACACGCGCAGCACAGTCAAAGTGTGGTATCCTGTCTAGCTACTGCATCGGCCATAAAGAGCTTGGCTGCAAGCGCCCCGTTGTACCTATTAGGAGCCGGAGGCCTGGAGCGACACATACATCCCCGCAGGACACATACACGCGCACCAAAATCGATTGAGGCGGCATGCATGGTCGCTACCGAGCGCGGACTACGCTGCCACGCTTTCGCTGGACAAACATCGCCGGTGCAAAGTTCCAAAGATTCCCCGCAAGCGAGACAGATGTCAAAGGTGGGCGATTGCAGCGGTCACAATACGGCTCCGAAGAAGATGAAAGTTGGTACAGGCCATTAGAGCGTACGGAGAAATGTACCAGATCTCTCTGATGTGCAAGAAGTCATCTCCCCGAAGAAGCTTCCTCGGTTTTATGCATGACGCGGTCCGAACGGTATGGAGGGCGTGAGAAGCCACAACATGGGTTTCGTTGTGGCTTTTTGTGGTCTAAGCAGCGGTTCAGAAGTATGCGCATCTGTTACGAGGCTCGGCTGTGCAAAAAGTCGTCGACCCGAAGAAGCTTCCTCGGTTCTTTGCATGGCGCGGTCCGAACGGTCTGGGGGCGTTACAAGCCGCAATGTGGGTCCGATTGCCAGCTTTTGAGGTCTAAGCATCAGTTCAGAGGCGTGCGCATCTGTTACAAGGCTCGGCTTTGCCAAAAAGAAGCTCTCCGGTCGGCGGCGTCGATTTCGAGCTCAAGGGGTCCTAGAAACTCTCGAGGACCTCTACGACGCCGTGAATTTCGGGTTCAGGGGCTTCCGGGAACTCTCGAGGACCTCTACGACGGCAGAACGATGGAAAAAACAGCAAAAGAGAAGCGCAGCATCCTTCGAACCCGGATCGAACGGGTGACCCTGGGATGGGCTAGTGGTTGTACCGTTACAGTCCCATGCTCTACCAACTGAGCTATCGAAGGGGGTGTGCTTGTGATGAACAAGAGCTCTCGCTATGCATTCATATTACAATTTCAAATTCGCTCGAGCCTTGGTCCGGCTCCGTTCTACAAGTCCTGCGGTGGCGTCTTCTCGACAAGGGAGTCTGCTCGGCCAATAGGCAAGCTACTATCCTGAAAAGCTGCAGGCATGTGCAACATGCTTAGAACCACTGACTGGTTCGCTTGTATTGGTCAGAAGATGCCCGCCGGCCGAAGCTTCTCTCTGCGGGGCGCCTGGACAACGGATACAGCTAACGCAGCACCCATCAGCCTAAACATAGTTCAGAGTGGGACAGGATCGCATAGACTGGATGAGAAGATGTATGGCCTGATAATTGCGACAAGTCGTGTACCGCGCTCAGCTTCCCGGTGCGTGGGCCGTACTGGAAGGAATGCAGTAATTCCGCAACCAAGGCAGCTGAGCGCGAGCAAGTCGTACCAGTCGACGCTCAAGGAGCAGGAGTAAAGACTTGTGAGCTGTGAGATGCAAAAAGAAATGAGGTCCGCCGGTGGGAGCCTTTGCGGGTCGGTGGCGTAAGTGGACGTCCCGCAAGCCACACAGAGAACGCATCGCCTCCGGTATCGCGCCAAAAAGCGACGTATGTGTGACGCATTGCTCTGTGGAGCCAGTTGCTGCCAAAAAAGAGGATGAATCTCTGTCCGCCGTTCCTGAAAGCTGTACCTGAATCTGAACTTGCGCGTGACAGAGGCGCGGAGAGCCCGAACGAACGGAATCTTCCAAATCACTCCTAGCAGGACACCAATGTAACAGGGATCGCTTTGTATGCCTATCAATGTACATGTGCAATGCTCGTCCGCAGGAAGCTGTCTGGGCGGAGCTGCGACGCGCCCATTGGCCGACCCACTGATCACGTGCAAGTGAGCTGGTCAGTTCCGAACCGCGTCATCCCAAGTCCGAGGAGCGACGAGATTGCAGCGCAGGGAACAGAGCAAGCACACCCCGAGTCGCACGTATGTCTTCTGATCCTCTCGGTGCTGTCCGTGCCTCGAAAGCGGCTAAATTGAGGGAGATATGGCAGGTCTCAGAATCCCAGCCCCGAGACGCCGCCTGCGAGATGTCGTCCAGCGACAGCGACAGCGACTACAGCGGCTCGGCAAGCAACGCCTCGCTTGGCAATGTCAACACCAGCTACACGTCTTTCAATACCTCTACGTCTTCTGCCCATGCATCCACCTCGTCACACAAATTCGGCACTGGCCGCCAGGCGGAGCCGCGCAGAGCAGCCCGCAAAGAGGGCGCCAGCAGCGAGGAAGGACGGGCGGAGAGACGCGCAAAGCGCGAGACAGTCATTGCAGAGAAGAAAGCTTTGCTGGTACCGCAGGTTGAGCGTGCCATCAAGGAAGCGAGCATCATCCAAAGCTGTGCCGCCGCCTTACCTTCCCCGCCGCTCCCATCTCCCACTTCGGAAATCGCCACAGACGCGTTTATCGGGTACCTGAACGTTGTCCGCGGCGTCAGCTCCTCCAAACGCTATCCTCTCGCCAGCACTTCGCCTCACCTCCACACAATCCTCGCCCATCCTGCGTCCTTGCGCATCCTCACCCTGATGGCAAAGGAAGGATACCTCTTTGACCCTTCGCATGCGGCATATGCGGACGTTTTAGTACGCGAGGAGGTCGAAGAGGAGGACGATGACTTAGCGGATGTCAGTGATGAGGAGGACGTCATCTTCAAGTTCTACACTCGCGCGACTCCTCTGACGGAGATTCAGACTTTACTGGACCACTTGGACAAACTGGAGAGTCTTCGCCCGAACCACATCATCTGGACAAGCGTCAATCGAGATCAGCTCAAGCGCCTCTTGGAGCTTGGTCTCAAGAAGGCGCGCATTTTCTACCACGGAAATACGATGTACTCTGTATCTGGCAGAGAGGAGCAGACGCAGGAGGGCGAGGCTACGCTCGTCGCTCATTGGAAGACGGTCACCGAGCAGCCGATGGAAGCGTATCGCTGGAAGCAGTTGGACCGACCCTGCTCGTCCCAATACGTCTTCAGGACGGACGAGTCCATTTCCGGCATCGAGGAAGTGTTGGTCGACGCTGGCGGTGGTACGCTGCTCACTCTCAATCAGCAGCCTGGCGGCTTCGCCAATCGTATCCAGTACCACCCTTCCCTCCTGCCCGTGCAGCAAGCCATCCAAGGTCTTCGCGCAAAGGACAAGCCGCTCTACCCCAATTTGCAGACGTCGAGTCCGGTCGCCCAGTACGATGCCGCGGATGTCCGTCAGGAAAGAGTCACCAACCTCCTCGTTGCCCTGGCCAAGTACTGCTCGAAGCACCCAGTCGACTTCGGAGGCGTTGTTGCCGCTAGAGCCCTGCTGGAGCATATTGCCGAGCTGGCGGGGCGAATCTCGCTGGAGGGGCGCAACGCGGTCCGAGCGCACATGCGCAAAGACATTCCGAAAGAAGGACTGGTTGTCAACGACAAGACTTACGATTCGCCAACTGCGGGTCGAGGACCACGCAACGATCTCCTGATCGAAGAGGACGCGCGAGGTCTCATTGATCTGCTCACCGGTCAGCGACGTCCTGGTCAGCAAGCCGTTGACCGTCGATTCCCTTTCCTCGATTTGTGGTGCGTCACATACAAGCATCCCGACTGGTGGATCGTCGTCCATATCATCGTCTTGGTCTACTGGATTCATATCCTGCGACCGAAATACGTCGTCATCGGAGCCGCCAAGCTTGCTGGCTTGGTGGAGAGGGAGATCTTCTCCAGCGTCTTCAAAGATGACAGTCTTGCTGCAATCCAGAGGAAGCTCGACACCTACTTCCGGAACGATAGCGATCTCTTCGACTCCGCTTTTCTCGCCTCAATACTCGAGGATCCTCTGTCGTGCCCCACGACCGACAGCCAGGCAGCCATCACCGGCAATAGCAAGAAAGCCAAGAAGGCGCGAGAGCAGGCTGCTGAGGACAGCGAAGCGAGAGCAGTGCTTGTCAGGGTCTTGGTGGAATGGGAGGAGCTTCCCCTTCCGCGCTACATCACCTGGGTCGGCATCCCTCGAGTTGCTCAGCTCGGGCCGCTCGAAACGTCGTACTTCGCCACAATGGGCGTGCTGGATGGAGGTTTCCATGCGTATCAGGGATGGACCCGCCCTCTCTCCATGCAGCTAAGCCAAGCGACGCAGCTCATGGCGGACTTGCTCGAGCTGGCTACGAGCGGTATTGAGATGGACGGAGGGTGGGCTCAGGCCAACGCAGTGGTCCAGAAGGTCGATGAGCTGGCGAGGGAAACCGGCTTGAAGCAAGCGCTCGAGGCCATCAGGAAGGAGCTAGTGGATGCCTGCACCCCGATCTGGTCACTGACCCGGCTGGCGCAGCAGCACCGGAAGGAGCAGGACGACTTCGACGAGGACAGCTGGGACGAGTATTCAGCACAGATCTCGGCAGTACATCAGGCCGCCACGGCCGCGTCAGTCAAGGCAGTAGGAAAGCCGAGTTCGCCCGAACGCATTGCGCAGGCCAATAAGCTCGTACAAGAGAACCGGGATGCCATCAACGCGCGTCACTTGCACAAGCTTCACCCGTGCCCAACAGTCATCGAAGCTGGACCTGGCTCGACAGCAGCCTGGCTCTGGTACGCCATGCGCACCACGGAAGGGGATTCCTTCCTGCGCGCGGCAAACGGTGCCACTCAAGCAGGCCAGAAGAACCTGAAAGCGACCCTGGCTTTCAAAGAGAAGCAGCTTCAGGGCCTTCAGCGAGCCCGAGACAGCAGCGAGGAAGCCGGAACCATCTCGCGTGTGGAGGCTGAGGAGTGGCTGGCCGCCGAGGCGAAGGGAACCCGGGTGAAGCAGAACTCCGTCAACGTCCTGGAGTGCCTCCGTTGCGGAGAGATCATGTACTGCAAGAACTACGGCAATTGGAGGGTGCGAGTGCGACATCCCTGCCCGCAAATGCAGAGCGACGAGATTGTCGATCTCGACGAGCTGAAGGAGGGGATAAAGGAGCTCAGGGCAGAAGTCGCACTGGAAGAGAAGGCGAAGGGCCGGATCACCGGTATGGCAGCATCAGAGAGGAGCAACTTCGCTGTGAAGCTGGAGAGATTCAGTCCAGGCGGGGACGGCAGCAAGCAGTGGGGTAAGGTCAAGGACGACCAGACGATCCAGAGAAACATCTCCGACATCACGGAGGGCCTGCTCAAGATGCCCGGCCAGACAGGTTGGAAAGGTGCCGACAAGGAGAAGCATAGGCGACTTGAGGTGAGCACAGAGAACATGGGCATCCGGAAGGTCCTGTCGGCAGAGGAGTTTTGAGGAGAGACGGGCACACCAGAGTCGGCTGTGCTTGCGGGTCCAGAATACGCCAATAGAGCTAGATCAGACGGTCAGTCGAGCTCTACGAGCTCTGGCTTCACGTGTACGTTTGTAGTTGCCATGCCGTGCATCGTTGTGCTGTTCGCAGGAAGTTAACCACCGTCAGAGATGGAATCGCCGGAAATGCACGGATTCCAACACCTGCTCCCGCTCCATTGACCGAGTCAGTCTATCCTCTCACCGTCCAGTGACGTACGCGGAGGACTGCACCAGCTTGTTGTACACATGCGATAGATACGCACGTCACAGATGGTAGTGCTACGCTCACCGCCTCGCAAACCTCCAAGACGGCCCAGTCTTGAGAGCCAGGGTGATGCTGCACCAGCGCCCCTGGCAGCGTCCTCGCCGCCCGGCGAAGGCAATCAACACAACATCCTGCTGCACATGCAGGCACCATCGGCCACACCAGCGTCACCCGAGGAGCCATTTGGGCCCTCCAGCCACGCCCGAATGGTTGCGCAGACGCTGGCGCACGTTGCCGAGTCACCCAACTTGAAGAGGAACGTCGAGTGGCCATTCGCGTCGAGCAGCAAGTTGCGCAGGAGCCCTCCACGCGCATTTGTCTCGAGCATTCCCGTGCTCGCAAAGCAGCAGGATCAGACGGTACATCCAACATCCCCGCGGACTGCCGCTCCTGATGCCAGCATACGGCAGGAGGCGGAGCACCCAACGAGCAGCAACAACAACAACACGGACGACGCGACCCGGAAAGGCGCGCCCGACACCCTCGCGGGGCCACCTATCAACACTCAAGCTGCGTCACCGAGCTCTACGCGCTCGAATGTAGCGCGCATGAGCACCGGAGGGCGCCATGCCCGCACCTCGCTCCCCTCCTGCCTGGGCACGCCTGCACGGACCGCCTCGCCGCAATCACCCGTCTCCGTCCGGACCGTCGCCAAGATAGGCCGGCTCACGGCACAAATTGCACAGCTCGACTCTGCACTCTCGACGAAATCTGCAGAGCTAGCAGCGGTCCAGGCGAAGCACGCGTCTGTATCGGAGCGCCTGGCCGACGCGCTCGCTCAAGGGGCAAAAGTGCAGGAGGAATTGGAAGGCCACAAGAGCATCGCTGGCGATTGTGAGGCCATCCTGACCGAGTACGAAGAGAACAAACTGGTCATTGGCGAGCTCGAGCGCTTGCGTGAGACGGACGCGCTCGAACTTGCAGAGCTGCGAGAGAACCACGCGCGCCTGAAATGGCGCGAGCGCAAGGTCCGGTGCGAGCTGGCCAGTCGCCGGCAAGAGGGCAAGTGGCTCGAGGCGGAGGAGCACACGGACGAGCTGCGCGAGCTCCGCCTCGCTGCGGTGGCGCTCCGAGCAGTGACTATCGAGCTTGAGCGGCAGCTGGGGTGCACCCGCTTCGAGCTTGCCTGCGAGCGCGCAACGTCCGAGGCAACCCGAGCCGAGGCCGACCGTCTGCTCACCCAGCGCCGCGAGATCCTCCTCGTCGTTCGCGATGAGCGCGGCAGGATGGCAGCGCAGGCCGAGCAGATTGCCACGCACCACGGCGAGCGGACGGAGCTCATTGCCCGCCTCGACGACGCAATCCGCTCGGCCGCGCATTTTGAGAAAGACAACAAGGTTATTGAGAAGCAGCTCAAGCTTTTCGAAGTGTCGGAGCGCGAGCACGAGCAGGAGGCAGAGCAGCACCAGCTCGTCCGCAGCCGCCTGAAAGAGGTCGAGAAGCAGGTCAAGGCGCTCGAACGGGACAACGCGCAGCTGATCAAGTTGACAGTTGCGCTCGAGCAGGAGCTCGCAGATGCCAGAGCAGACGCAGACCTAGCGAGCAAGAAGCTGCGCGAGTCGGAGAGACGATTCCATAGTGCTGAAGAGGAACGCAAGAACCTCCAGGGAAGCTTCGACATGCAGCAGCGCGCTTCTCGAGCGTTCGGCTCAGCCTCAGCCTCACACTCTGCGGCTCCTGCGTCCCCGGAGACTGGCAGACTGGCCAGATGCAAAGCGGCGCCATCCATCGAGTATCTGGAACCGCCAGACGATGCCAGTGCTTCGCACATTTCGGAGGAGGAGGAGGAAGAAGAGTCGATACATCTGCCGGCCCCGTTGAGGAGTGCCTCTACCGCAGCAGATGTAAAGGTCGAAGCGGGACCTGTTGCCAAGAAAGCTGCTGCCCCTCGGCAGGGAACGAAAGCTAAGGCTGCCGAGGCGGTGGTAACGGAGTCGGAGGGTAGAGATGGTGCACCTTCGGCGATGAAGGCTGGGAAGGTCGCCATCAGGCAGAAGGAAAGGGGCGACGTACCAAACGCAAGAGCCGATAAAGGCAAAATCAGGGCAAAAGGCGTTCCAGCCGTCTCGGAAGGCGAGGGAGGTGACGGCAATACGGGTTCCGACCAGGCGGAGGAACGGACCGGGGAGGCTCCAACAAAGGCGAAGCGAGTCGCGACGAAGCGTAAGATGCCCGTCTCTGGCGCACATCGCGCTAGAAAGAGCGCGCCGGCCGCAGGCAAACGTAAGCGCGAAGAGGAAGCGGGTTCTGGCTCCGGGGAAGGGGAGGGGGCAGACACTGCTTCTGAAGACGGAGGCATCAATGCAGAGGATGTCGAGCCGGTGGTGAAGAAGGCCAAGAAAGGCCAGGACAAGACAGAGGTCGTTCAGACGGTCAGGAAGGCTGCCGCATTGACGGCGGTCACAACCTCGGGATCTGGCTCGGGATCCACGTCGACTGCACCTGCCCGGAAGAAGATCAATCTGAGCGGCAAGACTGGAGGAGCGTTCAACTGGGGAGGTCTCGGCGCCGGTGGTCTTTCGGGTGGTGGAGGGGTGAGTGTGCGCAACTGTCGAGTTACGGTGGACGGGGCTAACTTGCTTTAGGGTACGCAGAACATCTTGGGCATTCCGGACGTGCTCAGTCCAATCAAGAAGAGTCGCTAGTATTTAGCACAGCAGCCGTGTCAGTAGTTGTCACCTGCTTGCCGTCATCGCTTTTCCTCCTCGAGGATGCGGGATGCGCCCCTCTTGGCTAGGTGTCACGTGTCTCCTCATCACACAGATGCCGTCGGCGGTTGAACGGGGGGGGGGAGCGCCGAGGAGAGGAGCGGTCTTGCAGCGTCATTGTTGCAGCGAGCAGCAGCAGCAGCAGCAGCAGTAACACCCAGCTGGTGCCCGTGTACTGCCCATGTCCCTTGCTGCGATAAGTCCTGCCGTGCCCTCTATACAGGCCGACTCTCTTGGACCCCGCACCG
The DNA here is from genome assembly GCA_008802785.1 of Symmetrospora coprosmae. Taxonomy (NCBI): domain Eukaryota; kingdom Fungi; phylum Basidiomycota; class Cystobasidiomycetes; family Symmetrosporaceae; genus Symmetrospora; species Symmetrospora coprosmae. Next base: position 47,408 of record VUYT01000036.1, on the reverse strand, counting down.
GCTCGCCCGGCCCTTGCCCCGTCCGTCTATCTCTCTCTCCCTCCGCTCGACGTCGTTGCAGCCATCCGGTATACCCAGACTGAGAGAGGGAGAAGCGCAAGGGGGACAGGGACAGGGACAGGGACACACCGTGGATGCTCCTGTGCAGGTGGTGCACACAACGGGGCAGGGACACGGACGGACACGGATACGGTCAGCGATAGCGTCATCCGCTCCGAAAGGGCCAGCTTCGAAGAAAGCGCCGTGCGGTGTCAGCCGGGTGAGTGGAGGGAGGATAGACAGGACAGCAAGCAATCAAGCACGCAGCTGCTCTGAGGTGCTCCAGCTCCAATACATGGACTGACAGTAGTCGCTCTTCTGCTCCCAGCCAGCAGCAAGCGACCCAGCTTCGTTCCCCTCCCTGGCTTCCGCGTGGTGATGTGCAGCTAGCTGCAGCCTGCGCATGAAGACAAGCAAGCGCACACGACGAGACGAGACGAGACGAGGAGGTGCACGCCCGCTGCATCCCCTGCACACACAAGAGGCATACATTCGACAGCTGCTCATCGCCTAGCCCTGCATTCACGAGGCGCCAGTCACCGGACCCGTCGAAGCTGCTCGAACGTACGCTGAACACGCCGTCCGTCCGACCCACCCACGCACCCACACACACGCGCTAGTGTTTGGCTGCGGGGCCAGGCAGGACCGTGGAAGGAGCACGACAGCCACAGCGAAGGCAGCTCCAGGGAGCAGAGATCTCTAGCAGGTCTTCGCTGCTGGTGAGCCGGCCTGGGTGTACCGTGAATGCTCGCAACCCTTGCCGTGTCGCCACCTCCGAGCCCCGCTGCCCGGCAGCAACGCTTAGTCGGTGTACCGGACATGCCCAACTCGGGCAGTAGCGATGTAGACACCCGCCGCCAGGTGCAGTCTCGCTATCCTGCTCAACCGCAGCACCATGCTCGCAACGGCGCCGCCTCGCCGCACAGAGGCCCTCCAGCGTCGTCCTCGACGGCCTCACATGCGCCGTCACCGTCAAGCTCTCCCCGTCACTACCCTCGGCATTATCCGCCTGCAAAGGGAACATCAGCCTCGTCGTCATCTTCGTCGTCGTCATCGACTCATGTAGCCATTACACACCAGGCTCATCCGCCGGTCAGCGGGCAGGCCGTTCCCCCGAAGCCGGCACAGCTGGCTCGTCTGCAGTTCGCCCAGCCGCAGTCAGGGGCGACACCTACTCTGCAAACACCTGTGTCGACATCCTTTCCCAGCTCGACCGGATCAGCGGGTCCTTCCCCTACCATCAGCCCGAGACCGTCCCCGCCTGCCGTGTACCAGTCACCTGCGACCTCGGCGACTAGCCTGCTCCCGCCCCCAGCCTCGCCAAATGCCACTTCCACCCTCCTCTACTCTCCGCCCTCCTCGTCGACCCACTACACGCAGCACCAATCTCTCTCGAACTCCGCCCTGTTCGAAGCTGCCTCGATCCACCCCACTTCCCTTCTCACCTCCCCGCAAACGCTGCACTCCAAAGGCCGATGGGCACCCTCGCCCAAGACGACCGCGCTGTACAATGCGCCACCTAACGCCTATGCAGGTCGCCCAAGCTTCTCGTTCCACACGCAGTCTGCATCCAATCTTGTCAACTTCGGCACCACCTTCCGCGCGACATCGACTTCCCCTCGACCGTCCAGCCCGGATGGCTCTGTAGCTTCCTCGTCTGTCCACTTGCCAGAAAGCTCAAACTTCCGACGTCCATCGAACCCGCACCGGTCGCAGACGGGTGAGAGCTCGCGTGCAGCTTCGGTAGTCTCTGCCGCATCATCGTCCCTCGCGCCAGGCTCCTCCACCGCCCAGTGGAGCGGGTTTGGCAGTTCCACCACCTCCTCCCGCCACCCTTCGCGGCGCCCCTCCGTTGTGACGTTGCAGAGCTTCCTCGAAGGCGTCAACCACGTCACACGCGTCCGCTCACCGTCCCTCCGCGGCCACTCTCGCGCAGGCTCGCTCGACGAGAACCTCAGCGTCAATGGTTCCGGCACCCTGAGTCGGACAGAATCCCTGACAGGTTTCAGCGATATCGAAGATCGCCCCTGGCACGAGGACGACCTCGAAGACATCCCCAGCTTTGAGGATCACCATTTCCTCTCGCCGACATTGAGAAGCGGGGACGGTACATCCAGTTCGCCTACACCTCGCAGGAAGGAGTCGTTCCTACCCGGCCTGGCCACGGCCCGTCCATTCGGCTTTACACCGGTCGCAGGCAACGGTCTGGATATGTTCATGTCGCCCGAGGGCGAACATCCATCGCAATTGGCCGGCACGTACATGTCCTCTCCGCTTCCCATACCCGGCGGCATCAGCTTCAACGGCAACGTGAACGGCGATGATGACGACGAGTTTGCCGAGAGGACATTTGTCGATCGCCGAGATGTCGCCCTCTTTCCTGACCACGTCAAGCAGGAGGATGAACAGCGCCATCTCCAGAACCTCGAGGAAGATACGTGCTGGACCGAACAGGACCTCAACACTCTGCAAGAGGGCGATCGGCTAGGTATCGGTCTCCGATTGCAAAGTTATCCCATTGTGGACGCGCTCGACGGGAATGCCGAGGGCGGGATCAGGATCCCAGACGATGGCATCCAATACGAGATCATCCGACAGCTGTGAGTGCGAGGATCGCCTCCCCATGATCGTATTCCACTCGCTTACCGCTCTCCGTGATTCCATCCGCAGCGGATACGGAAGCTACGCCATAGTCTATCTCGTCAAGGAGGTGCTCTACGATCACTCGGAAGACGATCTACCCAACGGAGACGACGAATCCTACATCTCAAAGAGCCAGCAGATTGTCTACGGACGCGAGTTCGCCCTCAAGTGTCTTAGCAAGCGCAACCTCAGCGAAGAACAGATCACAGTCCAGAAATTTGAGGCGACACTGCATCGGCAGCTGCCAGAGCATCCTAATGTAGTTGCGCTTCACAAGGTCAGTCCCGTACTTTCCGTTCGTGCTTGAATAACCAGCTGGGCTGACGAAGAGCTCGCCTCTGCAGGCCATGGAGACGCCCGTCTGGCTGTTCCTCGTTCTTGAGTACTGCCCAGGACAAGATCTGTTCTTCTGGTTGGAGCAAGCTCGCGACGTCGAAGGCATCGAGCAGGACCCATCGCGTGCGCCGTCGCGTCTCAGCTCTCGTGCGGCCATTCCCAGTGCCATCCTACACAAGGCCTGGCAGCACACAGGGACAACCTCGGCAGCGCATAGCCCACCTCTGGGCCAATCTCCCCACGACTTGCCCTTCGATCAAGCATCGAAAGAAGCAACGCCTCCCTCGCCATCGCTGCTCTCTGCTACAGTCGATACGGCTCTGCTCTCGCGTCGCCGCTTGCGCCTTATCAGCCGCATGTTTACGCAGATGTGCGAAGCTCTGCAAGCTTGCCACGATGCCGGCGTAAGCCACCGGGACATCAAGCCCGAGAACATTATCATTGTCGACAATCGCGCGGAACTGGGTGCGGGCGGTAAAGTCAGCATCAAGATCACTGACTGGGGCTTGGGAACTTCGGAGACCAAGTGCGAAGACTTTGATTGCGGCTCCAAACCCTACATGGCATATGGTGCGTGCCTTGTGCACTGGCATTGCTAGGCCACTGACGCTGACGGCCTCTAACTGCACGCTATACAGAATGCCGAAACAATATCGCACCGACTTACGAGCCGAAGGGAGCAGACGTGTGGTCATTGGGTATTGTATTGTTGAACTTGCTCTTTCACCGGTGCCCCTGGGCGGATCCCACGTTAGACGACCCGGATTACTCCGCGTTCTCGCGGGACCGCGCGAAGTTTCTCGAGACGCGCTTCCAAGGCATCGGCAACGAGATCGCCACATTTCTCGCCACGCGTGTGTTTACGGATATGGAGGAGCACCCGGGCACCCGCGTCACGGCTGGCGAGTTTGGCAGGTGGGCAAGCAAGCTCGTCCGCTACATGGGCGAAGGGAGCCGCCGGGCTAGCATCTCGGACGCAACCGTGCAGCTCGTCGCCAGCGTTCGCCAGTCCCCGCGCCTGGTCGACACGAAGAGCCTGTACAACTCGCCGCAGGCCCGATCGCCTAGACACAGCGTTCAGCTCAACAGGGAAGATCTTGAGGCGTCACCGTCGAGGAAACCTCCGAAGCACTCGGGTTTGCCGAATGACCTCGTGGAGGAACTCGCCAGTGTCGGTTTGCAGGCTCATCAACAGAGCGGCCAGGAGAGCCTGGCGAGAGTATTGGCGGATCAGATGGAGAGGCTCGAGACGAAGGTGCAGCACTTGCAGGTCGGCAACAGCGCCGGCGAATGCGATACGCCACCAGAGGTAGCGGGCCAAGCAGATGCACTCGAAGATGGGGAGACTGCTGAAACACTCGAAGAGAAGGAAGAGAAAGAGCGCAAGGAAAGGCACAAGCGAAGAAAGCGCGGCGCTAGGAAAGCCAAGGCAGCAACACATGCAGCAGACGGTATCACAGCGCCGGGCGAGGCGGAACCAGATCAGACCAGTCCTGCTGTTGAAGGTCTCGACAGCGGATCGACAAGCCCCGAGATCCACCTCGTTGAGACAAGCCAGCACATCCAGGCATTTGCCAGAGAGATCAGCAAAACGACCAAACCGCCGCCCATCTCGACGTCCCACTCGTTCTCGCCAGACTCGGTGGCTCAGAAGGACAAGGACAAGCTAGCACGTCCGACAAAGTCGCGCTTCTCTGACCGCTTCAAGGGTGCCTTCGCGAATGGCAACCAGGATCTTCAGGCTTTCCAGCAGCGGGCGCGTGAGCGCGACGTGGCTCTTACCGGTGGTGGACCGAGCAATCCGACCGCATCTGCTCCGGCCAAGATGCAGCATGGCGCATTCAATGCGACTGGATCAGCCGGCGTGTCGAGCTTTGGCTCTGTTGGGTCGGCAGGATCGTGGTCCGAGGATGGCGGAGGCGCCACCACGCACTGGGCCAGCACAGGCAGCAGGCGCGAGAGACTCGACAAGCTGAAGAAGGAACAACATGCTCAAGGCAGGGGTGTCAGCGTCGACAGAACCAGCACCTCAGTCGCTTCGCCCATTGGTGCAGTCGCTGTCTCGGCAGCAGCAGGCCTGACTCGTTCAGGCCGCGGCCAGCGGTCATCGGTATCCTCCAGCTCCATTGCCGGGTCATCGCCTTCGCGTCAGTGCTACACGCCTACATCGTCCTTCTCGAGCACTACGTCGTTCGATGGACGCTCGCCCATCACGTCACCCGCAACCGGCGGTGGCGCGATGGGAGGATTGCGCTCGCCTCTGCACGTCATCGATGAGCGCACCAAGGACGTCAACGAGCACCGAGATTCGCCACCAGCCACTGCATCGACGCTCAGGCCGGAGACGTTCGCAGCTTCGGCTTCGGCACAGATCATCCGCGAGCCTCTACCCCCGCCGATGGAACCTGCGCAGAGCGTCAGCGCAAGCAGCACGCCTGCAACTCCTCAGCCATCGAAAGCCAAGTTTGGGAGGCTATTCAAGTTCTCCCGCAGCTAGAACGGTCGCGATCAAAGAATTCCTCGAAAGGTTACTCGCTCAGCGTCGCTCTCCTGCCATGCTTCCTTGCTTATTGTCCACCTGTCCTATTCCGCCACGTCCATGTAGACCACGCCCCTGGGAGCCGAACTAAATCCACTCGTTCCAGTATCTGCGCCAGATGCAAACACATTCCTAGCGAGCAGTCGCGGTGTATATAGTACAGCGTGCACTCGCTTTCACGGCAGCTCCACGAAGATCTGCCTTGACAACACTTGGTCAACGCCATTACAGGTCAAAGGCAATGCCATCATGCCGTTGTCTGCCTTTTCCTTGCGATTCATCAGGCGGTGCACTAAAACAGACCGCAAGGGTGAATTCGACCTCGTATGGCTCCCGATGGCAGGGCTCGCCTGGTGGCAGACCGCCCCGTCAGGGTACCTGGCCATCTGTAAGGCCGTCACGCTCGGGTCGGGAAATGGAATTCGTCAGCCGTTTTGTCAAGCTGGCGCATCGCGATCCTGTGCTGCTGCATTCCGTGCTGAAGCGTCTCCTCCTCGCCGCCAAAATATACATTCCATCAACAACATCCTCGTTGGCGGTGCCACGAATTCGAAACGGTCTCTGTGTCTATCGAGGATGGGCCTCTACGGCACCCCGGATGTTCCATACTCTCTGACGCGCTCTCAATGCTAAATGGCTGAGCAGCCAAGTGCATCCTCGGTGCACTGTGAGACCACACCATCGTCACCCCAGAACCCGCCACCTGCCCTGCGCCTGGACATCCTGCTCAGAACACCTCCACCTTCGAACCAAGCTCCTACGACATCGGCTTGATGCCGAGCCGGACAGCGAAGTTCGCCGTGCACCGGAACCGATGCTCAGATCGTATGCGTCAAACACATCGTTGGGCGTCGGGTTGTGATTGTGCGAGATATAAAACAGACTGTCAGCCATTCCGCTATTTGTGACGCTCTTCTCGCCGTCGTTGTCCTCACCGTCAACCGTTGCTGTCCAGAAAGGAAGGAAGGTAATGGTTGTTCTCCTCGTCACTGCAGTCACGAGCGAGCGTCGCGAAGATCTCATAAGCCGCCCAGCCCAGCCTCCCCTTTGTTGTCTTGTGCCTGACCTGACGAGCAAGCGGGTGTCAGCTCAACCACCTCAATCGCTGGAAGAGCACTCCCAACCAACCTCGAGTGCATCTGCGATCAACGCTTGTACGTCACTTTGCGAAAAAGGTCGCCTCTTGTCTCCAGTCAGGCTGCGCCGCGTGTAGAGCTTGACCTGGCTGAGGTCCGTGGACAGCCTGTCCAGCATCCGCACCACTTGATGGTAGTGCTCGTCGGCGATCGTGGACGACTAGTTGTTCGCAACACAGCATATCAGTAGCAGATGCAGACACACCACTGACGGTCGCCGACAAACAGCTTACCATGACGTCCTCGGTCCGGCAATACAGGTCCTCTATAAGCTGCGGAAAGATTGGCATACCAGTTAGCCATGAGCACTCGGATACGCTTGAAAGGCGGAGACAAACCTCGCGGCTCTCGCTGTCAAAGCCCGCTAACTTATTTAGAGCCGTCTGCAGATGGCACCGCGTTAGCGCACGGATTTTCGGCATACCTATCACACCTCACTATGACACTTCACCTCGAGGTTCTCCGTCTTGTGCAGCATCTCCTGCGTTGATTCGGTGTTCCTCTCGGTGCTCCTTGTCAGAGACTGGAGCGAGAATGGCCCGTTACAGATGAACAACCAGCGGAACGCATACGGTGTACTCTACCAAGACCCGTATGAGCACCGCCCTCGCTTCTCTGTCCTCAGCGGTCTTCTCTCACGCCTTCTTGGCCTTCTGGCTATTGCCTGTGATATGTGCCTGGCTGTCGATTGCGGAGCAAGACAGAGCATCTTCAAGTATCGAAGCGAGGAAAGCAGAGTCGAAGATGTCGGACTCGTTTCGAAAGTATGTATTGAGCTTGTTCTGCAGTGATGCAAGATCGCCTGCCTTAAAAACGCTCGCGAAAATCTCCCTCTCCATCAAGCCAGCAAGTTTAGCTGCTGCGATGACGACGTATTTCGGTCGCAAGATGTGGATCCAGTAGACGAAAACGATGATGTGGACCACAATCCACCAATCAGGGTGCTTGTAGATGACGCACCACAGATCGAGGAAAGGGAATCGACGGTCAACGGCTTATTGACCAAGACGTCGCTGACCAGTGAGGAGATCGATGGGACCTCGCGCCTCTTCTCCAATCAAGAGATAGTTCGGGTGGTGGGCGGATGGGGTGAGTCGGCGCAGCTGTCTCAGCGGCAGACGTGTCATTTGCAGCCTGGAAGACTTGCTGATGGACCTTGGCTCGGGCATGCTGGCTACAGCTCGGTGAGTCAGGGTTGGTGCGTGCAGCCAGGCAGATCGTCAGTCAGTCAGTCAGGGGGCGACCGCAGGGAGAAGGAGCTAGATGAGCTGAAGAAAGGAGAGAGTGATGCAGTCCGCCCTTGCTGCTTTTGTACTCGGCTACATATTCCATGGCCGTGGAAGATGAGGGCTGCAATCAGTAAGCAAACGCAGGCTCGCTTAGCTGCGCAGGTCGAAAGCTTGTTTTGCTATAGCATGTTGATCGAAAAGATGACGTGGTGCCTGCAAGCTGCGTTACTCTTGCAAGCGCCTGCTCGCTGGGTTGCTCGCTAAGACCTTAGTGTCTGCTCGTCAGTCTGCTCAATGGCGTCAGGACCAGCGTCATCGAACGTTCGAGAGGGAATGTGCGAAGCAAGGCGCGACCGTGCAGAAGATGGGCAGCGGACACAGTGACTATGCCGTCTGCCTGAACGTACGCGATACTGGAGTGAGGCAAAGAAGTCGCCGGCGTGTGCAGCAGTCTGCCAGATTGTGTGCGCGTGACCTGAAATCGGCGTGTTCCTAGCGGACGACCAGACGTTGTCGATGGCGTGTTCTGCTGAGCGGATGCAGTGAATTCGATCGGCCAGAGAATGCAGATGCATTGACGACAATCGACTCGCACACCGTCTCCATCTACTCCGAATCATCCGAATCCGAGATGATATCCTTCGTCCTGAACTGCTTCTTCCGCTTGTTGGGTCGTCTTGGCCCAGAATCGCTCGCCCCGGAACCACCATTGCCAATGTCCGAGCCATCTCCAGCTCCGGCAGACGCGTTGCCACCCTCATCCTCGCTGGCGTCCTTCTGCACCTTCTTCTTCCGCTTGCCCTCACCCGGCGCGGCCTTCTTGCGCTTCTTTGGCTTGACGATTTCCTCGCCCTCGCCGTCGGGGACAATCCCATCGTCTGCATCTCCCTTCTTCTTGCGCCCTTTGCTTTTGCCCTTCTTGCCTTTGGCCGCGCCGCCCTCCTCGGCATCGCTGAGCTCCGGCTCCGATACAGGCTTGACGTACCAGCTCCTCGAGTCCTCCATCATCTGCTTGCGCTGCGCCGCGAGCTCCTCGGCCTGCCGGCGCGCCTCTTCGCGCTTGACCCGCTCGACCTCGGCCTGTCGTGCCCGCTCGGCCTCGCGATCCCGCTTTGCCATCTCAATCTTGTTTTGCTCGCCCTGCTCCCATTCCTCCTGTTCGGTGATGGTGGCCGCCGCACGCTTGAGAAGAGACTCTCCGTAACGTCGGCGCTGGTCTGCAACGTCGACACTGTAGGCGAGATTTGCGCCCTTGTTGCTGGCCAAAGCGGCGAACGTCCTGGTGGCGAGCAGAAGATGAGTGGACGTGCACTTAATATGACACAGCAGTGTATGGCCAAATGTAGCTCACTCTTGAGCAGCTTCAGCATCTGCCAGGGCTACCCGAATCTCAGACACACGCCTCTTGGCCGGCGGCAGAGTCTGCAGCGTCTCGAGCCCTTTCTGCTGTATCAGACTGATGTTGTAGCGAATCGAGTCGTCCTTTGGCGACAGCAGGAGGGCCTGGTTGAAAGTCATCATGTCAGCGCTCGAATCGTCTAGAGCAAATCCGCGAAATCGCAGTTGGGCAGATATGCAACTCACATCCTGTGCAGACTTGAGAGCAAGCTGCAATGTCGCAAAGTCCTGGTCCTTGTTGGCTTTGTGGAACCTAGCACGCGCTAGATAGAGCAGGGTCGGCAAGTGTTTGCGCTGGTAGAACCGGTTGTTGGCTGCATCCAGCATCTCGATAGCCCGCTCGTACTCGTCGCGCAGAAAATGACACAGTCCAATGTTGACGTAGACGTTCCCGCTGCTGCTGACTTCTCTGACTTTCGTGAAGATGCTGAGGGCATCGCGGAGGTTCCGGTGTCGCTGCGCAGCCTCGTTGGTCGAGCTGAGCTGCTGGCCTGCTGGCACTTTGCCCCCGAGGTTGCCCTCGGCAAGCGCAATGGCCAAACCCTGCGCCGCGTACGCGCAGCCTGGGTCGAGCTGGATGACGCGGTCGAACGCCTCGCATGCGCGGAAGAAACGGCTCACGCGGTCTTTTGCGCCTTCTGGACGGGTGTCGCGGTTCTCGCGCGCTTGTGCGTACAGCAGGTGCGCCATTGCACTCAGTGCATACACGTCGACCTTGTTGAAGTCCTTGAGCGTCATGACGGCGAAATCCTTGGCGGCGGACGCGTTGCCGACCTCGATGAGGAAGTACGTGTATAGAGCACGGATGTCGAGATGCCCCGGCTGCGAAATGAGGGCCGCCTTTAGATACTCTGCACAGCGCTCGTGCTGGCGATCGGCAAGAGCCAATGCCGCAAGGCGCGCCTTGGCTGCAATGGAGGGTGATCAGGCAGGGCGTCAGCTCGCGACGAAGCGATGTATATAGATGAATGCGGACGCACCTTCGACAAACTCTGGATGACGGGCAAGGAGTCGCTTTTCGTAGAGTTCGATAGCTTCCTCCTTCTGCCCACGGGCCTCCATGGCGATGCCAAGGTTGTACAAGACCGTCATGAGGACGGCATCGCCCTCCGCCGCTCCCGCTCCCGCGCCATTCGCCTGCTGGCCCTGTCCCTGCTGCTGCTGTCTCTCGACATCGAGAGTAATGGCCTCCTCGAACCGCTCCTGAGCCGATTCAAGCTCGCCGCGCTCAAACTCCATCGAACCAATATTGCAGAGCAGCTGAGGTGGGAGATCCCTCGGGAGATCGCTGTGCTTGTCCCCGTTCACACCGTTCTCTCCCGCTTCGCCATGCCCATTCTCGCCCGCCTCGTTGAGGTGCTGGTGGTGGTTGTCCTTCCGACACTGAAGGGACTGCCTGTACGCGCTCAATGTCTTGCCATTGTCGTCTCCAGTCCAGAGCCGGGCGACCTCGACATAGAGGTCTGGATCTCTGGCAATTTGCTGGATCCTCGGGCCGACAGGATCGAGATAGTATCGATCGCCTAGCCCATCTTTCAGGTCCTTAGTACCCTGGAACAGCCGCACGACCTGATCAAAAAGCTCTCTGGCTTTTGATCTGTCCGAGTTGGCATCGGCGGTCACTGCGGCCGCAGCGGATGCGGTTCCTGCGCCTGGGGCTGCACTAAGCGCGTTCCGAGCGTGCACGCTGGCGAGGGCGGCCATAGCCTCGATGTTGCGGGGCTGCTTGCGGAGAACGTTCTCGAACGTATTGACGGCCGAGGTAAAGTCCCCTTTGCGAATGTACATTTGTCCCACGCCGAGAGCGGCCACGCTCTGATCCGGGTTGGCCTCGACAGCGAGGACGTAGTGTCGCGTTGCCTCGTCGACTCTGTCCTGCGCATGGAGGGCGCGAGCCATGGACAGCTGCCCTTCGGAGATGACGGCGCGCGCATCGCTGTGCTGGATGGCGAGCTCTGCGAGCTTGATGACCGTGTCCCATTTGCTGTTGCTCGTGAGGAAGTATCCGCTGAGCGCGGCGGCCGTCGCAGCACACGTCTTGTCGTGCGTCCACGCCTCCTGCACGTGTCTTATGCCGCGCGAGTAGGCGTCGACGCGCTCTGCTTCGGCGAGGCGGGGCTCGCGCGCAACGTTCAGCCAGCTCAGGCCGAGCAGCAGGCTGGCTCCCGTGCTCATCTTGCCTGCATTGACGACGCGGCTCCGCTCCCACGCTCGACGCGCCAGGCTGTACTCGCCGAGGTTCCAGAAGCAGAGTCCAATGCCGATCCGCGGGTCGGGGAGGAAGCCCGGGTTGGCCGAGAGGACGGACTGGTAGAGCTTCAAGGCGGCGCGGAACTGCCGCCGGACATAGAGGATGCGCGCCTTTCCCATGATGGCGAAGAGGTGGCCTGGGTGCTCCTTCAGAATGAACTCGTACATCCGGAAGGCCTCGTCGAACTGGCCCTTGAGGAGGTACAGGTTGGCTGCAAATGGTCGGACGGACAGACGGGGCGACAGCCCTCGAGCGTCAGCGCTGTCTGTAGAGCCTCCCTTTCGCCCGACCAGTGACCCACGCACCCTTGGTATCGAGGACGTAGCCGTTCCTGTTGTCAATGGCCTCTGCCTGGGTGACGAGGGTAGTTGCCTTGTTGTAGTGAAACTGCTTCGGCTGGCCCTTTACCGTGTAGAGCTTTGGCTTCTGGAGGACCGTCTTTGGTGCGCTCCTGGAGTGGTGCATGTGGTAGCTGGCCATCATGCACAGCAGAGGTATCGTGGATCTGTCGTCGCCGCGCTCCTTGAAGGCGGCGACCCCAGCCTCGCCGAGCTTCTCTGCGATATCGAGCCTGCCACGCCGGACAGCGTACTCGTCGAGGACGTTGATCCAGAAGTGCACAGGCGTCCGCTCGGCGACAAAGAGCTCGACGACGTCCGCAATGCTGTCCTCCCCGCCGAGCTCGTCCAGGTTGATCTCGAGCAGCTCGGACGTCTGCAGCGGCACCTCGATGATGCGCGAGGGGGCTGCCGCCGCTATGTCCTGTTCCTGGTCCTGCTGCATTGCATCATCCCCTCCTCCTTCTGCATCGTTGTTGCTCGGATGCTGCGTGCTGCCGTCCTCCATGTTTGCCAGGTTGTTCGACGTCGGTGGGAGGCAGAGGGATCCTCATAAGCTGGTCCATGGCCAGGTCAAAGTACTGCAGAGCGGCAACGACGACAAAAAGCGGACATTGCAGCAGTTCATAGTGCGTGCGGTCTCGCCGTTCATGCAGGACAATGAGGAATCCTCCCTGCGTCCTGACAGTTGTGGACAATGCTATGCGAGCGAGGTTGACACATGCGGGTTGCACAAGACTGGCGAAGCAAATGGCTCGATATCCGGCCAGAGCGCGGCACACGGCTCCTTGCACGCCAGCAGGCAGGACCGACACAAACCCCCGGGCCGTCACCGTCGGATCTGCGGGGAGGAAGGAGAAGCGTGAAGGCCAAAGAATGGCATCAGTCTCGTTCTCTTCCGGGACGCACGCCTAGCATACTGCGCAGCCTCGAAACCCACATATGGCTTCCAGGCACCGGTTGTAGGGGCCACAGATCCTCGGACCTGGCGGCGAAAAGAGTCGGCACGGCACGTTTGACGGGGCTGATCAGTCAAGGCGTTCTTCCCAGCAGACTAGACGAGCAGAGGAGCACCCACCTTGTTGCTCGGCGCGTACGGCTTCTTCTTTGTGTCGAGCTCCTTTGCCTTCTTCTCCCCGATATAGACCTGCCCGACCTTTGTCGTCGCTTTCGAGATTGTGATGGGTCTGCTTCCAACGTACTTGCCATTCATGGCTTTCCAGGCCTGCCGTGTGTGTGCAAAAGTACACAAGATCAGCCTGTGCAGCCCATCCCGACTTCGTGCAGTCGCGCTCATTTGGCGGAACCTTACCTTGATGTAGTCTTCCGGATCCGAGTACGCCACAAACCCGTACCCGCGCGTCTTGTTTGTCACCTTGTCTCGCACGACTTTGGCCTTCACAAAGCTCTTCCACCCTTTGTCCGGTCCGAAGGCCTTGACGAGGTCGTCTTCGTTGACGTCGTTCCCCAGATCCCCGATAAAGAGGCGGAAGTGCGACGGGTCCCACTCCATCAGCGTCTGGTCCTCCCACACCTCGCCGGCGCCCTTTTTGAGGACCGTCACGCGCGGCTTGTACTTGTCGGCTTTGCCCGCTTTGCTGCTATCGGCGTGAGCCGTCATGGCTGCCGCGTTCTGCGGGTCGTCTGCAATGTGGGCGAACTGTCAGCCAGTCATTCGGGGGCGTATGCGCGACCTATTTCGGATTCAGGGCGAACGAGGAGCTGCACGACTTACAGATGGACTGCTGGCTCATGTAGTCCTCGTACCCTTCTCCTGCACCTGAACCTCCGTAGTCCTGGTAGCCGTACCCGCTTCCATTGCTGCCGCCGCCGCCAGCTGCGTACTGTGCATATGCCGCAGCGTCGTACCCAGCCACACCTCCGTAGCCGTAGCCGGCGCCAGCCGTCGCCGCCGCCGACGACGATGACGAGCCTGCAGCTGCGCCGCCGTACGCAGAGTAGCCGGCGCCGGCGTAGTTGTAGGCTGGGTACACGGGTCCAGCCACGGCTGCTGCTGATGTTGCGGCTGCGGCGGCTGGCTGAGCTGAGCCGTACGAGGATGGACTATAGCTGGCGGGCGTCACCGTAGCTGGAGAGCCTGCTCCTCCTTTGCTCGTGCTTGTGCCCGTGCTCGTGCTTGTGCTCGTATTGCTGACTCCAGCCTTTGGAGCGGCTGCGGCTCCAGCTGACGGCAATGTCGACGCCGACGACGTCGATGGCGATGCCGAAGGAGCTGCGCTGTAGTTTCCCACTGGCTTGAATGACATCCTGTCTGATATGTGTCGTATATCCTCGTATGAGTTGGCGAGAAGACGAAAGTGGCCTCCTCCTCCTCCTTGGTCTTCTTCCAACAGGACGGCGAGGATGGATATGGACATGGACGGCTTCAAGGTGGGTTGGATGGCATGGATGGATGGATGGATGGACGGGTGGATGTGGATGTGCATGTGCATGATGCAGCGCAATGCAACGCACCCGCCATGCTCATGCTAGCTATGCTCTATCCGCACCAGGCCCCGAAACTGCGCGGAGCTCCTCCTACAACCGGCAGCAACAAACGAAAAGCTACAGAAGGTGTGCTGCAACATCTGTGACGAGGCGCGCATTCACCTGCTGGTTGCTCCTGCTGAGCCTGTCGTCGCTCCGCCTGCGCAGACATTGCGCCGCTCCCGTCAGCAAAGGGCAAGCAGCGCGCTTCTACGACATCTATGCAGCCCGCAGTAACTGTGACCGTCTCTGCCGATGATGACGACGACGACGACGACGATGCCGATGTACAAATGCCAATGAATGTCAAAGCCGATGGAGGCGATGGGCCAGACTACAATGCGTTTGCGCCAGGGAACGACGCCGACTACTTTATCGAAGACGACGCCGACGGCCGCTTCTACGGGGGCGGACTGAGCAGCACCCAGAAGCAGATTCTCGACATTTTCGACGAGAACGATGACAATGGTGACACGCCAGCAGACGGGAGCGGAGCCGCGGCGGCGCAGAAGCTCACAGTCACTGGCGTCCGAAGGCAGCTGCTCGCTCTCGAGCGCGCAATCAACAAGAACGCAGAGATGCGCGTGAAGTGGGCTGGGCAGCCGGAGAAGTGAGTGGCACGCAGAGCGTGTCCCGCAGGGAAGTTGTCACACGGTGAGGCGGAACTCTGTCCTAATCTACCTTTGCACCCCGCAGATTTGTAGAGTCTGAAGTCGCGCTCGATGGAGCGATACAGGAGCTCCTGCTCCTCACCCAGAACCCGAAGGAGTTCTATCCTGAGCTCATCAAGCTGGGCATCCCCAACTCGTTAACGGACCTCCTCTCGCGTGCGTCATATCCTCGTGGTCGAGTAGCATGGGTCGGATGATTGGGGTTTCGTGCTGAAAGCCCAGCTCGCTCTGCTCGCCCGATACAGACGAGAACGTCGATATCTCCCTGGCGGTCGTTACTGTCCTCGAGGAGCTGACGGACGATGACGTCGCAGAGGGAAACGGAGACTCCGACTCTGACTCAGAGGACGTTGGCCCTTCGAGCGCTGGCGTCGGCAGTCTCTCAGCGCGCAACGCCGTCGTCCAGTTCGCCAACGCTCTCACGTCAGCTCAGCTCGTCGAGCTCGCCGTCAACAACCTCTCGCGTCTGAATGAAGACACGGAGGAGCAGGAGCGCTCAGGCGTGTACCACACGCTCTCGCTCATCGAGAACCTGCTCAGCCTTGCGCCCGCCCTGTCGAGCAGCATGGCGGACAAGACGGAGCTCATTCCGTGGCTGCTCAAGCGCCTGCAGAGGATGCCGAGCAGCAAGGAGAAGGCCGAGGATGCGAGCATGGCGCAGAACCGGCAGTATGCGGCCGAGCTGCTTGCCATCCTGCTGCAGGGCAGCGAGCTCGGCAGGGAGGCGCGCGTCCGGTTCGGCAGGGCCAAGGGCATCGAGGGCTGCCTGAAGGTGCTGTCGGCCTTCCGGAAGCGCGACCCCGCCAGCGCCGAGGAGCACGAGTACATGGAAAACGTCTTTGACGCGCTCTGCTCGTCCCTCTCCGAGCCGCAGAACAAGGCCACCTTCCTCGCCGAAGAAGGCGTCGAGCTCATGGTCATCATGATGAAGGAGAAGCTACTCGCACGGAGCCGCGCAATCAAAGTTCTCAACCACGCCCTCACGGGCGACAGCGGGACAGACGCGTGCGAGCGCTTTGTCGAGGTCCTCGGCCTCAAGAGCCTCTTTGCTGCGTTCATGGACAGCGTGAGTCGTCTGCTTGCTCTCGCGGCACAGGCAAGGTCTGCCTTGCCTTGGCGTGAAGCTCAGCCTTGCCTTGGCGTGGTTCGCGTTCACGCAGGCGCGCGGCCTTCCAGCTGAGCGCACTCTCATATATATGTGCTTCTCGCAGGATGCGGACAAGGGTAAAGCGTCCAAGTCTAAGAAGAAGAAGAGCAGTGGCCTGACCGCCGAGGACGAAGAACACGTCCTCTCCATCCTGGTCGCGCTGCTGAGCAATCTGGGCTCGGATTCCGTGCCGCGCATCCGCGTGCTTGCCAAATTCGTCGAAGATGACTACAAGAAGATCGACCGGCTCGTGGGGGTCCGCAGTGCGCTCGTGCAGCGCATACGCAAGCGCGAGGCCGAGCTCGACGGTGAGCGTGCGTCGCTCGCGAGAGAAGGGTACGCCCTCGACGAGGTAGACGAGTACCTCCGCCGGCTCGAGGCGGGCCTCGCGAGCCTCCAGATGGCAGACACCATCCTTGCGTGGTGCTGCATGGAAGACGACGGGGTGCGTTACACCCTGTTTGCTCATCGCTGTCCAAGGGGCCAGGCCGGCTGACTAGCCTTGCGATCTTCCATCTCGTACGTCGTCGAAACAGGTCCGCGATCACGCACAAACGTTACTGGAGGCCAAGCAGTCGTCATTCACAGAGGTCATTGCAGTGCTGCAGGAGTTTAGGCGGAATATAGGTGAAGAGGAGGAGGGCGAGAGTGCGAGCAATGGGGCGGCGGGCGCTGGCGATGGCGCTCAAGCGCAGGCGCAGGAGGCCAACAGGCAGCGAGACATCTTGACGCATCTCATTGACTACTTGCGAGGCTGCTAGCAGGCGGTCCTTGTGTTGATGCGCACGCTGCAAGGTCAGTAATGCCTAGACGACAGTACTAAACGACGCTGGCGTGAGAAGCTTATTAACTTGTCAGTCATCCGGTACGAGGAAAGTGCGCGCTCCTGTGAGAAGAGTCCATGTTGCGCGATTCTCGTACTTTTTCTGTGGTATGCATTCTTCAGAAACCCCAAACAAACAAAGAGGGGGGTACCCATGGACAAAACAGACTGCTGCGGGTGTGGTGTGTGTGTGTGTTGTCTTGCGTGCAGTGTAGTGCCGCTGATGTGCTGGTGGTGCCATCTTCTTGCTGGCCTGCTGCCGAACCTCTCTCTCTCTCTTCTCTACTGTACGCAACGAAAACCCATACTCATTCCCGCCACTGCTCCCCATGCTAGCTAGCTAGCTGGCTCTCCTGTCCAAGCGGAGATGGTTCTGCGCCTACGCCTGCGCCTGCAGCTGAGCGGCCGTGGCCTGCTGAGCCTGCGCCTGGGCGTCCTGCACAGCCTCGAGCCCATCCTGAGCCTGCTCCTCTGCGCCGTCAACATTGTGAAAGTCGAGAATCTCCGAGTACATCATGCTGTGTGGGCGTGCATGGAGCATGGCAGATCGCCTCACGTCAGCCCACTGCTGATTTTTTTTCGCCGTTCGGGGTCCTGGCCCGGTGCGCAGGCTGCAGAAAAAGGCGAAGCGACTCACACCCTCCACGTGTCGACAGGCAAATCCGCGTCATTGAAGCTCCAGTCAAACGCCTCGTTGGCTGCGGGCTCGTCCGTCGGGTCATGGTACGGTGCGAGGTACTCGTGCGCGAGCGCCGTCGCCGCGTTGATACGTTTCCGCGGGTCAAACACGAGCATCTTCTCAAGCAGGTCGAGTGCGAGCGGGTCGGCGTTCCGGAACTTTTGCGCGAAGGGCACCCGTTCGCGCTTGGGAAGCGACTGCACAAAGCGGAGGGTCTGCAGGCGTTTCCGGCCGCCATCGGGAGAGAGCGTCAGCGGCTGCTGTAATGTCACATACGCGAGCCTCGGGGCAAGAGGGACAGAAGGAGGGGAAGCAACGCACATTCTCGCTGCAGATGGTCTGGATGACGTCCTCAGGCGGGGTGCCCAGGAGCTCAGTGATGATGGAGAATTGGTTGACGTCTGCAAGAGGGGCGTGCGCGAAGGCGCCTTAACGATGCTTCATAGTCGCAACCGGAAATCTCCGAAGACGGGCGCAGGCTTACGGTCCTTTCCGGGGAAGAGCGGCTTGCCTTCGAGCATCTCGGCAAAGATGCATCCCGTACTCCAGATGTCGACTGTGTGATTGCATGATGAGGTTGAGTCAGTGTCTGAGCTGTGACGCATGTTGAAGATGTGCAGCACGCCACCGCGCCGCTCTCCCCTCGACTCTCGCATATCTGCTCAAAGGGGGGGCCAGGCAGCAGAGACGCCGTCTCTTGGCGCTCATGCTCGTGCATGGCTCAGACTCACCAGCGACATCGTACTTTTGCCACGTGAGCATAATCTCTGGCGCGCGATAGTACCTCGTCGAGACGTAGCCCGTCATCTGCGGATCCTGCAGCCGCGCCAGTCCGAAATCGCAAATCTTGAGATCGCAGTTCTCGTTGACGAGAATGTTGGACGGCTTGAGGTCGCGGTGGATAACGCCTGCAGAGTGCGTGTACTTCAGGCCGCGCTGCCATTGCAAGTGCGAGTGGGAGTAGAAAGCGTGAAGCGTTAACGTCAGCAAGTTGCTCGTGACTTTGCCATGCTACAGTGTTCTGCTACAGCGCTGGCGCGCTGTAGGAGAGTGAGCGGGGAAGGGGGCGAAGGGGCGAAGGGGCGGGGCGGGGCACAGGCGAAGCCCAACAAGGCAGAGCAGGACGGCTCGCGCAGCTCGAGCATTATTGGTCATGCCCGGCCAAGTGGACGGCCGCGCAGAAGACTGCTCGCTCGATCTCCTGCTGTCTTGCCCGCCTGTGACTGACTACTGCCGGATGCTGGGCCCCCCGCCCTCGGAGCTTGCGCTCGCTGCATCACGTCTCCTGAGACTCACGAGAATCTGGTAGAGAAAGTACTGGATGAACTGCTTCTCGAGCGGGCGGCTCGTGAGGAGTCTGTGCAGGTCTGTCCCAAGGAGCTCGGTGACAAAGTAAATGTCTTCGAGGGGGCTGATGAAAATGTCGCTGAGGCTGATGATGTTTTCGTGGCGAATGTGCTTGAGCAGCTTTAGCTCGCGGTACGTTCGCTTTGCGAGGACGGGTGTGCTGAAGGGCTTCATGATCTTCTTGATTGCCGTGTTGGTGTTTGTCAGCTGGTCCTTTGCCGAGCAGACGAGGCCGAAGGCGCCCATTCCGACGGGCTGGAGGTCGACATAGCGCGTCGTGACCTCAAACACGGTCTGTGCGGGCGGGATGGGATTCGCGTGAGATGATGGCGTGAAGGGTGGTGTGGCCAGATGAGTCGGGGTAGATGAGGTTGTCGGTCAGTCGGGAGGTTTGTGCAGCGGATGGCCGGTTCAATGGTGAGTAGAGGAGGACAGAAAGACGGCAGTGGATATGGTGTGAGAGGGATGTCAGCAATGCGCAGGCAGGCGAAGGGAGGCTGTCCGCCGTGCATGCACGCCCGTCCGCCTGCCTATTGAGGGAACGAGCAGCCCGCCGAGCAGCTGCAGACCCAGCACAGACGTGCGAGCAGGCAGGGCCGCGCGGTCGCCTCGGTCGCTCGCTGCTCGACGGGGGCCACGCAACGACACGGGAGGACGAATGGGACGGACGTACCCCAAAGATGGAGAGCCTGTGTGTGGTGTGCGCAAGGACGCATCACATCAGCATCTGGTCCCATTCTGTCTGTGATGGGCGGATGCGGCCACAGCCGACACCCCGTTCGCCCGATCCGCCAGCCAGCCTCCGCCAGTTTCAGAGCAGACGCACTTGACAAAGTCAGCCATGGCGAGCGACGAGGAGAGGGATGAGGGTGTGCTGAGGGTGTGATGTGTCTGTGTCGATCCTGTATGCTGCAGAACTACGCTTGGGCGATGGAGGTCTGCGAGAAGGGCAGAGAGGGCAGAGGGAGGGGAGGGCGGGCGGGCACAGCGGGCACAGCGCTCAAGGGGGACGTCCCCCAGGGGAGGGGAGGGACAGGGACATGGGCCAAAAGCGCTCACACGGAACAGAGAAACAGCACAGGCAAGACCGCGTAACGAGGAGGAGTATAGCGACACGGAGACCAGCACAACATTGTATATTGTATGCAGCACCCGCATTCAGATGGGGCTGCCAACAGCCTCGAGCTCCCTCCCTCGGTGCCAACGAGTGCGATCGTCGTCATCGGATTCCGGGGAGCTCAGAGAAGGACCAGCAGCCCATGGCCAGCGTCGATCCGTCCGACAACATGCATCAAGCGATACAGTAGTGCTACAGGATGCGTGCAGGACACACAACGCCCACCTCGCCTTCTGACCGTACAGTCGCCTGCGCCGCGCCTTGTCGAGAGTGACGGAAACGCGAGCGGGCACGTATGTAACGTGCGGGCTCCGCCTCCCACGTGGCGGGGGAGGCCGCGAGAGCAAGTACCGCAAGCGCCTGCAACGGTCAACGGGCAGTCTGCCTCCATCATCCCGATCTTCTCGCGCCTTCAGTCACTCGTTGATTGCGTGCCGTGATTGCGTGCCGTAAGTGGGGGAGTCAGTGGAGCCTGTGTCGAGAATGGTTACATCGACGTAAGGTAAATTGGGGGGAATTGGCCGGAATGTGTATGTCTGTGAAATCCTCATCTTATCGCTGGGCAGGGGACCACGCTTGTATTCTGTTATACTCTCTCTCTCTCTCTGTCCTCCCATTTTCCGCTTTGGCGGCGCTACTGCAACTAGACCATGCACACGCCTGCGCGCACCCGCACGCGTACGCCGCACCTAAAGCTCCGCCTTGACGCTCCTGCTGGCCGCAGCGGCGCTCTTGCTCGCTTGGACGCTCGCGCTGCTCAGGCTCTTGCTCGCCGCGACGCTCGCGCTGCTCAGGCTGTGGCTCGCGCTGACGCTCGCGCTGCTGATGCTCTTGGAGAGCTCGACACTGCGGCTGCTGCTGTGCTTGCTGAGGCTCGTGGCTTTGGACGACGCGACCGACGAGAGGCTGCTCGCGAGCGACGACGCGCTCTTGCTCGCAGAGACGGCGTACGCGCTCGCGCTGTGCGATGCAGCGCTGGCCAGGGACGAAGCCGACGACGAGCCGGCCGACGCGAGCGACGACGCTGACGATGACGCCGCAGACGCCGCCGACGACGCAGAGTGGCTCAGCGACGACTCGTAGCTGCTCAGGCTCTTGCTCGCCGACGATGCCGACGACGACACGCTGTGAGAAGCCGACGCGAGCGAAGCAGAAGCGCTCTTGCTGGCCGCGCTGCTCAGCGACGACGCGGTCGACGGGTCAACCCCAGCCGACGAAGCCGACTTGCTCGCCGAAGACAGGCTCGACTGGGCAGACTTGCTCGCGCTACTCAGGCTCGACTGGGCAGAGACCGAGGCCACCGATGCCGTCGAAGAGGCGTAGCTCGAAAGCGATGTGTAAGCTGAAAAGGCAGACTTGCTGGCAGCCGAGGCGGCCGAGACGCCGGACTGCAACCGAGAGGGAACGAGAGGCATCATAAGCATGTGTGGCGTCTTTGTACTTATCCCCAACCTGAGGAATGCACCCACCCTTGAAGCAACGGAAGCAGCAGAGCTAGCCGATGCCGAAGCGGAGTAGGCCGACTTGCTGATGGAAGCCGAGGCGACCGAAGCAGCCGAGACTGCGCTCTTGCTGGCGACGGAAGCGAGCGACGAGATTGAGCTCGGGTCCGTGACGCCAGCAGCGAATCCTCGGGCGTCAGAAGCGAGCGACGTTGCCGACTTGCTAGCCTCGGATGCGAGGGACGCAGCCGACTTGGATGCGGCAGAGGCGTAAGGGGTGGCCTGGCTGTACGCCGACGCGCCGGATCGGCTGGCCTGGCTCGCGGCGGAGGCCCCGGACCGGCTGGCCGTCGACAAGAGGTCCTCGGCGCTGAGGGATGCAGCGTGCGCGTTGTTGACGTACTTGCCCTTGAGACCCGCCTCCTCGCCGTACCCTCCCAGAGCAGCGCCCGCTCCGACGCCGACGGCGTTCTTGAGAATGTCGAGCGCCTGCTGCACGCGGTCCTCGGCAATGTGCGTGCCAGACGAGATCCAGTCCTGCACGCTGCTGAACAGGCCGCCGAGGCCAGACTGCGTCGAGACGTAGTTCTCCTTCATGAGCTGCGTCAGCTCGGCACGGTTGCTGTTCATGGGCACGGCAATGCCGTGGTTGCGCAGCCAGCCTCGGATGCGGTTGTCGTTCCACGAGAGGTAGTCGTACGTCTTGCTGTGGGTCGTAGAGTAGTGCTTGGTGAAGAGCGTCTTGACCTGTGTAGCACAACGGCGAACAATCGTGTCAGTGTCCGGATCCGTAACGACACGTGGGCGAACAGAGGACCCACGTCATCCTTGGCGAGCTGAGCGTCCGACTTGAGGAAGTTGTTCTTTACGAGCCAGTCCCTCTGGTCGCTCTGCTTCCAGGCCTGGTCGAATTTGTCCGGAAGTTTGTGCCAGTTGTCCTCGAGCAGCTTCTCGAGCTTGTCGCGCGTGGTGGTGGCGGCGTCAGCCTGCTCGAGGACCTTGTTCTTTACGAGGTACGAGCGTGCCTGCGCGTCCGACCACGTGTCCCAGAGCCTGTCGTTGGCAGTGTAAAAGTAGCTCTTCATTGTGGCGAGGAGGTCGTCGCGCTTGGCCTCGACGGGAGTGCGGATCACGCCCTTCTTCTCGAGCCAGCTGCGGATCGTGTTGTCGTCCCACGTGCTGTACACGCTGTCCCGCAGCGAGTAGTAGTTGTCATCCACGAGGCTCTCGAGCTCCTTGCGCGTCTTTGTCGCCTTGGTGTCAATCAGCCCGCGCGAGACGGCCCAGTTGCGCAGCTGCGAGTCGGACCAGCTCTTGTACGTTGTGTCGCGGGCGGAGTAGTAGTTCTTCGAGACGAGGTTCAGGAGGTCGTCGCGGGTCTTGGCAGACTTGGTCTGGACGACACCGTGCTGAATGAGCCACTTGCGCTGGAGGGGGAAGCAAGGGATGTCAGGTGACGAGCGCTCGCCAGCTTGGAGATCGCCGGCGACGCACCAGGTAAGAATCAGACCACGTCTCGTAGACGTTGTCGGCTGCTGCATTGTATGTCTGCTTGACCTGGCTGACGAGATCGTCCTTCTTTGCCTCGGCGGGCGTCTTGACGATGCCCTGGGACTCGAGGTAGGATCGGAGCTGATTCTCATTCCAGGTCGAATAGATGTAGTCCTTGGTCTCTGTTAAGGCGTTAACAGCGAAGCAGAAGGAGATCTTAGTCAGTACGGGAGACAGCTTAGGCTCGCAATAACGAGAGTGCGCGCACCATCGAAAGTGCCAGCGAGGTAGTCGTACGCCTGCCTTGGCGAGTCCGGAGCAGCATAGTACGCCTCGGACGCCTTGTTGGTAGCCTCTGCGACGAGCGACGACGCCGAGTTGGTGGCCTGTCCAGCGAGGCTGGCGGCCTCGTCGAGCTTCTGCTTTGCGAGGATGCGGAGCTCCTCGGTCTTGCTCGCAGGGGAGATGACGCCGTTCTTGAGGAGGTACTCGCGCAGCTCGCTCTCGTTCCACGTGTCGACAATGGCGGCGGATGGGGGCCTGCGTGCGTTGGGCGTGGCGCCGGCAAAGGCGTTCTGGGCGGCCGTGGCTTGGGCGCCAATGTAGCTGTTGGCCGTGCCCCACGCGCCCTGGACCTGCGAGACGAGCTCCTCCCGGGTCGATTTTGGCTCTGGGGCGAGTCCGTGCTCCTGTGTGCGCGGGGAGTGATGTGTAAGCTCTACGCACGCGGTTGTGAGGCTGAGAAACGGGCAAGCTCACAACCAGCCAGTCGTGGAGATCCGACTCCTCCCAGTTGTGGTAGGCAGTGTCGTACGACCTTCGGATGGCGCGGATGGCGCGGTCCTTTGTGTTGGGAGTTGGTGTGGGTACGAGCGAGTTGACTGCCATCCATGACTTGATGTCGGCCTCGGTCCTGCGGGGAGGGGAACGGTTAGAGCGGACCACGGCGGACGAGCACGAGGCAGGGGGGAAATGCGAGACCGACCACGTATCGTAAGCCTTGTTGTAGTTTGCCTGGACGAGGTCCCTCAGCTGCTCCTCGTTGAGCTGTCCTGTAGGTTTCCCCCCGAGGGTGGGAAGCGGAGAAAATGGCGTCAGCCACGTCACGGGCTTCGCCGTGCAGGAATCGGTTGACGGGATGGAGGCGACTGACCAGGGTTGGGGACCTTGTGGTCAGTGAGCCATCGCTCGAGCTGCGAGTTGTCCCAGTCGTGCCATGCAGGGACTGCGTTACGAGTTGTTTAGCTGGATGCTGATGGCTGTGGGATGTCGGTCAGGCCCGCGTTTTGCTCACCGTCCCGCGAGAAGAGGCCTGCGTGAGCCGAGCCAGCAGCAACGAATGCGATGACGGCGAGTGAGAACCTCATGCTGCGTGTGTGAGGTAATGCGTAGTTGTCAGGATATCGAAGCGAAGGGATCCCTGGGTGGGGAGGAAGCAGAGAGTGGCTCTCCCTCTGGCGAAGGGGCTGCTTGCTCGCCTCCAGGCGGATTTGGCGATCACCTCTGGACGTCACCAGGCCAGGCACAGGGGGGATGCTGACGGCCCTTGAAAGATGCACTGCAAGCACCGTCGCTTTGCGTGTTTTGTGGCTCAACTCCAGTATAATGTTCAGTTGGACAGCTGTACTGTACTGTATTGTACATGTACATGTTCCTCCTCCCTGCTCTGTGTTGGCTGCGTGTCGTTGTTGCCTTTCACCCCGGAGCTGTCAGCGGCCCGGCCCCCGCATGCGCAGATGACGGCGATCCTCCCTCTTGCAGCCAGGCAGATGCTGATGCCGCATGAGCCGGGAGTATACACAGTACTGAGTGCATTCGAACGCGCTCGAATCCAAAGCGCCATGCTGCTTGTCATACAGATGTATTGCAAAAGGGCGAAGCGAATGGGGAATTGGGATGCGGACGACTGGAAATAAATGCACAGGCACATGTGCTGGCTGTTTTTGTGCACGGCAGGCACCGCCTTGACCGCCATCAGGCTCAACTCAGGCAAGTGCACCATCTCCTCTGCGTGCATCTACCCCATGCCAGACAGTCAGAATACATGTACATCGGTGCAGTACTAGTATGTGCTGTCCGCCTTCTCCTCCGATATCGCCGTGGCGACTCGCCTTTTACCGGGCCAGCTCGGACGCGTCTGTGGGGGGTTGTGGTGTCGACCGTCAACCGTGCGGGCTTGCCTTCGCTCTCACAACAGCACGTTCAGGGACATATCAGAGCGCGACGCAGCGAAGATGGACGACGATATCGAGGCGCAGCTGGCGCAGCTCGAGGCGCAGCGGGACGCATTGCTCGCTGCAAAGAGGGCGAGGGCGTCCACGTCCGGTGCAGCAACAGCGACAGACGCGCAGGCGAGCACCAGCATCCTCGTCGGGGCCAGCCCGTCCCCTGCAAAGAAGAGTGCGCGGAGGGGCATTGTGCAGGATGGCATGACCGCGACTCATCTGCTGTCACTCTGCTCCCCAGAGCGCAAAGTTGTCGACGCGAACGGGCGCCGTGTCGAAGCTGGGAGGAAGCTCTTTACGGGTCCCGCGCCATCCACATCGAAGACGTCCGAACAGCAACACAGACAGCAGCAGCGACAGCCTGCAGACCGCCTTCCACCTCAGCACGACCAGCGTGCGCCTTGCGCTCATCCATCCTGCTGCCATGGCACCGATCCTCCAAGCTGATCTTGCATCCCGCATTCGCACGCACCCGCACGCGTAAACAGACGACTCGAGCCTCATCGGCGACATGGACCACATCAGGAACCGCCTCAAGCAGGCAGATGCGAAGCGCGCCTTTGTGCGCTCGACCGACTTCAAGTCTGGCGCAGCCAAGCGCCCCACTGCAACGGATAACGGGTCTGCATCCGCCGGCGCCGTTGCCGCCACAAAAAAGGGCAAGCAGCGCGCTCAGCCAGACGAACAACCGAACGAGGAGCAATACAAGGCCATAGGCAATGAACGAGATGACAATCTCGCTCTGGTACACCGACTCGAGCTAGGGCCCAAGCAGTTCAACGCGTTTCATGACGACCCGCTGTGGAACAGGGTCGAGCCCAACAGCCAGATCCGGCTCAGGTGGGCGGGCCTGCTCTGCGCATCATGCCTGGATGGCGAACCCCTTCCTGATGCCGCGTGATCCCCAGAGAGCGCACGCTGCCCCACGACGAGCTGCAAGAACACCTCTCGGACCGGTACCACGTCTCGCCCGAGCTGCTGTACTCGCTCGTCCGCCCGTCAAAGGGCGGGATGGACTACGAGGTCCCCCTCGAGGGCGACTGGATCGTCATTGGCGTGCTGGCCGACAAGTCCGAGATTCGGACCACGGGCGGCGCAGGAGGACCGGGACCTTCAGCTGGGCAGATCGAGGCGGAGCGGAAGCGCGCAGCTCAGCGCGAGAAGCAGAAGAAAGTGCGCGAGGCGCAAGAACGCCGGCGGAAGCTCGCACAGGCTGGAGGTGGGGGTGCGGGTGCAATGTCGGACGCGGACGACGCACTGCTCCAGGCCGGCGCGCACAGCGACGACGAGATTGACCTCACGGCCGACCCGGACGATTTCGGCGAGGACGCGGCCGACACGCATGCGCTCGCCCAGGCGCAGGCGCAAAAAGCCAAGAAGCGGTACGTGACGTTCAAGCTGCTAGACCTCGGCAAGCGCAACGCAGGGGGCGGGCAGGGCGTGCTCCACCTGCGCCTCTTCGAGGCCGACCCGGCGCGGACGACGCTCAAGCAGCGCGCGGAGGCCGATGACGGGTCCGGGGACGAGTTTGTCACGTCGACTGGGGTGCGCGTACGCAAGGAGCGCAAGGACGCCGACGGCCCCGCCCGGAATGGCGCACGCGCGCCCGTGAGGACGGACTTTCGCGGGGGCTCCGGAGGTGCATACGAGAAATTCTGGAAGGAACGCGACGGGACCGTCGTCGCGATCTTGAATCCCAGGATTATGAAGCCTTGGCAGGTGCGTGCCGTCTCTAGCGTGACGGCAATGCGTGCGCAGCTCTGTCCACTGATACCGGTCGAGGCACCCAATAGGGTCCAGCTGGCAATGCCAACCCGAACGCCAACATCTTGTCATTGACGCCCGAGAGCGCCGATTCCATCATTGTCATTGGTCGCTCGGAGGATTTGGGCTCTTGCCAGGCCAAGAAGCGGGATGGCAAGCTGTGCGGGCAGTGGTGCGACAAGTAAGTGCGGTTGCGCTTGGCTTGCATTTGCAGACTAGGGGCGCGATGCTGACCCTGCCGGCTCCTTTTCTTCATGCTCAGGCGTGTGGCAGACGCGTGCGACTGGCATGTCCAGCAGGCCGTCAAGACTCGCCGGGCCGGGCGGGCAGAGTTCTTTGCTGGGTGAGCGAACGCTCTGGCATCTGCTGGAGCGCAGCTGCGTGCCCTCTCCCGCTCTGACACCCTTTGGCTCCTCTCCTCATGCAGCACGGGCGGGATGAGCACGATCTCGATGTACGACCGCGACCTGATCCGCAAAGGGATTCCCAACATGTACAACGTGCCTCCGTCAACCGTCGACAAGCCGCCCACCTTCGGGCAGCACCGCGCAGGTACTGGCTCAGCCGCACAGGCATACGACCCATTCACGCGGACCGGCCTCCTGCCCCGCGGCGATGGCGGGCGACAGACGCACGACGGCCTGCGCACGTACGTCGTGGGCATGGGCAGCCGCGGTGGGCCGGCAGGACGCGTGGCGGGCGTGCTGAGCGGGCGAGGAGGGGCGCCCCGCCCGCAGTCTGGCGCGCAGCGCTTCGTTGATGCTCCTGCCGGATCGGGCGACATGGCTCGCGATGGCAACTCGGCGCTCTCATCTAAGGAGCGCGCTGCGAAACGCGCGAGGGAGGAGGCAGACATGCGCGATATGCTCCGGCGCGACGGAGGGAAGAGCCTTGGCGCAAAGTACCTCGTCAAGAACGGAAAGGCACCAGTGGCTTCCGCAAGGACAGCTGCACCTGCCCGTACGTCAAGCTCCCAAACCGCGTCTGGGGAGGATGACCGGATGGCGGCAATGGACGTTGCCGAACCTAAGCGGAAGAGGGTGTTTGACGTGCAGGCAGTCAGGAAGATTGGGTGGGACCCTTCTCTGCTAGGAGAAAGCGCGGGCTCATCGTCTCGGGCAGCCAAAAGCCAGCAGAAGAAGGTAAATTAGAGGATTGGCTGGCCAGCGCCTTTATATCAGTATGCTGACGTCTTCGGCTCTATTTCTGGCACTGTCAACCAGCTCGAAGCTCTGCAAGCACTGTCCGGCGGCACCTCGCGAGCTGCGCCAAAGCTGGGTCCCTTGCCAGGCAAGAAGAAGATCCGCTCTGGTGTCGTCGTGCCGGATGCGCTGAAAAAGCGAGACGCCCTCGAGACTGCCGATGACTGGGACGAGCTTGACATCCAGGAGGCGGTCAAGCGCTCCAATTCATCTCTGCACACGGACGCGACCGATAGTAAACAGGACTCGGGCGGGTTCTTGTTTAGCTCGGACGAGGAGGACAATGGCGAATACGGTGGAGGCGAGCACAACACGAGGAGCGATGATGATAGCGACCTCGAGATAGAGGCGCCTGTATCGATAGAGATGGATTAGATGCCGGCCGAGATGCTGATGCTGATTTGGAGTACACGCTGTCCTCGCCTTGACCTTCACATCAAATGTGCGGTGCGTTTCGGCTGCAATAGAGAGTCGCCCTGGCATTCATGTCCGTCGTGTCTTGTCCATATGGCTGTCCGCTGCCGTTGGCAAAGCCCTGTCCTGCAAAGCCACTTGCTCGCGGCGCATCTTCCTGCTCGCCACCGACCCCCTGCCCATCCGCCATGCTCATGCTCGCACTCCTGCCTTCTTCAGCTGCCATCGCTGACTGGTCGACTGTCAGTGGCTTTTTCTCTTGAGGGGCATTGGCGGGCTCATCCTTTACTGGAGGCCGGACAAAGCTATGCGTTCCGCTGAACCAGTATGTTGGGTATCGGCGTCTCCCGACGTTCTGTGAGGGCCGCAAAGTCAGAATGGCAGTCAGGACATGACGCCAGACAAACGGTGCCATTGAAATACTTACATTGATGATGCACGCCCAGACGGTCATGATGAGCGACTGGATGAGGACAACGTAAATAAGACGCCAGGACATGGCGACCGCTGCTGGCTGCACCGATGCGATCAGTGCCGTCGCTCCGCCTCTGGAGGAAGTATCAGATCAGCTGAGCAGAGCAATGTCGAGATGCACAGACCGCAAGGCACGCACGGTGGATGAACGGTCCCGGTGATTTGCATGAGTAGCAGCGAGAGCGCCATGCAGAGCGCTCCGTTGATCCAGACGACATGATTTAACTCGCCAGGAATGACGACGTCGCTCAGCTCGTAGCCAGACGCCTTCCTGAATAGACGAGTGAGCGCGACCGAGAGGACGCAGCTGAAGACCTGTCCGCCGATGACGTGCCGCGGCTGGGCGAGCGGCGACTCGATGGTGCCGAAGCAGAGGACGGCGCTTGCTCCGAACGATGCCACTGCGCGTGGGGGCGATTTCAGTGACACTCATGCGTCAGATGGACGAAAGACGAGCGGAAATGGTGGAAAGCGCACCGATGAGGATCGTGCCGTCGTTTGGGAAAGCGGCGGAAATGATAACTTCGAGCAGGGCGATCCCGACAAACGCGCCAATGGTGGACAGAATCCACGTTTCGTACTTGAGCGGGAGCTTGGCAAGCCAGGTGAATGGAGGGAATGGCAAAGGCTTGTGAGGCGGTTTGGCGTCGTCTGGCGGTCTATATCCGGTCCATCTCCGCAGGAAGGACGGCAGCTTTTTCCGACAGTCCTGGGCGACCTTGTACCTTGGCCGTACGGCTGGAGCTTGAGTCTGCGATGGAGCGCTCCTGGCTGCGCTCTGGTCGAGTCTTGCAGGCGCAGCAGTGCGCGGCCGTTCGTGGACTGCGACTTTGGGTGATGGCACGGCTGGCGGTGGCGGGCGGGGTGCGGCCTCTGCCCCCATGCTGCTCGCAATTGCAGTCACAGTGCGTCCGGTGACGGATTCCGCTTCAAACGTTGTCTGCCAGCTTTCGTTTGGCGTTCGAAGCGGAACTCAGCAGAGCTGTGGAGGCCGGATGGAGATCCCCTAACAGTCCCCGCACCCGCGGCACCCGCGGCGGAGAGCCGCGAAGCTCCTCGAGCACATTCAATATCAACGTAAGGATAGACGCAGAAGAGCACGCTCTCACAACATGCTAAGAGCAGGCACATGGTCTTCTCGAGGTACGAACTACAACCATGGCGTAAGGTGTGATCTGGACCATCAGACAACCTGTGCGGACGTGTATGCTCCTGGAGCAGGTAACAGAAGAGCAGAGGAACCGATACCACACAAAGCCTAGCCGGACCCTCATTCCTCCTCCCACTGCTTGATGATGTTGGTCCTGCGGATGCCAGACGTAGACGCTCTCGGCGTATAGCTGGGAGCAAGGGATTTCCTCGATGGCGCCTGCAGCTGCGACTTGGCCTCCATCCGCAGGTCGTTAGGCATTGTGACGACAATCTCGCGGTCGTCACCGAAGCGGAAGTTGTCGGCGACGACGGTGTCGTCGTACCGCTTGATCTTGTACTCGGAGTTCTTGCCGCACTTGCCAGCCTTGACGCTGCGGAAGTTGAAGGCGACGACAAATGGCCCAGTCGATGTGACGATGGTCTTTTCGAGTTCTCCAACACCCATGTTGAACCTGCGGGACCCTCGCTCGTAGTTAGCTCAGTGCCAATATGGCGCAAGCAAGGAGCATTGCCAGTGACGCACTTCGCTGGCGTGAAGCTGAGGCTGCCTCCGATGTAGTCAAGGTGCTCGGCCTTGAGCTCGAGACGTATGGGTTTGGGCTTGGCGTCTGCAGGGAAGCTGCGATCGACTGTGGGTAACGGGTCGTCAGCACGGCGAAGTTCCAAGCTGTTGTTCGGATCCGACCCACATCCTGACTGCCCAGTGTACCGACCCTCCCTGATCTTGGTGTCGATGAAGAGAAGGTACGTCTGTGTCGTCGCAATAACGTAGCGTCCATCTGCAGATACATCCACGCCGATGATGGGCGCGCCCATAGCTGGCAGGGCAGTTTTTGCGTTCTTGCCAATGGCATCAAACAGGCGGATTTCGCCCTTGTTGCTGGCGACAGCCAGGCGTCCGCTGTCTGTCGTCGCTGCGGCCGAAAAGTCGTTCTTTGAAGCGTACTGCTTGTACTCAGAGTCGACGAGCTTGCTGCCTGACAGGCGTGGATCGATCCGGAAGATGCCGTTGTGCGACGTCCCGATGAATGTCTGCTGCTGCGTCGTCTGCGCATACTTGCTGTCTGGGATAAAATTGTTGACGTTCAGGTTGTCGGAAACCTTCCACTCGTCCACTACCTTGCCTGTCGTCAGGTCCAGCCGGTAGAGCGACTTCGAGTTGAGCGGGTCCGACAGGATCATGGTCGTATCCTGATCATGCAGCATGACCTTATTCGGCACAAATGTACTCTGCGAGCCAGGCCGTGCAATGCCCGCAATGTTGGTCATGAACTGTCAGGAGAACGCAGAGTCAGACAATGTGCATCTGCAGATCGCCAACGGCCGATCTACCCACCTTGAGCTTCTTCCCAGTCCCCTTCTGATTCTCAAATACGCCAATCATGTCACCCCGCACGACGAAGGACATGCCTTTGTACCCGACAGCGAGAAGGGAGTTCTTGGTCTGCTTCCGGCCCGACACCTGTTCTTCCGATTCGTCATCCTCCGACTCATCCTCTTCTTCATCGCCTTCTTCTTCCGGGTATAGCTCCTCCTCGCCAAACTCGCGGCCCTCCTGTTGCCGCCTCTCGTCCGCCAGCGCCTCCTGATCTTCCTCGTCATCCGACGCCTCATACGGCTCTGCATCGACCATCTCAACATCATCCCGGTACATGTCGGCATTGTACCTCTGCTCATCAGGCTTGAGCTTGGACCAGGCGCCGATGCCGTTGGTCGACTCAAAGACGCCCTTCACGAATGCGTCGTTCATTCGGTGGTACACTTCTGGCTCAGGACAACGCAGCAGCCAGGTAAAGTTCTGCTTGGTCCGCTTGTTGCTGAACGAAATGATGACGGAGAGATGCTGCTCCTCGAAGTGCAAGGGCAGGCTACTATCGACCGGCGTGCTGAGCCAGGTGAAGCCGTTGTTGCCTGCGACAGAGAGCCAGCCTGACGGACATCGGGACAGGGTCAGTGCACTTCTCTCTCCGTCCTGTCTGGCACTGCTGCACGCGTACAGGAGTACTGCGCATTCTTGACGAGCCAGAGAGACGCCGCTACGCCCGCCTCTTGCTGCATAAACATGCCCGTCGCCTGGTCGTAAATGTTGATGTCGCACTTCTCGGAAAAGACGAGCTGGCGGTTGTCAGGCGGGTCGAGGGTAGCCCTCGTAATGTCGTCCAGGGTTGGTCCGGTGGGCGCCTCTTCTTCCGGCTGTGGTTTGTCCTCTGCTGTCCCCGGTGCCTCGGCTTGCTCAACCGGGGCGCTCGCCGCCTCCAACTGCTGCACAGCTACATCCAACTCTTCCTCTTCCTGCTTTGCCAATTCGGCTACGTCCGGGTAGCCAGCCGCCTCTGGTGCAGAGTATGGCGAGCGGGTGGACCCGGTGCTGACCCGTCGATCTGCCTTGGAAGGTGTGGTACTGGAGAAGGGGTGATCGTGAGCGTTCGGCGTCGCACTCGCCGCATTGGCCACCTTGAGATTGGCGATGGCTGCGGTGAGCTCGTTGGCGACATCATCGTCGGAGGAAGATGGAGAAGGAGCCCTAAAGAGCGGCTGCTTGCCCTTTCGCGATGGCGTCGGCTCCGCGCTGGAAGGGATGGGAGAAGAGGGTGCTAAAGGCGTATCGGCCAATGCGGCTGACTTGCGCGGTCCCGCGACAGGAATCCTGCCAGTGCGCACAAGCATGAGCTTCGTCCTCCGGGACATTTCGGTGCAAGCTAGCGAGTATGCCTCCCTACACACCTGTATGGCAGCAGATCGTCCGGCTTGACATCGCGCGAGTCGCGGTTATTGTCGCGCTCCCACATGCAACGGTACATTGTGAGCTCGAACTGCGCGATAGCCTCTTCCGTCGCGCCTTCGACGACAAAGAGGAAGGCGTCCTCTTCCTCGCCTGCCAGGTCGAGCCAGGTGAGGGCCATGGCGCCCGGCTTGTCCGAGTCGGCTTCGCTTGCAGGCTGCACGGTCAGCCGCATCCGGCTGTCGATGAGCGAGACGTACTCGTCGAGGCCTGTGAACAAACAGATGTCAGTTCTATGCGGAGAGGTTTGCATTCAATAGCGGGCGGACTTACTTTCGGCATCCTCATCCAACAGCTGAGCCTCCTCCTCCGTCACGGCAGTATTCACGACGAGCTCAAACTGGAACGGCTGCGAGGTGCGTCGGATGGACGCAATAGCTGTCTGGAAGCTGCATGATCTCTCCGCATGGAGGTGCATTAGCATCGCCCGGCAACACGGACACGACACAGACGGCGCACGCACAGGCACTCTTTTGCGCCCTTGACGGTGACGGTTGGGCGGACGAGGTAGAAGCAGCCATCGAGGTTTGCCAGCTCGGCCTTCGCCGTGCTGGGGGCGCCGACCTTGTCCCAGACTGGTTGGTGGCAGTGTCGGACAGTCAGGGCCAGGTGCAGGCAGGACCGGATCTCGCGCGTCAGCACCAATGCAGGAGATGAAGCAGCATCGCTGCCGTGCTAGCAGCATCGCGGAACCTAGACGCACGGCTCCGTATCTGTCGGTGAGCGTGGGCCCGCGCAGACGTGGCATTGTCAGTCAAGGGCGTCATGCTAACTGCAGCAATGGCTGTTCCCACTCACGATGAACATCCTGCGAGATGACGCACTGGAGCAGCAGCGTCGATGAGCTGCGTGCAGACGTCTGCAGCTCCTCGTATGCGTATGCGTCTCAAGGCAGATATCGGTGCGAGAGGAACCAGCAAGTTGCACACAAAACACGGCATCACGTGGCGGCTTGGAGTTAAGTTAACTTACCCCATGCATCTATGCATCTTTTGCTATAGCTACACTCTCGCTGCTACTGCGTCTAACTTCAAGTCCTTGTCTACGTCTGAGTCTATGCTTCGTCGCCGACGTCCTTCCCATTCTGCTTCAGCGACGGGCTTTGAGCAAGCCAGTCCACCAAATCCTGCAGAGCCGCCCCTCCCGTGATGAGCGATTCACCTGTGATCACGAACGCCAGCGTCAATATCCTCTCAACGAGGAGCGCTGCACATGCACCCACCGTGCGCCATCCCCGCCAGCATCCGCAGATTACCACCCTCCTCGACAGGCCTGACCCCGTGGTCGCGCAAATAGCGCGCGGTGCGGGGCGAGTTCATGATGGCGTCCTTCTCGGACAGGAAGTAGGCTGTCTTGTCGTTGTCGAGTGCGTTGGGTATCCTGCGGCGGATTTCGAGTCAGCCATTGCTCGCTCTGAAGGAAAGGAAAGAGGCAAGAGGGAGTGAGATGGCAAAACGGACTCTTCGGCCCAAAGGATGTTGGAGCTCCAGTCAAAGTGCCGCTGCAGCATCAGAGCAATGCCCAGCTCCTCGCCCACAAAGTAGCGCATGAGGTGCTCGATCCCTCGCTGTGGTTTCCGATAGAGGAAGTTGTACGCGATAAATGGTTCCCAGAGACCTAGTCCGCACACCAACGACTGTCAGCGCTTCCACGTACGCGTCTTTTGTGCCGTGCGTGAACGCACAGAACGTGACGGGGTCGACGAAGCATGAGCGCTTGACGAGGTCCGGACACGACTTGAGGAGCCAGCCGTGGACAATGGTCCCGTTCGAGTGGCTGACGACGGTGATGCCCTTCTCAAAGCCCCAGCGGGCGACGAGAGCGCGCAGTCCGCGCGTGGTCCCTTCCTTGTTGGGTGAGCGGAGGTGCTGCGGGTGGAAGAGGGCCATGCTGATGTGCGGCTGGAGGAGGAGGATGATGGGCCGCTGCTTGAGGATCGGGTGCTGCTCAAAGTACGAGACCATGGACGCATATTGCGCCAGGCCCATTCCCAAGCCGTGGATGAACATGGTGGGCAGCTCTGCGCTGCCTGATTGAGCTTGTGCGTCCCAGCCGGCTGGGATCCGGAGCAGATATTCGATGCCACCGTCGTCGAATTTCTGAAAGCCGGCTCGAGAGACCCGCTGGTGCATGAGGTAGTTGAACAAGTTCGTGACGAGGTATTTGATGAGAGGGCGCGATGTCGATTTGACCGGGTCGAGGTGGAGGCGGATGCTCTGGCCCGGTGCGCGGCCGGGTGGGAGCTGATAGCCGGCCCTTGCCTCGAGCATGTAGAGTAGCTCGTAGAGGAAGGGCAGCTTGCCGGGATGATGCTGGTCGGCAGCAGGACCGGCTGCCGGGTCGGCATCGAGGATGGCATCGGCGGTGAGCGCCTCTGTGGGTATCGGGAGCCGGCCCTCACCCTCCCACTCCTGGACGGCGTCCTCTAGGTGGATACCGTACGAGGACCATGCGAGCCACTCGAGGGCGTTGTCCCGCTTGAGGTCCTCCCAGCGTGCACCGAGCCACCAGGAGCGGTGAGCCTGACGCCAATCGACAGCGCGTGGGTCGTTCTGGGCCAAAGGCTGGTCCTTGTCGAGGAAGGACAGGCGGCTGAAGGTTGCGTTCGAGAAGGTGGGTGCTCGGCGGCGGCGGCGGTGGCGCGTTGTCGCTAGTGTTGTCCCACTCTCGTGCACTGCGTCGTCATTCTGGATGGCTTGGGGGTCTTCCATCTTCATGCCATCTTCGAGCGCGCGTGCCAGGGTCTGGAGGATGTAGGCGCGGACGCGGGGCGGGGACGAGGTGCGGGCCTGCGCGACGTGGACGAGATATCTGTAGTAGAGCGAGAAGAGGACCTCTACAGCAGCGTAGAGGAGGAGGGCTTTGGACAGGTAGAGCTGCACGGGCGGCGAGTCACGTGGAGGTGACGATGAAGATGCTGCGCGCAGGAGGAACCACCAGGACACGTAGAGCCACGAGAGGGGTGTGATGATCCAGACGACCCAGACGAGCTGGGTGATGGATTCCAGAGATGGTCAGCCCAAAATCCTCGATGCTGGGCTATGCTATGGGCGTCCCTCCGACGTCACGCACAAACCTGCAGGCGAGGATGCTCCACCGGAATGTGGACGCGGGCGGGCCGCCGTGGACGTCGACGCTGGCCGTGGCTGCAGAGATGGAGCGCTCCAAGCGGGGCATGGATGGCTGGTTGTCGTCGCTTGACATGCTGATGGATTGAAGAAGAAGAGGAGAGAAGCATCCTGCGCGCGAGCCTCACCTCACCTCACCTCAGCCCGTTCTTGGTGGCGAATCGCGGCGCACCTGCTGCCTGCCCGAGCGCGCGTCCCCGTCCCCGTCCCGACGATGGCGGCGGCGACCGAGGCGAGGCTGCCTCTCCCCTCAGGCTCTCCCTCTCTCCACAGCGTCATCGACGACAGCGTGCACAGAAAGGGCGGGGCAGCGTACACCGTCTGCACACTGTTACAGCAATACACTGCACCATCAGTTGGCCCCCTTCCTGCACCCCGGAAAAGCAAGCAGGCGCGCCCTGCCGTTCGCCGCTCGCTGGCCGCCCCTGCCCCCCCCCGTTCGCCCGCAGGACGCGTTCTCGTTGGCAAAACAGCACGCACGCTGTCGGTCTTGGGCAAGGAAAGTACAGGAGAAGGAGAATAAGGCAATCATGGCAACAGGTACGTGCTGTCGTGCTCCTCATACCCTCCCTGGCCTGGCCCAGCCTGGGCGTCGGCGTAGCAGTGGGCAAAGTGGAAGCGAAGCGGGAGAGAGAGCTGACGAGAGACGATGATGGTGCTGCTCGCGTCATGACTGCCTCTCCGCGTCCTTGCTCCGACACACACACACCTCACTGTAATCCTTCAATCACACACAGACAATACCGTCTTCAAGGCGACCTACTCGAGCGTCCCCGTCTATGAGATGCCGTGCAAGGGCGTCGCAGTCATGAAGAGGCGATCCGACAACTGGGTCAACGCGACGCAGGTCGGTCTGGCGCGGCCCCTTCCAGTCGGACAGTGTCTGCTTGCTCCAGGCACCACACACTGACATACGTGCCTGCCCTTTGCGTGTCGTCGATGCTCACGCAGATCCTCAAGGTCGCCGGGTTTGACAAGCCACAGCGGACGCGCGTGCTCGAGAGGGAGGTCCAGAAAGGAACGCACGAAAAAGTGCAGGGTGGATATGGGAAGTACCAAGGTGGGTGCATGCACACTTGCACTCGAGGTGCTGCTTCTCGAGTGCGTGGATGCCGCAGTTTGACGCGTCACGCTGACACGACGCCACCGCTCGGTGCTTGCTCCACAGGCACCTGGGTCCCGCCCATACGCGGGGTCGAAATCTCTACCCAGTACGGCGTTCTGCACCTCCTCCAACCCATATTTGACTATGTGCCGCCGGCGAATGGTAGCCCGCCTCCTGCGCCCAAGCACATTACCGCCGTTGCTCGAGGACCGCGCGTCAAGAAAGGCACACCCGCAGCAGACGGGGCGTCCTCCGGGGCTGCAAGTCCAGCGGCCCCTGCCGCACGCGCGCGCAAGGAGAGCAACAAGTCTGGGTCTCTGCCGCCGCAGGGAGCAGCCGCCATTCCAGCCAGTGCGGCATTGCCTCCCGTCCCTGCGCCGATGCACGCCGCCCCGCGAGCTGGGCGACCACCCAAGCACGAGCACCCCGTCTACGCCGAGTCCCAGCTGTCCAGAGTCGAGCAGTTTGAAGATAGAGAGCCCTCGCCGCCCTTGTCCGAGAATGCCAGTTCTGCTTCGAGGACGCCGTCGCCTTTCGGCTCGGATGGACCTGGCGCAGAGTACGACGACGAGTACTCGGAGCAGCAGTCGGCAGCGACGGGACAGCGGGGGAGCAAGCGCAAGCACGACCAGGCGGATCTCGATGGCACACCGGACGACCTGCTCGAGGGAGGACAGTCGGGCGCTGCAGTGTACGCGCGCATGATTCTCGATTACTTTGTGTCGGAATCGGCGCAGATCCCGTCCTTCCTCATCTCGCCCCCGGCCGATTTCGACCCCAACGTCGTCATTGACGACGACGGGCACACGGCCCTGCACTGGGCGTGCGCCATGGGCCGAATTCGCATCGTCAAGCTGCTTCTCACCGCGGGCGCCGACATCTTCCGCGCGAACGCAATGGGCCAGACGGCGCTCATGCGCTCAGTCATGTTTACCAACAACTACGACCTGCGCAAGTTTCCAGAGCTCTTTGAGCTGCTCCACCGCTCCACCATCAACATTGACCGGAACGACCGCACCGTCTTTCACTATGTGATTGACATTGCCTTGCAGAAGGGCAAGGCGCACGCTGCGCGCTACTACCTCGAGGTCATCCTCGACCGCCTCAAGGAGTACCCTCGGGAGGTATCGGACATTCTCAACTTTCAGGACGAAGAGGGCGAGACGGCCCTCACGCTTGCTGCGCGGGCCAGGTCCAAAAATCTCGTGCGCATGCTGCTCAACCACGGTGCCGACGGAAAGATTGCCAACAGGGATGGAAAGACGGCAGAGGATTACATCCTCGAGGACGAGCGGTTCAAGAACAGCAACGACGAGCCGGCGCTCGATCCTCGCGGGATAGACGAGGGCTTTCCAGCGGAGACGTATGCGGAGCCTGCGCAGGAACAGTATCCGTACGCCCACGAACCGCTGCAGCCGGTCCTCTCTGGCCCGCCCTACCCTGAGCAACGACAGCCCGTGCAGCCGGTCACTTCG
The DNA here is from genome assembly GCA_008802785.1 of Symmetrospora coprosmae. NCBI lineage: Eukaryota > Fungi > Basidiomycota > Cystobasidiomycetes > Symmetrosporaceae > Symmetrospora > Symmetrospora coprosmae. Next base: position 8,574 of record VUYT01000036.1, on the reverse strand, counting down.
AACGGCTATTATGCGGTGCCTGTTCCAACGCTGGGAGCCGGGCCGTCGCGCTTGCATTTTTCGGAGTCAGGTCAGCGCGTCACTGCCCAAATCGCGCCGCAGGTCAACAGCCGGCTCGAGGCGCTCGCTGCGACCTTTGATGCCGAGCTCGAGGAGCGAGAAAAGGACATTGCGCAGGCGCACGCGCTCATCCTGGGCATTGAGGCAGAGTCGGTCGAGTCGGCGCGGGTAGCAAGCGAGCTGCAGAGCCAGGCTTCTGGGTTGGGAGAGGCGCGCGAACGGGAGGCGCAGCTGCAGCTCGAGCTCAAGGATCGGCTGGGCAAGCGATTCCGACTTGGGTGGGAAAAATATGTGCGGGATGAGGAGGAGCGCCAGAAGGCGTTTGTCGGGATCTCAAAGGGGGATGGCAAGGCTACCATCTTGGGTGAAGCACCGGCCGATGTCGAGGGGATCTTTGGCGCCCTCCCAGCGAATGGGTCGGACGAGCTGGCAGCCGCCGTCAAAGCATCGGCAGACCGCCTCGCCACGCTCAAAGCGCACAGGAAAGAGCTGTGCGACAGCTTTGTCCAGATACAGATGGAAGCCGGCACGGCAGACAGCAAAGTCAACGAGTACAGGAAGCTAATTGCGCTCGGATGCGGGATCGCCGTGGACGAAGTCGATGCAGAGTTCATCAGTACCGTCCTAGAGCAGTTGGATAATGGGGAGGAGGCCGTTTGAATAGAGCGGAAAATGCCTAATCATCAGTGCTTGCCTGAGCGTTGTTGTGCATATATGAAATGGCCAAATTGGCATGATGCGCACAAGCGATATGGGTTGGCGCCTGCAGAGAATGCCGCTGCCGTTCCTGCCTCTGCCCCTGCCCCTGCCCCTGGGCCTGGGCTTGTTCCCGTGCCTGGTCCTGGTCCTGGGCCTGAATCTGGCGAGGCCAGCCCTCAGCAACAGTTAGCCGTCACCAGGACTACCTCATAGAGCTCTCCGCTCGCCTGCATCACCTCCGTGTTCTGAGTGTACTTGATTGTTAGCGGATATATGCGGAGGTCGGCGGAACTCGTACGGAGCTCCGGGCCCAGTAGCGGCAGGCCGGAGAGGACAAGGGGATACGCAGAATAGGACATGCGGTGTAGGGAATCATAGCTCTGAAGCGTCACTGCTCGTCACTATCCTCCAGGCTCACATTGCCCCTGCCCCAACGTCCAGGCACTGGAGGTCGCCGAGCGAGGGTTCACGTAGGTCGGAAGCCTCGATTTCCTTAGGGCGGGCGTTTGGTCCAGTAACAATGCGATATATATTAAATATTCTGGCCGCTCTCTCATGTCCCAGGTTGTCTAGCTCAAGTAGGTCACTTCCTCGCTGTTGGTGGAGGTGCCGGCAGATGTGCTGGCTTCCGGCCGGCTGCTGTGCAAAAATCAATTACTGACGATGTGCGCATCAATCCTACAGTCGGAAGAGCACTGTGTTAACACCGCAGATGTACACGGATCGAAACCGTGGATGATCATTACTTTTGCTGCTTGTAGCGGTAGCCCCGAGCCTTGCTACTCTCCGCAGAGTTCCCCTCGGGCCCGAGCCTCCAGTCCTCTGTTTTTGGACCGATCCTGGTTCTCCTACCTGCACCCGCTCGGTCTACCACATAAGCATCCTTCCACGAGGTGGCGGCAACCTTGCTGCCGTATTGCGGGCTCTGCGCCCATCCGAGCTCTCCAGGTACAGGCGACGCCGGACTCGACGGACCGGCCGCAGGAGAGCAATTCTCTTGGATCTCAGTCCATCATCTGTGCTTCTGCTACTCCAAACCTACGTATGCTTGTTTTTTTCGAGTCTACAGCATTATTGCGCCTCCTGCGGCTGCTATAGCTTGCGATCCAGCGTAGCATGCACAACTTGCGCGTACTCCGGCAGAAGCCAGCTTCTTGCACTTTTTAGCATGCAGACTATCATTCCCGCCTATGAGACGTATTCGTGCTCATTTGTAGCATCTTTAGGCAAGTATCGCGGCTCCCGCAGCCATCCTGCCCCGCAATTCTTCCGGCCTGTAAAGAGAAACTTTCATATGCATTGGCTGCAGCCGGCAGGTTCAGAGTGGCAAAGAGAGCATATACACTCACTTCTCAGTCACTTGTGCCTACATAGACCTCTTCTCTGTACCATTCAAGCTCGAAACGACAACGTAGCGATATCGCTTGCGAAGCAGAGTCCAGGTGCCAATGACGGACGCGAATACGCCTCTTAGGGAACGCGTATGAGTCCAACCACATCAATGGTGTCGGGAGTGGAGATCTGACCTCTCTTTAGTGCTTTTAAACCCATATTACGAGCATACATGAGGTAGTTCCTACGTACCGCCCCGAGTGGCAAATATCTACGCGTGACCCTGTCCCCGAGCCTGACTTTGCGCATTTGCTTCCATCCATATCGTCAGAACCAATACACTCATGATACACCCACTACTACGCTGCACTATGCGCCCGCGTAGATCCGTATTGCATACGAGCGAGTACCGCGAACAACGTCGGCTTGTGCCCGCAGTTCCGCGTCTTCGCCTCCCGACAACTTTGGGTTCCTGACGACAGCAAGACCACCGAAAAAGCGGTCTGACCATGTCTCATGCGGCGCTCAAGTTCGCCTATGTACCCTGTCGCTAGCCTCTACACAGGCCCGAGCTCGACAACACGAGATCGGCGGTCCGGACTTGCCCTCCGCACACTTGTAAACTCCTCGCTTCCAGCCAGCTGACACTGACGCACACACTAACTCAGGTACTGCCTGAAGGTCCTGTTCCGGTCGACGTCGCCTAGCTTCCTGTCCCTTTCTACTTTTGCAGGTCATCCTGTCCACGTCATCCACCGGCTCTTCTAAGCGAGAGCGCCCCAGTGACGTTGAGCATGTCTATCAGAGCCTGCGTATATTACAGGTCCTCCTTCACCGCGGAAGATCAGCGCAGCTACATAAGCGGCAGCCTGTCGGTTCTACCTTTCTCCTCCTTTTCTGCCAGGCGCAAGTCTCACGGCCCAGGACATCTAACCCACTCTCTCCACCTTTGCCCCTTGCTAATCTAACACAGTGATTCGGATGTGGCAGTCCCATATAAGTGCCTGAGAAAGATACCGTAGGACCCCGAGCCCACGCAGGCCATGCCTCCTGGCAACATACGGATGATGCACGGCGCCAGCGGGTGACCGCGTCCTGGCAAGCATGCACATGATTCAGTTCGATGTCAATCCGCAGCTGCTCGTCCTCAATGTCACTGCACTGTCGCTCAGGGCACGGTATTCCAGGAGTGGCCCGGAAGACTTCTGGCGCACCGTCCAAGCGAGACCATTATTGGGTCCTCGTCGTCAACCAGCCTGGCGACGATCCTGGCCTCAGCATTATTACCGAGACGATCGTGATCATTCACTGCAACCTGGCCGACACCGCCGAGTTGCGCCAATTCTTCAGGTCCATCGACCACATGGTTCCCAAGACCGACTTCTTGGGCACCAACATCGAATGCGGCCTCAGGAGCTGGTTCGACGGATATAGCCGCGAGCAGCGGTCCAGGGCTGTGCACACCACCTCCGCCGGCAGACGGCTCAAGAATAAGACAAAGCTCTTCGGCAACGAGCTGGTGAGTGGGCTCTGACCGGAAAGATAGACGAGCGCGTATATATGAGCTAACTCACACTACGCAACACAGGTCAACATGGGCCTGCTTGTCTCGACCTGTCGAGACGAACCCTTCGTGCAGCTCTACTTTCCTAAGCTGCACGGGGGGATAATGTCGCCCAAGCCAAGCCTCGCTTTGAGGTCGATGCCCTGGAGGAGCTATTCGGGTTCCCTGGCGTCACGGCAGACAAGAAGCCCAAGTGCAAGGGGCGCGTGGTTTTCACCGACGCGCAGAACCCCTCGGAAGAGGACTTCTTCGTTCAGCTGGAGGTCAAGTTCCCCTATCAGCCGGCCTCGTACGGGCTCAAGCTCCAACCCGGCAGACGCGCTCTGCGGAACGACACTGCCGAGGCAGCAATCGTTCCATAGACTGAGAAGGCTCTACGTGGGCCTGCCCGATTATTTTCTCCGTCTTTGAACGATGTTCTTTTGACAGCAACTTGGCGAAGAAGCTCTCTCGCAAGGAGGTCCTAACCTTATTGAGTGCTCTCCCTCTGATACCGAGATACTTATCAGTGGCTGACCTCTTCTACCTTTGTGTGAGCGGACAGACGCTGTTAGAATCGAAGTGAATCGTACATGATCTGCCCCATACGGTCTTGACAGAAAGAGGGAGGAAAGAAGGAAGAGACAGAAGATGGCAGATCATTCCAATCATACTGGCAGAAGAGCAGACAGCGATCGTTACACGGTGTGAGATCATCTTATCTATACTGCTCGCGTAAGAATAAGTATCAGTCCAGAGAAAGCGGCGGTATCTGCAATCCTGAAGCGACTCCGGGAAAGAGGGGCGAGACATAGAGGCCATCTGATGGGCGGGAGGGGCTGTTATGGCCGACGAGCTGACGCCTGCGTTGCCGGAGTGCAATCTTGCCCTTCTTGCGCTCCTTGCGCTTGTCCTTGCGTGATTTGGCGTGCGAGATGGCCTTGAGCGGCTGGCCGACGGGAAAGAGCACGGGCGAGACGGGAATGTAGCGCTTCTTGCGGCCTTGCCGGCTGACTGCGACGCCCCCGTGGAAGCTGAGCGTGTTAGCGACGGCTGGGTCGCGGGTTCCGCTGAAAAAGGCGGTTGCGAGCTGGGCGTAGTGGTGCGGGCCGCTGCTGCTGCCTTGTGGGTGTGCGCTGCGGAAGGCGCCAATGGGTACGCGATTCCATCGAGAGGTATCCCCGACACTGTGCACAAGAGCCGTACTGACGGATGCCGAATCATCCAACTCATCCTCGTCCTCCTCCGACACGCTACTCATCACGCCCCCCGGAAGCATGCTCGGGTCCACGAGGTCGTCAATGTCGAGCACAATGTCGTACTGCTCCTCTGAAGAAGCCGAAAAGTGGTGCGGCAGAGCAGAGGTGAAGGACTGGCTCGAGACGGACGAGAGCACCGACTGTCCTCGGGGACCGGAAGAGCCGACCGAAGGAGACCCATTGGTCTGGGGTGGATGTCAGCTGAGTGTCAATCCCACATCAGACGATCCAACTCACAAAAGTCCTCGGGCGCCTCTTCTTGCGAGCAGAGAATGGGGAAGGCGCCGGCATCTCTGACTGCCCGACGACAACACACAGGTCCGCCTCTCCAGCCGGTTCAAAGTCGCCCAGGACAGGGACATACTTCAATGGTGCCTGTTCGCCTGGTTGCGCGTGCTCCTCAACGGTCACAGCAGTCGTCGAGGCGATGGGTGCGACTCCAGCGTCCACCTCTGTATGCACAGGCTTGGGTGCGATCCTGTTCCTGCGTTCCCTGCGCTCCTGCTTGCGCTGCAACGATGACTGCCCAGTTGACGAGTCGCCACCCGAGTTCATGAGAAGAGACATGCCAACGCTCGTCAGGATCTTGGCAGCCGTTTCCGAGCTGACTCCGAGCGAGCGCGCCGTCTTGGCGATGACGAGCTCTGGCTGTTCGGCGAGAGCGTCAATCGAGATGCTGAGACCCATGTTGCGCGCGTCGACGAGCGTCCGGTCACGCATGGCCAGTTGCAGCGCCTCCTCCGTGTCCTCATCGTCCTTGTCGATGGCCTCAATCCCGAAGCGCACAAGACCGACGTGGTCCGTGTCGTCGAGGGTGTCGGTCGTGTCTCCGCCATCGTCAGCCTCTTCAGGCAGGCAGTCGTCCGTCATCTCGTCGTCTTCGGTGGACTCGTCCGGACCGGCTGTTGCGTACGGGACAGTGTTAGCAGCAACACCTGGTATCGACAAGATTGAGAGCACCCACGCCGATAGAAAACAAAGCCGCCGTTCTGCACAACCTCTCGTGTCGTGGCAATGTGCTCATTTTCCCCATCCGTCTCTTGCGCCTGCGAATCTCGGCCGACGCGACTTCCGTCCAGGCTGAGAAAGACATCGTCGTCTTCCGTCTCGCCATTGTAGTCGTCCCCAGCCTCGTCGCCGCCATCGCTGCTGCTGCTCTCGTCATCGGACGAATTGCTATCGCTCTCATCGCCGTCGTCTTCAGCGAGGAAATCCTCAAAGCGCATCGGGGCGCTGTTGGCCGTCTCGTCGTCAGACACGCCGCCACCGCCCAGTGTCGAGAAAGCGGCAAAGTCGTCGGCGGTCAAGCCGAGTAGCTCGTCCAGCTCGCCGAGCTCGCTCTCTTCGCCGCCAGACCAAGTGACGGGCCCGCTGTCTCGCTTCCGACGTCCCTGTCGCGCACTCGCAGATGGTCGGGAGCTGCTGATCTGCTTCGGGCGCTGCCCCACGTCCGACATCCGGCGAATGCGCGCAATCTCAAAGAGGACAGACTCGCCCGTACGCGAGTCGTCAATGGCACTGGGGTCAATGACATTCGGGGCGTCACCGATGATGGGGAACGGCTCATTGTCGGAAGCCGTGCGGCTCTGCCGGCGCGCCTGCCTGCGCTGCTTGCGCTCCATCCGCTTGAGCTTCTCCGCAATAAGGAAAGCCTCCTCCGACCCGCGCACGTTGCCCTCGTCATCGTCGTCGTTCTCGAGATCAGAAAAGTCATTCGAGGACGAATCCCCAGAATGGAATGCGGAAAAGGTGAAGGTGGGAGCGAGTGAAAAGTCGGGAATTTCTCCGCTCTCGTCGGCTGGCTGAGGGTGATTCGGAGATGTGCGGATTGAGATTGGGGGCGCGTGCACGCTAGCCTCGGCTTGGTCCTTGCCCTTCTTGCTCTTTTTCTTGGTGCGAGGGACGGAAGCCTTTTTGGCTGGGACAGCAGAGGTGGCCTGAGAGGGCTGTGCACTTGTAGAGGCTACAGCGGATGAGGATGACGAGCTGGCCTTGTTTGGCAATCGCAGGATGAGGCGACTGTAGTTGCCTGAAGCGTAAGCAGCGAGGGGAGTCGACGAGCGGGACACACTCGAGACAGCTTCGTGCTGCTTCTTGGGCTTCTTGTGTGCGCTGCCCACCACAGCTGATCTGTCCGCTTCCTCTTCGTCGTCGCTGTTCTCCTCATCGGTGCCCTCGTCGCCAATGACAATGGCAGGGGTGCCTGTACCGGTGGTGGACTGGGCCAGACCGCCTTTCGCAGCTCCTGCTCCGCCGATGCCGTTGTGTTTCTCTCCCCCTTTGCCGTCATTGTGTGACTGCTTGTTCTTTTTTCTCTTCTTCTGCTTGTCCTTTTGCTGCTGGTCGTCGTGCTTTGGTGGGGCTTCGTGTGGCGGTGGCATGACCAGGGGTTGGTGATTGTAGAAGCTGCTGGTGGATGCAGTCATCTTGATGTGTCTGGGAGTGTGCTTGTGTGTTGTGTGGATGTATGCGTCGAGTGTAGGCTCTGTGCACGCGTCGGCAGGCGGGTGGCTTCGGTGTCAGCCAGTGCTACCCCTCCAATTTTCCAGGCACATGGGCTAACTCCGCGGCCCCGGCCCGTCGAGGCGATGAGCCGGACCGAGCGAGCACAGAATACAGCAGCGCAGCGCACACACGGACACTCACATGGTGTGTAGTAGATGATGGAGCAGTGATATCGCCCCTGGCTGACAATCGCTTGCAATTGAAGTTTTCGGCGTCTTGGTGGTTGGGTCTGCGGCGGGATTTCTGCACTCGACGCCGCCGAAATGGACGGCAGTGCTGGAAAGCGAGCAGGAGAGTGACGCCTGATCTGCCCGCTTGGTATACGAGAAGGCAGAGAGAGAGAGGCGTGGTCCCTCTATGGCTCTGCCAGCCCTCTCTGGGCGGCGCTGTGCTGAAAAGTGGTGGGCTGAAGGTGGTGGTGGCTGCGGCTGCTGCGCTCTATGCGCTCTATGCTGAATGGATGATTGTATCCCTCTCTCCGGCGTCTGCAGAGGATAGGTTTGCTCCCTTGCATGCTCTCTGTGTCCTGTGTCCTCTCTCCTCCCCGGTTCTCCCTGCTCTTCTGCAGGAGGAACCCTATCTCTGGGCAGATCTTGCGCTGGACTGTGCGATTGCGACTGCGACTGCGCTGCACGGATGGATGGATGGATGGGTCGACGCTTGCAGTAGATGGATGTGCTTCGCCTGCAGCTGTGTCCTCTCTCTCTGCCCTGTTTGTTGCTATGCCGTTGGGTGGGAGTGCAGCAAAGCCCTGACATGAGGCAATGGAGGCGAACTCAGGACTGCATGCAGGTCTCCAACACGTCAAGCATTCCGATAGTTATCGATACCATGGCCACACCGAGGAACGCAAAGGCGGCAGGCGAAGAGCTGTGGAAGCGGACAGACAAGATTGTGCGAAGGCTCTCACTTGCGCTCGCTCGGGGCGTGTGGACCCGATGGCACGCGCAAGGCCGCACCAGCTGACATCTCCGTGCACATCCCAATCACCCTCTGTCGCATCCCATCTCTACATCCGCTTGACCTCCTCTCTGCTCCCTCCCATCAATCGCAATCGCTTCCCCCCCCCCCCCCCCCCCCCCCCCCCCCCCCCCCCCCCCCACCACCCCCCCCCCCCCCCCCCCCCCCCCCCCCCCCCCCCCCCCCCCCCCCCCCCCCCCCCCCCCCCCCCCCCCC
>VUYT01000035.1:0-186129 GCA_008802785.1 Symmetrospora coprosmae | reverse complement strand
GGACCCGACGTGCCTGCGACCTCCAGGCAGGTACTGGTGGGACAAGCATGCGGATGCTCGGAAGCCTGTCACTCAAGGGACCATGGCCGGCAAGGAGCACTTCATTCGCTCGAGGTGAGCCAATGATTCGTGTCATTGAGCGCACGGCCAGTCTGACGATGGCTTGCACCCCCAGCGTCCACAAGTGCACCAAAGTCGGTACCTCTGTCCTCAACCAGCGGCTGCTACAATGCGAGAAGTGCTTCCGCATCTACAACCGGGACACCTGCGCGTCGTTCGTCATTGGGCAGATCGGGGAGCACATTCTCATCCACAGGCGGCATCCGTTCAGGGCGTGGAAGAGTGCAGCAGAACGGGCTGAAGACAAGGGCAAGGGACGGCCTGGAGCGAAGGAGGGCAATAAGCGTAGGCGGTTATAACCGTGCCAACATACAATCGGGAAGTTTTATAAAGATTTTCCCCGGCGAGATTGCCTAGTGCATCCGCCAGCCGCTGTAAACAAATAGTGTAGTGGCAGCTCAAGTGACCGACGAGTTCCTCGAGTACAGCGCAAAGCAGGGCAACGACCTGCGCGGAGGCATGCAGCAGCCTGATGGGAGCAAGACGGGCCTGACAGGTGGATGCAAGTGGTGCGTTACTGCACTGTACCTCCACCCGGCGATCCTAACCGTCCTGCCGATCCCTCGAGTCCGCCACTTCGCGGGATGTGCGAGCGTGGACACTCAAGACTGACTGAGACGCTCGCCTCCTCTCCCTCCTGCTCTCTCGCGTCTCTTATACCTCATTCCAACCTGCAAGGTGCCTCTGCGTGACGCGATGGAAGGAAGCATACCTTGCAAGGGACAAGCTGGGCGATAAGGTCGTGCCGAAAGTCGTTCTCGAGGCCACCCACAAGGACACCTTGGTCAGTCTGGACATACTTCCCCATCGTAGTCATTTACGACCTAGTCGCTGATATCGGGGACTACGTCGGGCGGTGCATATGGTTACAGGATTTGGGGATCACGCTCGAGCAGCTCAAGGAGTTCGCCGTCAAGCAGTAGAGCGGCGGCCTGTAGCGGTCAGAGCTTCGTTATCACATGTAGCTTAGACCTTGCAATGCCAGACTATCAGAGAGGAATGAAGACAGCTCTCTCGCCTAACATGGTTCCGCCCGTCTCCCGCAGCGATTCGCCGAACCTCCGTGGCTTCTGCTGGTGCGCGCTGAGCGCGGTGCAATCTGCCTGCCAGAGAGCGCGCTCTGAGTACCATAGCCGCCGGTCCATCACCTTACGCGCCTCCGCGCCGGACCTTGCCATTCGCGGTCGGTGCCGGCACCTGCGTAATGCTGTATGCACCGGTAGCCTGTTCCCACTTGACCACTGAGCGCAGCAGGGGGCGTTTGAGAAGCGCGTTTGCTGGATGTTGTCTGAGCGTGCGACACGCTGTCCATGCACGGCAGGCCGTGCGGCGTAATGCAAGGCCACCCCTGTTGGGACCTTTCGGCAAAGTCGGGCCTCGTCTGGGAACTGCGGACAGCCAACGTTCCAGGTCGCATCACGGTCCTTCCGTCGCTTGAGCGTCTGCTCTGGCCATCCGCTCTGCGAGCCGTCGGAGCTTTTCTTCATTGGACTTGAGGTCGTTCTCCAGGTGGTAGCGGGTCGACTTGAGACTGCGAGCGGATTGAGCGCGGATGTCGATCAGCGAGCGCGATGGAGGAGTGCAGATTTACAAGGGGATGCATTGACGCACCTCTTCAGCCTGCCTTCGAGGAGAACCAGCTCGTCGGCCATGCTGAGCCTGCGGCTGGTCGGAGCTTCGCTGGGCTCTAAGCGGGACCCAGCTGGCGAGGCGGCGGGCGCTTGAAGGGGCGGCAGCGAGGCCGTACCGACGAGGTAGTCATGCTGCTGCTGCTGTTGGAAGTGCTCATTGACGAGCGTGCCCAGGTAGAAGCAGGCTGCGAGCGAGGTTCCGCGGTACAGTACGTGTCAGCGGTGGTGGGAAGCTCGCTCGCTGCCTCTGTGCACGTCCACTCGCTCACAGGGGACAAGAACCATGATGGCACCCAGTGCAATGGGCTGCAACCTCCTGCGTGACATTCTCAGCTGATCTGACCTGATCCGATGCTGGAGGAGGCTTGGAGGTCTGATGCAGATCCACCCAGTCGCTGCTGAAGCCTTGTGTTTGCGGCTCTGTTCGCCACCACGGCTCGTTCCTCCTTTCACGTCACGGCCGCCTTGGCAATATTGACTCTCCCCGTCCCTGTCTCTTTTACGCAGCATCTCTTCCTCCTGTTTGCATTCCCATCGCGTAATTCCTCCTCTCTCACGTTCGCCCTTCCTTGATTCTTTTCAATCCAGTGCCGCCAGCAAGTCACGGGCAGGTGAGGCGTCGGCGATGCCGGAGTTATAGCGCCGGTCAAGCGCGGCCCAATGTGTACAAACACTCCAAGCTGAGTCACTCTGCAGTGTGTAGCAGTAACCATGTCCTCGCGAACCTACTCCTCATCTTCTTCCTCGTCATCTTCCTGCTCGTCCTTCGAACAAGCCTGCTCGTCTGCTGCACCTTCCCCGCAGCTCTCGACATGCTCCACCCTTCAAGCTGCCTTCGAGGTGCCCGCCTTCACTCTCAACAATGGCAAAAGCGGTCCTGTCGGCGGCAGCATTTCGGGTGCCTCATCAGCCTCCACCTCGAGCGCTTCTCAGTCCCCAAAGATCAGCGCAGAGGTGCACTTCCGACCATCGCACGGCAGCCAGCAGGGTCCGCTCGCAACGGCATGGACAGCGATTGCGCATATGGAGGCATACGTGAGGAGAGCTCTCGCCCGTTCAGGCAGAGTAGCCTCAAGTGGAGGAAGAGGGATGGTAGCGGGTTCTTCGAACTCAAAATCACCCAGGACGACTTTCGGGGCCGGACTAGGTGAAATTTGGTAAGATTGTTTGCAGAGCTCATGCATACCAGATTGAGCTGTTGCTGAACGTTTATCAAACAGCCCGCTGTAGAGCTTTCAGTCGCCTCAGACAGCGGGGAACCGTAGCAACGCCCTCTGACTTACGACCTTTCATGGCATCTCGAAAGGCACGCATACGTACGATCCCGAGAAGAAGATACCCTCTTCATCATCCCAGCATCATCGTCGGCTCTGTAGCAGTTTCCAGCACCTTTTCCGCATTACCTTCCCCGCAGTGCCATACGACATGGACCGACGGCGGGCCTCATTCGCAGTACGACCAGTCCAACACACGAAGTGACTCAGCCCATGGACATTTGTTGCATATACACGCGTATCCAGTGCGAGTCTTCATTCGCGCTCCCTCGAGCGACATCACTGTCTTTGGGCCAGTCGATGTGCTTTTCCGAAGGCCTGAAAAGGGATCTGGCCGGCTTTTGCGCTCATCTGAGCATCGTAGTCGCGTGTAGACCTCTGCAATTGTTCGCATAGGCCGTTCCTTCTCGCTGTCTTTCCTTTCCTGCTTGAGGATCAGGATCTCGTCTCGGGCCACACGTACTTCAGCCGCATCATCACCTTGCCCGCCCGCCGCCTTGCCGTTCCGTCTGTGCGAACTCCATCCCCGCCGTTCCGCCATCCCCGCCATCACTCCCAGCTCAGCGCTCGACTTGCGCACATCAGGGGCGGATCTGCATCGCGACTCCGTTGGGCGCTGACTGTGCAGTGTCCCAGGGCAGCAGCATCCAAGCGAAGGAGAGAGACGCGTTGCCGGCCGCAGCGCAGTCCACGCACGCTCAGGGGCGGACGAGACTTTCGTCGTTACACGGGTAGTAGTCCTCAACGAGCAGCATCACAGGCAGCAAAGCCTCGGGCAGCTGGATCGCAGTCACATACCGCTTGAGAAGACGAGGAGAGCACACTCCAGCGTGCGTCCCACCCCGCCCGACTGGTCACGGCGCTCCCCTGCAAGCCTCGGTGCGCGCACGGGACCACGGGGTCACCTTGGACTGCAGAAGAGAGCGAGCCTCTGCCTTCGCAGGAGCAGCAGCGCAAGAAGCGACAGCACGGTCGTACTACATACGCTCAAGACTGTCTTGAAAGCGCTGTGTCCCTTCGTGCACCTTCCCTGCCATCTCCAACGGGGACCACAGCAAGGCTTCCCACACCCCCGTACGCACACTGGTCGGAATAGCCCGCTCGCCTGAGAGACAGGCGGCAAAGCAAAGGAGAGGCAAGCCATGCTAAAGAGTTACAAAGTTGTGCGTCTGCTTGCCTTGTGCCGCCATTCCGGGACAGCGCGGCTGACGCGGTGATGCTCGCATGCCCGCATGGACGGACGTTAATGCAGGTCGTCCTGGGTGACGGCGGAGTGGGCAAAACGGCTCTGACTATTCAGGTAAGGCTCTGCGTTCGTCGACGACAGGCACTCTGTCGGGGGACCATCCGCGCAATCAAGGGCCTCGCAGCTCGCATGAGCGGGGCCAGGCGGCAGGGACACGCGCGCAGGTCTCGCAGTGCGAGACTGTACAGCTTCCGCCGCGGGCGCTGTGGGCGATACCTGCGCTGCTGCATACGCTGTTCGCTGCCGCTGCGCTCCGACTAGCGAGCTGTGCCGCGTATCGCCTTTTCCCAAACCGGCCTTTTGCTGCACCGGACACACTCGCTGATGATCTTGCAACACTGGTCGCATCGCTCTACATCGCTCGCAGCTCTGCTTGAACCACTTCATTGAATCGTACGACCCCACGATCGAAGACAGCTACCGGAAACACGCAGTCATCGATGAGGAAGCATGTCTCATTGAGATCCTGGGTAAGGCTGCGCATCTCAATTAGGCTGTATACTCGAAGTCAATCCGCTAACCGCTTCCTCTGCGTCCCGGAAAGACACGGCTGGACAAGGTGGGCGATGCTGCCTCGTATCCGGTCAAGTCTTCGTCTCCAAGCTGAGCGCAGGCATTGTCACCTCACAGAGGAATACACTGCCCTCCGGGACCAATGGATACGTGAAGGCGACGGTTTCCTAATTGTCTACTCGATCACGCAGCACAACACGTTCGACCGGGTGGAGCGGTTCAAGCAGCAGATCAACCGCGTCAAGGACAGCGATGACATTCCTGTCGTCATTGTCGGGAACAAGAACGACAAAGGTCTGGACCGGGAGGTGACAACCGAGGATGGGAAAGCGCTCGCCAGGCAGATGCGCTGCGAGTTCGGTGCGTCTATCTCGAGCCACGTCGATCCTCTCGACATCCAAGCCACGCTGATGCGTTCTCCCCCACCTGGGTGTACATCATACAGTCGAAACGTCAGCCAAGACGCGCCAGAACCTTGAGCTTGCATATTACACCGCCGTTCGGCTGATACGGCAACACCGGGGCGAGGTGCCTGGCGATGGACGGACAGGCGGGCGCGCAGGCAAGCGGGACCGGAAGCGGAGATGTACCATCCTCTGAGTTCCCGCTTCCTCGCCTTGTCAGTCGGCATTACCTCTCATGCTTTCGTTCACGACACTCCGTTATGACTTCTTGTCCGGCCCGAGGCCACCTTGTCTCCTTCGCCACGGGCAGGCTGCTGCGATTCCGTTCTTCGTTCTGGCATGGAGAAGTATCTTTTAGACGGCAACGATGAAGTAGGCGTGTCACAGGTGAAGTCATGTTGTACGTCGTCTGCAGTGCTGCTGTGCTGGGAATTCTCAATGGTACAACGAGATTGTGCTCGCGTTCAAGGGATGGGAAGACTGCTACAGTGACGCGCTTGGCAGATGACATACTGTCTTATGTGTATGTGCGGGCGGTACCTGGCGAGCATGCGCAATGCTGCTCGCAGGACATCTAAACTAGAAGGGCTCGGTATAGTCAGGTGGCGTTGTGGGTCCGTGGAGTTCGGGTGCAGGCAATTCCTTCTTGGGTTTGCAGAAGAGCAACTCCGCAACAAGCGCAAGGTCGAGCAAGTATGTCGGCTGGCCGTGATGCAGCAGAGCATGGGCTGCGACTCGAGAGCCGGCCGACAACGCCGCTGGGTAGATGACGATCTCGGCGCGCTTCGTGCTGTCGCTGAATAAGGCGTCCTTGGAGGAAAACGACGCCAGAACCGGACCGTTTCGCATTTCGCCTGATGTGAGCTGGACAGAGGGGAAGGGTCCAAGACAGTCAGCCACGTTAGCCACAGCCCATCCCGATTGCCACAGGGAGGGCGTGCAAGTGCTTCTCACCTCAACGCTTGATCCGAACATGCCTTTCGTCTTCAGCCTGTAATCGACGCCCTGCACGGAGAAGCCTCTCGTGCTGTCATGGATTTCAGACTCTTATGTCAGCAACGGCACGCGTACAGAGCGACCGACGAAACGCATCCGAGCATCGTGAACGCACGTCTTCTTAGCAGCTTTAGAGGAAAGTTCTGATAGAAAGTCCTTTGCCTGTAGCGTCTTGACGTGGCTGGGATCGTATGGATCGACCATGTCGAGTTGGCAGGCTGTGAGCGTCGCAAAAGGCGGCTGGGCAGCATCGCCGCGTCTGAATCGTATTGTTTTGGTGGCGCCTCGAGCAGCATTGGCTGCTTCCTCGCTATCGATGGTGTACAGCACATCTGCCGTATTGCGCTGGACGACCGAGATGCTCTGCTTTGACGTCTTCAGGCAGTCCAGGACGACGCGACCGTGACACGAATAGACCTGCGTCGGCATGTACGCCGTGAGGATGCTGTCCTCCATCTCGCACGCGCTGAGGCTGTAGGCTTTACAATTGACCAGAAGCCTTGGTGTAGATGCGAGCGAGCGTCAAAAGAAGCGAGAATCCTGGTGGTCGTCCTGCCCGAAAATAGCGCCGACCAGGCGCCATCAGCGGCCGCTGACATCATCTTCTCGTGAGATCCGCCCGCTCGGCTTCAGCATTCGCAGCTTGTCCGTATGGTATCTCGAGTCCGCCTGTCCTCTGCAACTCGCAAGAACTCTCAAGTCTATGCTTCACCGCTTTCGGCACCATGCTGGAAACTCCGCAAATATCGCTTGTCTTGTGTGCCTCGTGCTAGGGACTTCGAGGGAGATCTCGCGGACGCTCTCCTTCGCATGCATGAATCTGGGCCGATCTAACCACCCTTCGCTCCACCGAACTACGAGCGCTGTGGTTCACCGTCCGGAATCTCTCCCCTCGACGTTTCGTCGCTTTGGGGCTTCTTGCACTCGACTGGATTCTCGAGCTCGAAGGGATGGGATGCGACCTTCCCAGACGAGAAGCCCGCATGCTCGCGGTAGGCCAAAGTCACTTGGCTTATCGTACTGTAGCTCTCGCGCGTTGCACCCAACCTACTGTCCCAACTTACTGTAGAATCCGGCAGGTGCTCCGGTCGCGCTGACAACGGCAGGTCTTCGTGCGCTGACCCAACGGAGCATCCCCGGAGGAAGAGGGTCGAGATGAAGGGGACTGCGCAGGGGCCGCGACAACGTGGCTAGAAGATGCGCGATGACGCGCGAATGCTAAGCATTTGACGCGGTCAGAACGAGGGACTGAGCGCTGGTAGCTCGAAAGGCCAAACAGCCGGAGCGGCTTCGACACCAGCTGCCTCTCCGGGGTCGGACCTCGAGTACAAGGCGAGCGTTTGTCGGTACTGCTGGCAAACTGCATAAGTAGTCGATAGGGTATCTCTTGTCCTTCTTCCTTCCTCGCCATCTAACCCCATTTCATACCGGTCTTCGTTCTGCCGTCCTCTTATCACGCTCGCTCACACCCCAAACAACATGTTCTCGCTCAAGGCACTCCTCCTCTCCATCCCTCTCCTCGCTGCCACCCTCCTTTCCTCGTTCACCGTCTCTGGCGAGCTCATCACCCGCGCTACCGACAAGAACTGTCAGAAGTACAACATCTTGTTTACGTGGGTCTGAGGATGGTCGCTGTAAGATCCGGGAGCCTGCGAGCTGACCTTCTTGCGTGGTCACCAGCGGCTTCCCTCCCTACCACCCTCTCGTTACGGCTCAGCACCCGGGCGACGAGGCTGCAGCTGGCCTCTCTGAGGAGCTCAAGAAGCTCGTCGCGGCCGGCTACAACACAAAGGAGCTCTTCTTCGGTCCTGAGGAGGTGCGTGCAGCTTGTTTGCACACGTCGCGCTTGCACAAGCGGTTCTTAGCTGATTAGTTCGATGTGAATCAGGGCATGGCTCCCCTCGAGCGAGCACTCAAGGAGAAGAAATGGGATGGCGTCGTCATTGGTTTTGGCGTCCGCGGTGCTGGCGCTCTTGTGCCCACTGTCCATTTCGAGAGTGCGTGGCGCCGACACTATCCTACTAGTTGCGCTGCGGATCTGTGTGTCAGGGCTTACCGGCGTCCCGTGCTGCAGAACTCGTCAACACGGTCAAGCGGGGTACCGATGCCAAAACCCCGCTCATGTTCAACTACAACCCGTGGTCCACCCTCGAGGCTGTTCAGCGATGGCTTCCACTTGGAGACTGTGCCGCCAGGCAGGGCATAAACTACGTCAGTTGCCCGCATACAATAATGTATATTCCGTCGGACGTGACTTCGGGCTGACACGCTTCCGGCCGTCACAGGGCGCCGAGATTGTCTGTGCCGTTCCCAAGGTTTGCCCTCAGCTTTATCTCCAGTCGTAGACGCTCCAACGCGCATACGCGCATGCCCATGCATATAGGCTTGACGAGATACAGCACAGGAGGATAGCTTCGGGAGTTGGGCCAAACGGCTTCGCGTTGTTGGGGATCAGGGAGTCTCGCATTGGAGGTCGTGACAGTCGTGCGCTGCCATATCGCCTGATATGCTTAATGCTGTAAACGATCCTACTTCAACCAGGATGTCTGTACAGGTGCCTGCCTGTGCTGTTTCCGCTTGCAGCCTCTCCCTCCCTCGCCGGGCCTAACTTAGTAGTGCAACTACTGTCGCCTTTGCCCGACGCACAAGCAAAGAGACGGCCGACACTTCAAGCCAGCACATCCACGACTAGTCATTGGCGCACATCATACTCGTACTGCCGACTCTTCTGTCGCAGACGCGCTTGTGTCTGCCCGACTGCGCGCCTTCGCCCTTCTCCACCCAGCTCGCCCGACTTGGGACTTGACTGTCAGCCCAGCGCAGGAGTAGCTAGCCCGCCATGTTGCCAGCACAGAGGTCAGTTGTGCATGTACTGGTGTCGATGGGGGCAGCTGCGTGGATGGTCCTCGTCCAGGCGCTGACGGCGACGGCCACATCGTCATTGCTGCCTGCCTGCCTGCCTGCCTGCCTGCCCTGCCAGGAACAAGGTCGACATCTCCAAGCTGACGCCAGCGGAGCAGCAAGCATTCAGGATGTATGGCAAGCTCCCTTCGAGATCCGTCAACAAGGTTCAGGTGGGTCTCATTCGCATATCATGGCAGGGTGAGTGAGGGAGGTGAGACAGCTCCGGCGCTGACGCTCGTCTTGGTGGACACCGCCCACTCCTTTCCTCGCACGCCAGGAGCGCAAGTACTTTGGTGAGGGCTTCATCTTCTTCACTATCATGCTGCTGCTGCTGCTATGGCTGTGTCGTGCCGCTGTCGCAGCAGCTCGCCTCGGTCTGCCCGGCCCTGGTCACCTGCACCTGCTGGGACGCTAACGCGAACCATCCCTCCCTGATCGGGTCCCCTCATCTCACCCTGCAGACTCCGGCGACTATGCCCTGGCCAAAGCAGGCAAGCAGAAGGAGTATGGCAAGGAGATTCCTACGCCAGAGGCCATCCCACACGCGTCCCCCTCGCCCGCCGCTGCCGGGCTGTCTGGCTCGCCGCCCACGGGCTCCGGCACGGGCACCCCGTCAAGCTCGCTCGGCGGTGGAGGCTTTAGCAGCGGCAGCACGAACAGCACTCCAGCCATCCCCGGTGCCATTCCCCTCGCCGGCCCCGCCGGCGGATCAGGCATGAACGATGACAGCTCAGCCAACCTCAGCATGTCCCCCGGTCGCGTCGGCGTGGGAGTCGGCGCCTCGCAGCCTCTCGCTACCAGCCCCACACGCACCTTTGGCTCGTTCCCGCTCGCTCACTCGCACGCTCACAACAGCCAGCACCTCGTCTCGTCCACCTCGCCCACGGGCTCCAGCGGCGCGGGAGGGTTTGGCGGCGCGTCATCGTCTGGATCCGGCCTCAACTACACGCAGAACCCGCTCGCTAACCGCGAACAGGACGCAATGGGAACGACTACTTCTGGCTCGGCCCTCGGCAGCAATAACGCCATGATCGGGGCGACGACGGGCAACCAGGCCGGCCGCACCCAGCATATGCGGAGACCAAGCGCAGGCGAGGCACAGACGTCCAGCGGATCTGGTGGGTTGCGATTATACCCTGTGCCCCCTTCTACATCCGTTTCCCATCGCTGATGCGCTGTCTCCCTTAATCGTCGGTGATACCGCAGTGACATCTCCACCTCCGACCTCTGGCCTGGCTAACGTCATCACTCGGGAGGAAGAGCCTGTCGAAGGCATGGAGCTGCAGTGAAGCAGCCTGGCCGACTGGACCCAATGGCATGGCCTGTAGGCCTGTCGTGTCTGCCAATACCGTTTCCTTCGAATGTCCTCTCCTCTCTGTTGTTCCCGGGCTTGTACTTATCGGAACATTACGCCCAGATCTCCTGATGTATCTATAAGCGCCTGGTCCTCTGCTCGTCCGTCTACAACCTGAATTGCTGCTGCGGACCATGCGCGAGGGCTGTATTGCTAGTCTTCTGCTAATAATGCCGACTAAAGTACAACAACGACACTCTCCGAATCGCTGCGAAGTGCTGGTATCGAGAATGTGCATGAGCTGCAGAACATCTGCGTGAATGATGGTATTGAATGCTGCGAGAGCGAGTGGGCACGAGTCCGAGACACGCTTTGCTGGCAAAAGACTTCGGCGGATGGCATCAAGGTCGTCGAGCTGGGACGGCCGGGCGCTGTCGAGATACGTAGACGAAACAACATTAGCAGGACGAGGGGCGATCTCTTGGCCGCTGACGACACACCTTCCGCGCAATGAACATAGACGATGCCGCCGGCTTCTTTGGCGCAACGAGTTGTGATGTTTTGGCGGGCTGGGCGGGACCGTTTGTCGAGGTGAAAGCGGTGGCGGGCTTTCCGACAGAGGGAGGGGGTGCACTGATACTAGACGACGTGCCTGTAGAGGTAATGGACGCCGGCGCGCCTAGCTTCATCCCTCCGCCGACCGCTTCCGCTTTCCGTGGTCCGGCGATAGGGCCAGGTGGCAGCTTCTGCTGGAGTGGTGCAGCGGCGTGCGTGTATTCGACACCCTGCATGCCATCTTCGGGAATCTCACCCTCCTCCTCCTCCTCGCGCTTGACAACGACGGTCTTCTTGGGCGCGAAGTCAGCTGCGGCATTGCTGCTGGTCGCACCTGGCCCTGCCTCTTCTGTCTTGATCCTCTTGGCGCCAGGGCCAGGCATGGCAGAACCGCGGTCCGCCTCGGCATCCTCCTCCTGCTTGACCATGTTTCCAATCAGCCGCCGCTTGATGCCAATCCCGACCGAGATGCTGTCTCCGCCTGCTGAACCAGCACCGGTACCGACGCTGCTACTCGGCACGCTCATCTTGTTCCTTGCCATCTCCGCGGGCGTCATTAGACCCAGCGGAGCGGGAAGGATCTGCTTGCTCGGGCTGGGGATCACCTTGCCTCTTGGCCCGCTCGTCTTCCTAGCAACCATGGCCTTGTGCGGCTGCATTTGCTGCGCGACCTGCGCGTTGAGCGCAAAGGACAACGGGTCGACCTCGCGGAGCATGCCACGCTCCGTTGCGTCCTCGACCAGCTTGCTCCAGTGCTCGTTTGCGCGGAGAGCCTTCGAGTCGCCCAGGATGAAGAGGGACGAGCGGGCTCGAGTAAGAGCGACATTCATTCGTCGTACGTCCGACAGGAAACCAATCCCTCCGCCTTCCTCCTTTCCGCCTCGCACGCACGAGAGGATGATAATGTCCTTTTCTTGACCCTGGAAACCGTCAACGGTGTTGAAATCGACCTTGTTGAGGATCTCTTCGCCAAATCTGCGTCTGAACTGCTTGCGCAGCTCGAGTACCTGTCCCTTGTAGGCCGTAATGACACCGACGCGGTAGTCGAGATTGACGTCTTTGCACACCTGGAGAAGCCGCGCGTACAGAGCGACTGCAAGCGCAGCTTCTTGATAATTGAAGAGGGAGTGATGCTTCGCACGCTCCTCCCTTCCACCCCGGACGTGCAGAAAGGCGTACGGAGGGAACTGCCCGCCGGCGCCATCGTGGTGCCATGGCTGCTGTGTAACTGTAGCCATGTTTGGTCCATCGGACAGACGTGACTCGTAGAAGGCCTTGCTCGGGAAGCTGCTAATGTCGGGATGCATACGGTACTGGATGCTGAGCAAATGAGTCGCTTCAGGAGCAGCATTGTGCAGCCTGACAAAAAGACTGCGATTATAGCCGGCATTCGTGGCTTCCCTAGATTTGACTGTAGGCGGGAGCTGATTTGGATCTACACGCAATCTTCGTCAGTGCCAGGATCTCGAGCAGCTACCCATCCTTAGCGGCCTGACTGACCTCCAACCATAATGCATCGCTGACAGTTGTACTTGAGCGGAATCAGCGAGCTGATCTCAACGGACTGAGCTGCCTCATCGATGATGACTGTCTCAAAATCGATGTTGGCCAGGTAGTCGTGGCCGGATCCAGACAGAGTTGCACAGATGACATCGGCGTCGGCGAGAATTTCAGCGCGGACTTTGCGCTTCTGCGATTCCATCGCCCGGTTCGACTGCGTCAGACGATCACGCTCTCTGTCCAGGCGGTCACCCAGGTCGTTGATTTGGGAGGTGAGCATTGAGATCTCGCCTCCGAGCTTGATCATAAGCGCGGTATTGGTCAATGCATTGGCTTTCTCGGCTTTCTTCTCCTCTCGCTGAGCTTTGAGCGCTACCAGGCTGCTGCGTGCAGTGTTGATATTGTTCTGCGCGTCTCCTGCGATCGTTTGTCCGGTCGCACCGGCAAGCTGCTTTTCCACCAGATTATCGAGAAAGACGTCTGCAACACTGACGTTGATTGAGGAGCCGGCGCCAATCCGTACAACCTTCGGGACGATTCTGTTCCCATCCGAGTCGAATACGCCCTCCTTGAGACGCTTTGCTACTTCATCAACAGCAGCGTTACTCGGTGCGCACAGCAGAATCTTCTCGGGTGCTTGACTGTGCTGATTCGGTCGCCGTCCGCGATTCGAGATGAAGGCGCCAACGAGTCCGAGGATCGTCTTGGTCTTGCCCGTTCCTGGCGGTCCCTGGATCAGGGAGAAGCCATGACTACCGACTGCAGATAATATGGCCCCAGCTTGGGGCGAATTGGTGTTCCAGGCTTTCATTGCGCGCTGGAGCTGATCCTCACCCCACTCGGGCTTCATGTGGTGAGGTGGCTCGAGCACCTCATCGAGAAGATCGTAATACGGCAGAGCCATGAGTGCCGCGTACTCCCGATGCGCAGTGCTCAGACTGCAGTAGGGCATTACTCGGGTCAGCCACCACCCTGAACCAGGCCGCCAATGGGAGAACTCACGCCAAGACACGGTGCAACGTCCAGTTGGTACCGACACTGAGTCCACGATGAACGGTCCCATCGTCTTTACCGAGGTGACACCGCACGACGAACTCGATCTTGCCCTGCTTCCGGATGATCTGGTGGATCTTGCCCAGTGTCTGGCACGGGCCTTTGAGAAGCACGATATCATTTTCGGAGAACGGGTTCCTCTCTGCCATGCGCTCGACGCTCATGAAGAGTTCGGTGAAATCGTCGACAGTGGCTCGGCCGCCCAGCCTAGCTTGCACTGGCTCGCTCTCGGACGTGCCTGCCTCCAGCTCCTCCCTGGCTGTAATGATCTCGTTCCAGCACTCCAGAAGCAAAAGTGGCAGGAAAGTCTCGATGTACTGATCAACTGACCGGAAGGACGGAGGGATGCTTCGCGGAAAGCGAAAGTTGCCGGGCGGGATGGTTCCCTGATGCAGATAGCTCCACTGTAGGATCTGCCGATGCAGTTCTGTATAGTCTGGGTTGTACCGCATGCGAGCCTTGTTCTGGCTCTTCTGCTGCTGCTCAGCTGCTGTCATGATGCGCTGACCTGCCCGCATTGGCTGCTGCCCACGCCTCGGGTTCAGCGGGTCCAGCATCTTGGTTTGCCTTTGTGCTTCTGGCCGTTTGATTTGCGGGACTACTGGCGTGCGCTTAGCCTGAGCAGCTGCCAATCCAGCCAACCCAGTCAACTTGTTTGGGTCCTTGTCGCTCCAGTCTCCTTCGTCGGACGATGATCCATCGCGCGCAGCGCGCATAGCTGAATGCGAGTAGATCATCTTCGAGCCCATGCGAGTCGGTGCAGTCTTGATCCTCTGTGTAGGTTTGCCACCGCTGGTCTTGAGCGGGACAGCGCCCGGTCGCCCCGGAATGCCGCTAGTCTTCGACGATGTTGAGGTACGTCCTTGAGCTGTCTGCCCCGATTTGCCGCTCGACGAAGTCGCAAAAGGCGCAGTCGGGCGGCCCCGGTCATGTGCAGTCGTCTTGCTCCCAGAACTCGACATGTGGCCGGCCTTCGTCCCCACGAGCATGATTCCGCCATCGTCATCGCTCTCGTCGAGCGTCATAGGCTTCTGCCTCGACTCAGCATTCTTCTGTGCCAACTTCTCCCTCCGTCTCTCATCCTCTTCGACGATGTTTGCAAACTCCTCAGCATGATCGGGATGCTTGGCGAGGGCACTAAGCAGGAGCATGAGCTGTTCCTGTCGCACCACCATGTCCTTTCGCCTTTTGGCATCTTTGCTCTTCTCCATGATATTGCGCACACGCGAAACCACATCCCGGTGTACCGGCAGGCGTGCCTTGGCGAACCGTTCGATGAGCTTGACTGCAATGTTGACGGTGCGGTCGACTAGGTCTCGGTCGTTGAGGCGGAACCAGGAGACCATCCGCCCAAATGGCTCATTCAGTGCCTCGACCATCTCGCGGCCGCGTGTTGACATCTTGCGCGGAGTCGGATCTTGCGAATGAGCACTGTGACCAGTCGCAGCTGCTTCGAAGGTTCTAATCTCGTCTAGCATCTCGTCCATGAAGATGGACGCGTCCCGCATCTGGAACGAAGTAAGAAGCGCCATCAGCACGTTTACCTTACCTTGATGGCGTTAAAAGACCGCTCACCCAGTCTGTCATTTCTTCGTTCTCAAAGGTTGCCGCCCAGTGCTCTGTCCGCTCGAAGATGAGTGCGATATCCGCGCACATGAGGTTCCAAATCTTGGAGATGGCGACTTGTGCATTGTGCTGTTCGACCCAGTTCTCATCCCGGATGAAGCGTTCGATGGGGTCACACAGGACGTTGATGACGTCCGTCAGGCAGCGGACGAGACGTTTCGCCTGCCCGCAGGCTTCGGGCAGCCGCATGGCCGAGTCCTTGAAGGTTCGTAAAGCCGAAATGATGCCGCGCAGGGCCGCTTCCGGGATGTGCTGGAAGAGAGCCTTGATGCAGTCGGATCGGGTCGTCACATCGTACGCTTGTCGCAAAAGAGACTGTGCAGCGACAGCGACAGACTCGGTGGGCGAAAGAACAAGGATGGTGAGAGCTTCGCCGGTGCCTTCGCTCGTGATTACGGAGCGGATCAGGAATTGATCTTCGTCACCAAGTGCCCTGAGGATCTTGCAGATGGGCCCCGAAAAGAGCTCCAGCGCCTCGTTCGCAACCTTGATGCCGGACTTGAGCCGCCTGTCGGGCTCCACCCTATCCTTGCCATTGCCGCTCGGCTGAATCAGCCAGGAGCGAGAACTCAAACGGGCGAGATGAGAGTGGATGGCCAGCGCTTGGATGAAGGTTGATATGCCCTCGACATTGGGATAGGTAGCGAGAGGCTCTACGGCCTCGGCCAGGAGGGCTTCGCACATGAAGAAAGCAGGAAGACGCCACGGCGGCGGATTCTCCTTGACGAGAAGACCCTTCCGGGCATCTGCAAGTGCATAGACGTACTCACGCAGATCGTGCGAATCCCTCTCTGTCAAATCCGCAACGAGCAGTCTCGCCGCTTTGGATGCATCCTGCCACACAGGGTCGGAGGTGTAGACCCGATCAAATGCAACGCGCACAATAATGCGAATGTGCTGTTCGACATCCTTTTCCGCCTCGTCGAGGAAGAGCCATCTTTTCCTGCTCGCACTGATTCTAGCGCCAGTGCCGCCTTGGGTACTATCGCCCCTTAATAGGTCGGAGACGGGTGCCGCCGTGGGCAGGGCGAACATCTGGTGATAGATCTGCATTGCAGCGCTAATGCTCTTCGCTCGTGCCGCCGGCTCGAAGCGCAGCTGCTGACCCATGTCATCGAGGAGGCGGCGTGATATGACCGCAAAACAGGGCTGAAAATAGGACGAGGTCCGCAAGGATCGTAGAAATGGATAAAGCCAGCCAAAGAGGGCTTCTCCTATGCTGGACCGTTCGGGAAGGGAAGCCGTCGGCAGCTTCTGTAGCAACTTGGCGAATTGAGGGTTATCGAGTGCGTCGTGGAGCCGTGCACCGGCATAGCCAAGGTCAATCTGATCGTCTGCTTCGGTGAGGTCGATAGTGGCCTCCTTTGCTTTGCCTTTACCCTTCTTGTCCATTACGTTCCTCCACGTCCGCTCGTCGAGCTTCTCGAGAAGCAGTCTGAACGTGCGGAGAACGTCGATCCAGTGATCTGCCTTGTCGCCTAAATGTGAAGCGACTAGCCTGATGATGTCGAGCTTGTCGCCACCTCCGCTGAACGATTCTGTGAGCACGTCGGGCGTGAGCAGGCCAATGATGCGGGCCATGCCAGCCCAGAACGCTTCTTGATCGAGCGTGAGTGCGATACCGAGAAAAGAGGTGGTCTGATCTGCCGCCGCAGCTCGCGCCCGGTCTCGCCTGCCGAGGGTTTCGAAGATGTGTGCGACGGTCTTTGGCAGGGCATCCTCCTTGCGAGCCCAAACAGCCATTGTGACCGGGTCGCAGAGGCTGACCAGACGCACTGCCCATTTCCGCAGCTTGGCCTCTGGATGTAGCAGAAACAGGAAGAGACCGGATGGTGGCGCGAATGGCGTTGGCCATTCCGAGCGGTTGACGGGAATTGCAGATAGGCGCTCCGACAGGAGGGTGTGCAATTCGGGATCAGAGTATAGCGCAGGGTCGAGGAGTATGTTGTAGATGAGCGGTATGGGTAGTTGGCCGTCGCCCTCGACTGGCGCACGGAGATGGTCTTTGACGCGGCCCTGCTCGCGCAGGTGCAGCGAACCGACCCAAGTCGCAACCTGCTCCTCGGAGTAGCGCGTACGTAGGAAGCGGTCCCCGACCTCTGCTTGTGCGAGCACCCACCCATGTACGCAGGCATGGCAGTCGAGCAGGAGCTTGTAGAGGGCGGCCTTCCAATCGGCAACCCTGCCGCTCGCCTTGTACGCGACCATGCGCACGCAGAAGGTGGCAATCTCGCGCAGGCGATCCTTCTCTGCCCGTACATCATCGTCCTCCTCCTCTCCTATCGGACACCTAGACGTCAATGTGCCTGCCTCGCCGTCCGCATCTCTCAGTTCGCGTCCCTCAGCGTGCCGGGGCCCGGGCCAATTGCTCCCAGCGCTTCGGCGGTCGCATCGACGCTGGCAGAACCAATGCGGGTCCTCCTGCTTCAGGAGGGCCTCCAGAGCGAGCTGAGGGACCTCTTTGTTGAGCTTGTCGCTTGTCGGATTGTCCTTCCATTCTTCAATGCGCTTCACCGTCTCTGCCAGGCTCGGCCCTGTCGATGTCGACGCGTAGGGTGCTGCTGCTGCTGCTGCTGCTGATGCGCTCATGGCGACAGCGGCAACGAGGAGCACGGGTTTGAGCGAAGCAGAGCAGCGACGAGCATATTCTCAATGCCCGTATACTGTGTCTTCTGCTTAGCTGCCGGTATCAATATTGCTGCTCTGCCTGCACCCAGTCGAGCTGAGCGTGAAAGCGGCGATGACGATGACGATGGGCGACCTCTGCGACTTCGCCTTGCTTGCTTCTTTCCCTCAACTCTCTCGACTACATCGCACGGTCGCATATCAGCCATAGCACGCCCTGCAATGACATGGCACGCCTATCGGGACTGCAGAAGGATGTCCTGAAGCACTACAGGCAGTGGCTCCGTCTCGTCCAGCGCAAGCCCATCGTGAGCTCGCGAGCTTAAGAGGGCGCAGTGGACCCTCCGAGGACCCGTGATATCGCACCGAGAACCCAGCTCATCCTTTTCACACGCACTGCGCCTTCTCTTCTTTGCATCGCAATTCCGAAATATAGGAACGCCGTGCACACTGGTTCCAGTTCGTGGCGCACCAATTCCGGTCCAAGACGCTCGGAGGCGGCATCGTGAAGCGGGACACGGCCACAGTCGAGTACATGCTTCGCAGAGGCAGAAAGATGCTCGACCAGTACAGCAGCCCGGGGGTCAAAGACGTACACGTCCCGGATGGCGAAGAGCGATGGGCAGAAGGATGGATAGCGAGCGGTGGCAAGGAAGGGCAAAGCGCTCAAGGGAACGGGAAGAGCTAGACGGATGGATGCCAAGGGCTCATCCGAGCTGGTGCGATGTACAGCGATCCGCAAAAAGGCGAGCAGTCGTTCTCTCGCCGCGTCCGTTGCTGGCAGATTAGGCTCGACGAGGCCAGCAGTAAACGCCTTTCAGCGAGCAGAAAGCAGCGAAGGAACATCATTGCTCGACTGTATCCGCAGCCACGACTATAGCGTCTAGATGCGATAAGGACGACGGGAGATTGGAAGATAATGCACTCCGTGTTTTGCGCGGAAGACGAGGAAGGACGAAGAGGCCTTGAGATTGTGTGCACGTTGGCTCAGCTACCACCGGCTGAGACGCGCGAAGGCAGTCTCTTTCATGGAATGGTGCTACACAGCATGGAGAATTCTGGCTGAGATGGTCGGGAGAATGGATGTTTGGCGATGCGAATGCGATTCGTGTGGAATTCAGAAGGATGGGGTTCCACGCCAGAAGGGGCTTGTGATGGGCTGACGAGCCTGACTGGCACCTAGCAGACGTGCTTGCCGAGCTTCAAGCCCTCTTCTCCACCCGACGCAATCCTGCAGTCCCTCGAGCAGAACGTCATGCTGCATTTGTTGCATTTCGGGAAGTTGACACCCGACTTGCCGCAGACTGCGCACCTGCTCTTGACGTTGACGCGCGAGGCAGCTTCGAGCGCTGCGAGGAGGGGGTCGATCTTGAGCGGGCCGGGGATGCCGCCTTCGTCACCCTCCCAGCAGCCCGTGGCTAGTCGACCAGTTGCGCCATGATAGCGATGCGTGGGTGTCGAGCCCCCG
Source organism: Symmetrospora coprosmae (assembly GCA_008802785.1). NCBI lineage: Eukaryota > Fungi > Basidiomycota > Cystobasidiomycetes > Symmetrosporaceae > Symmetrospora > Symmetrospora coprosmae. The sequence goes on along the minus strand of VUYT01000035.1, from coordinate 166,920 downwards.
CCGTCTGAGGAAGACGCGGTGCTCAGACCCGCTGCGCGAGACGGCGGGAGCGCCGCAGCAGTGCAACGCAGGTCAGCGGCCGATGCTCGCGGAGTAAGCGAGGGTGACGTCGGGTCGTTCAGCTGGAAGCTGCGTGGAGGACGAAGGGCACCCGCTGCTCGCCGCTTCTCGCCCGTGGCAGCTTTTTGGCCGAAAGACACGGCCATAGACGACGGGGTGCCTGGAGGAGCCGGCGGAGGCGTGATGCTACTGCCAGCACGGCTCGGATGGGAAGAGAAGGTGGGACGGAGTAGACTGCTGGATGGGATGGAAGTAGAAAGAGGGCGGACTGCGCGAGATGAAGCCAGACTCTCGCTTTCCATCCCGTTCGACATTGAAAGACGATGACCCGCATGCTGGTTGTGGCCGTTCACCTTGGCGGCCGCGCCAGGCAAAACAGCCGGAGCGAGAGGCAATCCCTCGTCTGTGTCGACATGCTGCGGGCTCGGCCCAGGCGCCGGACTTGTCTCGACGCTTTCGTAGAAGTCGACCGAGTCGCCATCGCCCCAATCGCGGTACTCGGAGCCCCACTGCGCCTCGCGTGCCTCAATCTCTGCGACCGCCTCATCGTGTCTTCTGGCCTGCTCCAGCAACTTGCGCCTGAGCTCATCGGCCTTCCTCTCTTCCTCTTCTGCCTCCTCGACGCAGTCCTCCTCCTCCTCGTCGAGCACGCTCCCAGCGTCCTCTGCTCCAACTGCGTGTGGGCCGCCAGAAGAAGTGGTGAAAAAGTTGCGCAGACTCGAGAAGCTCTTCTGCACGCCTCGCAGGCTAGCAAAACTCGCAAGGCTCGAACTGCTCCCCCTGTTGCGCCGGTTGCGATTCAGCAGGAGGTGCGCAGACGAGTAGGCCCGGCTTGGTCGGGTGGCATCCCCGCTCGTATGCGGAAGACTCGCAACACTCGTCGGATCGGTGTAGGCGCGGTGGTCGTATTGCGAGGCATGTGAGTGGACGGGATGCGCGAGACTGTGCTCCCTTGGGTCGGAGACGGCAAGCGTCGCGCTAGCTAACGGCGTCCATCGCGACTTGCCTTTGGCGCGGGCAGTGCCGGAAGCGGGTGATGAAGCGGATAGCGGTGCGCGCAGGAGTGGTGTTGAACGCTGATGATGTAGCAGATGGCCCCGCGTGCTGTGGCCGGAGGTCGACTGATTAGCTGTACCGTATGAGTCGCTCCTTTGGCCGCTCGCAGAAGGTCTCGCCAACCAATCGGGCGCTAAATGACTTGTCGTGCTCATCTTGGAAATACTCGTGCTCGAACGGGGCGACCGGACCGTCCACGGCACGTCGACCCAGCCTCTTCCCTTGCCTTTCTCAGGGCCTGCAGCACTGGACGCCGAAAGCAGGGAAGCGCTGCTGTTCCCGCGAATCCGGCTGCCGCCGCCTTGCGCTGCGGGGGCAGCAAGATTCCCATTGCCGTTACCCTTGATGGAGGCGAACGACTTGACAGACGTTGGCGAGTCAAAGATGGCGAATTGGGCCTTGGCGCGGCGTGGTCCTGCGACTGTGGCAGAAGACCCAACAGCCGGCGAATCATCTGTCGGCGCTTTGGCGGGCGGCCGAGCGGTGGCTGAGGATGAAGGCGGGGAGACCGAGAGGGCATTCGCAGACGGACCACGGATATTTGAGGTATGAGCACTGGCGACGGCTTGAGCGAATGAGGCGCGATCATCATTGCTCGCTCGGGCACTCCCTTCCAGCGGCATCTTTTGCGGCGCTGGAGGCGTCTCGCGCACGTCATCGAAGGCGAAACCGTTCGTCTCCTTGGGGCGGCCATAACCTCCCTCTGTGGGACTGAGCAAATCCGCAATGCCCATGCGGACGGGCGCAGGCGTCTGCGAGGCGTGGGCTGACCCGACTGTCGGAGACTGCGGGGTTGCGACAGCTACCTCCTCAAGCATCTGGAGACGTGCTTGGGCTTTCTCCACTATTTCGTCTGCCTCTTTGCTTCCTGCTCCCTGACTTTCGGCAAGCCGCACAAGCTTCTGCCAGTAGCGCCGAGCTGCGCGATGACCACTGACCTGCGAATGACTGCTGCCCTGGCCCAACTTCGAGCTGGGATTTAACGCGGCCGGCTGGGCCAGTTCAAGGGACGGCGAAGCGAAGGAGACGAGCGCCAGGATGTACCATAGGTGAACGAGGGCTGATCGGGCTTGACGGGAAGAGATGGCGTCAAGCAGCGAAGTAGGGGCTGCCGGTGCAAGGGTCGACGAGCGCTTCTGCTTCGGCGGCAGACGGGAAAAGGATACAGTCTTGTTTATTTTGGGTGCGAGTGCGCCGTTTGGAGATACTGCGACGCTGTTGCTGTCTTGTGACACAGGAGACGTGTCTTCGGATGGAAAGCCGGAGTCCGTTGGGAAAGTGTGCCGCTCGAGAAGGGGAGGCGGCGAAGTCGAGGAGGACTGGGCTTCCTGGGACATCGGAAGGCCGTCGTCTTGTTGCCTGTCCTCTTCGTCGAAATCCAGCCCGAGCAGCTGCTCGAGCTTAAGTGCAAGCGGTAACGCAGCCTTTCCGCCACGCTCCCATGCAGACGTTAACCCATTCCTGCGTTTGCTGTCGCAGTGCCGTTCTGGTGCATCGGGAGCTCTGGGGTCCTCCTCTGCTTTCTCGCCCTCGTCATGCCTCCTTGTGCCCTTTTCGGAGTCCGCTCCATGTCCGGGCTTTTCAAGGTCCGAGTCCTTCCGTGTCTCCATGCTCGAGCCTGCTGCGCCCTTTTCGCTATCGCTGTGCCTGGAAAGTGAATGCGGAGCTTTGTGCCTGCTCCCAAGCTTGAGCTGAGCGCTCGGAGACCGCGACCCAACCTGCGCGCCAAGCTCGATATCGGGCCTGATCTTCCCGTGACGATAGAGGATGCACAGGCCGTTCGCAATGTCCTGGACGACCTCCGTGTTGAGCTGGGCGACGATGACTGCGGCATCGTCGGTGTGACCGGCTTGAGAGGGTAGCTCCATCCCCGCTGCACCCTCCCTTTCACCCTCATCACCGTGCCCCGCCGTCGCGCTGATGAGGCGCTCCCGCTCGCTCCGCTGATCCTCGAGCTCGAGACCCTGGATGTAATATCGGACGGCACGGGCGACGTTGGGCTGTATGCTGGAGTGCGAGTGCGCGTGCGACTGGCCTTGCTGGTGATGTGAGTGCTTTTCATTTGACGAGCAGGAGAGGCCCTTGCTCAGGATGCTGCGTGGGGAAGGCACCGGAACGCGGCACAGAAGAAGCAGACAAGGGGGACACATCAGGTTAGCCAGCGGCCATGGATGCGAATACGCTGATGCGGGTGCTGATGCGGTGAGCGAACATTAGACGCACTTGCCAAGGGACAGGCACGCCGAGGGGCTCCCAAACCGAACGGCCTTGCGGAGCTTTCGCATTGCGGAGCGGTACTCGTGCGAGATGAGAGCCATCTGCGGTATGAAGGAGGAGCACAGATCAGCGTGACGGGACATTGACTGCATCATTGGTGGCACCTCGCCGCGCTGTCCGCTCTCCTCTGCCTGTAGAAAGCGACGGAGATGGGGCGGAGGGGCGGTGACACACACGTTCGCGCATGCTCTGGGACCCACCTGCGCTTCCCACAGCAACGCCTCGGCGTCCATCTCAGCCTGCTCATACGCCGCAGGAGACATCTCCGCATCGCGCTCGCTCTCGCTCCCGCTATCTGTACCTGCACTGCTTCCGCCGCTGCTGCTGCTATCGCTATCGATATCGTTGCCAGCTCTGCCATTGCTACTGCCCGCACCCGTGCTGGTGCTCGAACTCAGCGCAGGCCCTCCACTGTTTGCACGCCTGTGCGAGCGACGGCGATTCCTCTGCCGCTTCTTCTCTTGCTGCTTGCCCTTCGCTCCCTCCTGCTCGGCCTCGCCGTTGCTGTCCTTCATGATGGCCGACAGGAACCCACCGCCCCGCTTGACGAAGGACGACGAGAACGATGGGGAGCTTGGGCTGCTCGGGTCATCATTGTGCTGCTGCGACTCGTTGGGATGGCTGAACAGCCAGCTGCGCCATGTTGCTGCCCCTGTCCCTGCTCCTGCTCCTGCTGCGTCCTTGTCCTCGAATGTTCCAGGACGCTCCATCGCATCCATCCACCCGCCTGGGTGAGCGAGGGAGAGCTGAAGGTGAAGGGAGCGATAGAGAGCACGACAGACAGGGTCACCAAGCTGCCAGCATCAAGCAACTAACAGTGTTACACAGTCACAGACAGTCAGAGCCAAGCACCATGAACAAGCAACTTGAAGCTCTTCTCGCCTGGAGTGCGTCGCGCTTCTCCCCCCTCCGAGAACTGAAGGCCTCTGCTGACGTCCAAGTCGCCAACCCCTTTTTTCGTGGCAGGTACCGCGCAGAGTAGCAATGGCAACGGCAACAGCGCGACACACGACGCTAGCACTGCAGTAACGCTGCCCACGACCGACGGGGAGGCCAGCAGCGGAGTCGAAGAGGCTATCGCGTCGAGCGGCGTCGCTTCCACCTCGACCTCGACCTCGACTGCAGCAGGAGGACAAGCACCAAAGAAACTCGACCCTGCCGTGCTCGATGCCATCCTCGGCAAGAGCGATGCACAGAGGATGATGGAGGCCGTCAGGGACCTCAAGAGCGACGCCTACGACCACGAGCAGAAGATGTACATCTGGGACGAGCTCGAGATGGTGAGTTGGTGGCGGAGGAAGCCACGAGTGCGCTGCCTGCACGAGCACGATGGACAGCACAAGCTGACGTTTCACCGCGACATCGCTTCTACCCACATCCTCCCCTCCATTCCCGTCCAGCTCGTCGAAAGTCTCGATAACGCGAATGGTGAGTTTCGAGCAGTGCTGCCCGGAGTAACCCACAAGGCGCTGTGTCGACAACCAGCTGACCGCCATCATGTACACGCACCCGCCGCAGACCTGGAGAAGATGAAGCTGTGGCAGCCGATCTCTGACTTCCTGGACGACCCGAACGAGGAGATGCGGATACAGGCCTGCTGGGTCCTAGGCACTGCCATCCAGGTAGGCGTCGGCTTCGGTCGCAACAAGCGTGGGTACAGGTGCTGACTTTTGCACTTTTACATCCACGCAGAACAATCCCAAATCGCAAGCAGCTTTCGAAGCGCTCGACCCGCTGCCGAAGCTGCTCTCGCTGCTCGCAGACCCTAGCAGCGCCGAACAGCGTTCCAAGGCAATGTACACGCTCTCTGCGCTAGTGCGGCACAACCCCTCGTCAATGACGCGTTTCGCCGAGCTGGACGGGTGGTCCGCGCTCTCTGCGTCGCTCGAGGACCCGTCTCTGCCCTTGCGGCGGAAAGCCGTGTTCCTGGCCAACTCGCTCGTCGTCAACGCCGAGGACGATGCGCAGGCCGATGCACTGTGCCTTGTCCCCGCGCAGAAAGCCGGGATTGTCGACCGCGTCCTGCGAAGTCTCGATGGCGAGCACGCCGTCCCTGCCGGACCAAACGGGGAGCTCGAGGAGATTGACCTCGACTACAGGGACAAGGCGCTCCAGTTCCTCGTTTCCGTCACTCAGCGGTCGCGGTCATCATCCAGTCTCAAGGGTGCCTTGACGCAGGAGCAGCGTGGAAGGATCAGAGAAGTTGTCCAGCAGCTCGAGCAGCAGGCTGGCAGTGAAGGATTGGTGCCTGGCGACCTCGCAAAGTCGGAGTGGGAGCAGTTTAAAGCTGCGTTGTAGCGAGACAGCTGCTGTCAAACGAGAAATGACATCATGATGTACGACAAAGAGAGCGAGGCAAGTTGTCCATGCCTCCGATAATTCGTCGAATCTCTTGGGTGTGGTCTTTTTCGCCACGCGTACCGCGGTCCAGGCGAGGCCTCCATGGCCCATTTCCGGCGGCCGGCCGCCGAGGAACAACAAGACCAGCCCGTCGCGTTTGCAGAGGAAAAGCGAGCGTGGGAGCGATGGTGGACGCAGGCACAAGAGGGTGGCTTTGCAACAGGACACACACATCCTATCAAGACTGTCCCTTCAAGTTGCTGTCGGCCATCTTCACCTGCAGCTTCCGGACGGCGACGCTAGCGCAGAAGCGCAATCAGTTAGAGCGGAGTGCCGTCATCTTTTAACACGGAGTGCCCGAGAGGGAACAGGGACCAGGAACAGCAGCTGCAGCAGGTCCATCTGTGCCGCACTCGGGCACACCGCAAGACGTGGAGAACCAAACGACGTACCTCAAAAGCAGTCTGGCATCCCTGACCGCAGCTCGTCCGTAGTCGCCGCCACCATCCCCCTGGCAGCTCTAGGCGACAGCAAAGACCGAGGCGAGCTTCCTGCCGGGAAGCGTCGGCCATCATGGCGCCCTTCGTGTATGTCCCGCCCACGGACGACGTGCTGCACCACCGCACAGGGACCCTCGTGAGTGTCGCTCGTTGCATCCCGCCCCGCTCGGTTATGAGCCCGCGCGCGACTTCTATCGTGAAGATCTACGTTTTGATGAACCTCTTCCACCGAATGCTTTCTCCAGATGGTCGCTGTCGCTTCGACCGTGAGCTGGTGCTGCTGCGTCACTCTTCTGTCATGGATCTCCTTTCACTTGCTCAGTGTTCTGCGGAAACCAAAGAGCGGAAAAGCGTCGAGATTCGCTTTCCTGCGGACACAATGTGGGTCCCTCTCTTCCCTCTGCATGCACAGCCAACGCCCCAGTCACACTGCTTCCCGAGGTTCCAATGACTGATGGCTTCCTGCGCTCACTGCAGTCGGAGTGCTCTTTGCCAACCTGCTCGTTGCAGACCTGATGCAATCTACGGGCTTTGCGTTGAATCATTACTGGTACTTTACGAACCTGCGGCCTCAAGCATCTGCCTCTCGCCTGTGTCCCACGCAGAGCGTTCTCATCCAAGCCGGCGACCTCGGCAGCGCCATCTGGTCCTTCCTGATCGCGGCGCACACAGCATCTTTCATTATCCGGCGGTACAAGCCCTCTAGCAAGGTCGTCGCATGCGCTGTACCCGCTGTCTGGACGATTGTCGCCATCATGTCGGCGATAGGACCCATCCACGTAGCCTACCTGCGAGGCAGAGGGCAGACAGCAACGCCCTTCTACTCTGGTGCGGGCATGTGGTGCTGGATCGCGCTGGACTACGAGCCATGGCGGCTTTGGAATCACTACCTCATCGTGCGTCCATCAGCGACTCGCTCGCGAGCAAGCTCCGCAGATCCCGCAGACCCAGCTAATGCGGCTCACCGTTCCACAGGTCTTCATATCGGCCTTCGGCTCGCTCTTCATGTATGGCGGCATCTTCCTCTTCCTCTGGTTCAGGCTCTTTCAAGCTGGCGCATACAATCACCAGCTGTTCCAGCTCCGACGCGCCGCAGACGGTAGGCTGGTCCCTACCTCGCCAATCGCGGTCATCCCAGCTACTCCAGCAGCGAGCGGCGATGCCGGAGACGCAAGCGCGCGTTTCCCGAACATCGATCACGAGCTTTGCAAAGCCAGCGAATCTGAGAAGGACGGCGATGCTGCGCCTGTAATTGCCACTCTTGATGTGCAGGGGCAAGGGTGGGTCCGACGCCCGAGTGCCTCGACCAACCTGGGCGCCGCCTCCTCCATCAGCAAAGGCGAGCCGCGTCAACCAAAGATCAAGCAGCGCATCAAGGATCCGAACGCCGTCGAGCGGAATCGTAGACTGGATCGTGCTGCGCTTATGATGCTCCTCTTCCCGGCGGCGTACATCATCTCCATCCTGCCCCTCGCCATTTTCCGCCTCGCGCGCGTGACAAAAAAGCCCTGGACCTACAATTTCGATGTCCAAGCTGGATGCGGCTTCCTCTTTGCCCTTGGCGGCTGCTTCAATGCCATCCTTTACGTCTTGACTCGCAAGATCTTCCGCTCAAGCAAAGACAGCGAGCACAGCCAGAGTAATAATGGTGGGTGCTGCATACACGCTCGGTCAAGAAGTGTTTCAGAAGCTGAGAGGACCCTCTCCCTGTTTTCCGCAAAGGCACGAGCACGCCACCATCGGGACCATCGGCGAGTTACACGTTCGGTCGCAGTAACCCTGGCGGCATCCGCGTCTCCTTTTCGCAAGTAGGCAGCGGGATCGGTCACATGAAGGAAGGCGAGAGCGGTGGTCTTGACGCAGAGAAGCGTTTCATGTCTTTCCCGAGCGGGATGAACGTCGGCGGAGGCGACAATGCCGTTTCGCTCTCGGGGGACGGCATTGTCGCACCAACGTCGACAGCACGCCGTGGTAGCAGCTTTAGCTTGAGCGCCCTCCGCCGCAACTCTGGCGCGTCGGACGCATGCGGCGGTGGAGGCGAGCGTAAGGCGTCTATCGTCACCATTGGTGGATCGCCAGTGGGATTGGCGCGCCGGCCGACGCTGCAGCGCAAGGCAAGCGCACTCAGTCAGACACGCACGGCCCGCTACGCGCCAGGCATCGGCGCGGTTGGAGCGCGCAGGCGGGATGACGGGACATGGTCGGATGGCCTCAGCTTCCAGGACTCGAGCAGCGAGGAGGGTACGGAAGAAGGCGAGAGTGAGCGCAGGGACAACTCTGTGTATGCGCCTATCGGGTCTCGTTCTCAGCTCGAAGAGAAGGACGCTGAAGGTACAGCCGCGGTCAGCGGAGAGAAGGATCTCGATAGCTTGCTAGTGCCTTTGAACAACGGCGCACATTCTCATTCATAAGTTTCACCAACGGTATGGCCATCACTCCTACAAGGTGTAGTAGCAGTGCCGTCGTGTTGTTGTAGCCTTAAAATGACATCTGTCTGTCCGCAACGACAGAGGGACCGCATAAACATAGGGAGCCATCGTCTAGCGTTGCATGAGGTCTGATACATTTCAGTGAACATACATACGTCAAGCAGACTCATTACTCGTGCCGGGATTAGCTCCCCGTGGATAGCAAGGCTTTCGCAGTTCTAGAAAGAACGAGCAGGCGTCGGGAAGATACGAAGGAGACTGTATGATCTGGGATCGTCACAAAATGTTACTGTCGACCTGGAAGCGGGAGCGGCGTCGGCATTGGCGGCGGTGGTGGTGGTAGAGGGGGCGCCCGCGCCGGAGACCGCTGCTCCGGGTTCTCGCTGACTTTGCGCAATCGTGCCTCTGATCTCCGTGGGGCGCTACCATCCGACGAGTTGCCGTTTCTGCGGCTCTTGCCGCTGCCGGATCGGCTTGCGCTTCCGTGAGAACCGTTTGCAGAGTGGGATGATTGCGAGTGTGCACCTGTCGAACCTGCCCGCGAGACTGAAGCTGAGGAAGACGCGCCTAGATGGGAGACGGCCGACGCGGAGTTCGACCGGGATCGCGATTGAGACTTGCCGCTGTTTGCGCGAGAGCGTGCCGCAATCACGGAGCCAGCGATAGATTCGGAGATGCTACGAGCGTCCACAAGGCTGACCTGCGACAAGCCCGACATACGCTTAATGGGTCTGTGGGCAGATGAGGGACGACGACACGCAGAACGATGTCAGCGATACGCCCAACTCTCAGCAAGATATGGAACGTCGACGCGCCTTCCAAGCGTGTTGCGGCTCATCCGCCTCGGCGACTGCGCCTTGTAGCGCGACCTGGCTGCGCCCGATCCTTCCGAGCTACCTCTGCCATGCGACAAGAACGACCGGCTTTCATCGTTGTCGGCTTCCTCTGCGTCTCTCTTTTCGTCGTCATCGCTCCCGCTTTCCTCATCACCGCTTTCGCGACCCCGGGAAGGCGGAGGGACACCTTTGGCAGCGAATGGAGAGTAGCTTGGCCCTGGCGGGCTGATGTGACCCGGTCGTTGATCCCTCACAGGGGCTTGCGGGCCCGAACCAGAAGGACGTGTGTACGTGATGGTTGGCTTCCGTTTGAGGTCCTCGAGATCCGCTAGGTCATATGCGGCTGCTGTGGTCGTGACGCGTCGGTAAGATGGGCCAGCTCGCTCCAGTGGTACCGTCGAGGGCAATAGCTGTGCCTGGTCTTCCATGGGTTGCGGGTATAGCGGACCGCTAACACTGTGAGTCTGCGGTGAAGGCGCCCGTGGCAGGGCGCGATGAGCCTTGACCGGCGTTGTCGGTATCGGCGCATTACCACCGAGATAAGGCTTCAAGAAGCCAAAACCGCGCAGCCAACCGACCATCTTGGTGCTCGAGTTGGAGACACTGCGCGAAACAGCCTGACTGACAGACTCTGATGGGAGGTCGATGGCGGTATGCCCTTCGCTAGCTGTCGAGTCACTCCTACTCAAGACAGGACGGTACGAAGCTCCAGATGGCGATGCGTTGCATTCGCTATGCACGTTTGAAGGTGATCGTGATGGTCTGCCAAGTCCGAGCGCATTGACCGCTACTGTTGCTGGTGGGGTCGATGCCGAAGAAGGCGTTGAAGCAGAAATCGACCCTGATGACGCCGCACCAGGCGGAAGCGGCGGATCTAGGGCGACCGTTCTCGTGCGACTAGGTGCACGAGGCGGGGGCGCCGAGAACAACTCTGTGCTTGCCATGGTACCTGGCGAGTCTGGACCGAGAGCCGCATCGGTCGCTAGCATCGCCCCACCTTCTCCGCCCTTATCGCCGCTCCGTTTGCCAATCACGCCACCACCGGGCGAGTCCTGGTCGCTCGGCCTGCGCGTAGTGTATGTGGGGAATTGTGCAATAAGTGATCCGCGCGTCGTAGTTGATCCGCCGGTCGACGTTGTCGGATTGCTGCTCGAGTCTGTCTGCCCGCTAACGTCTCGTTGTCGGGTCAAGTCGACGGCTCGAATGCTGCTCCTACCGTGACCAACAGCTAGGGATCCAGTCTCAGACGCTAGCGCTTCCATCCGACTCTCGCTTGCCGAGTCGTCCCGATGCGACATCAGGCCCTGCGTTTCCGGCGGTGAAGGCGAGGAAGACGCGTCTCTAGCCGTACTTGCGCCTACGAAAGAGGCGCCTCCAGCTCGTGAGGACATGGATGGCTGCGCACCAGCTGCATGGCTGTCATACGGATCTCGGTAGACGTGATCTTCGGGATCATAGCTGGACCCCGAGAGACGGTTTGCACGCCGTTCTTTCCGACGTCGCGACTTTATGCACAGGACAATGATGAGGAAGACGAGAAAGACGAAAGCGATGACGCCAATAACGATTGCGACGACGACTCCGGAGCTGAGTCCGGGCGAGTGGTATTCCACGTTCGGATCTGCTGCGAGCGTCTCCGACGATGTTGGGGCGGCGGACGTGCAAGCGATGCTTGATGAAGGAACGGTGGTAGACGGCACCGCCGGGCTTGGATCACTGGGAGAGCTCCCCGGGCTGGCCGTTTGCGATGGCTGCGACGCAATGGCGGAGTCGCCACCCGTTGTAGCTGGCCCGCTCGAAGCGGGCGATGAGACAGCGGTGCCAGCTGCTGCTGAGAGGGCTTCAGGTGGTGCTGTCGTGCCTCCTACGCGCACTAGTCCCTCCTCTGTCCCCCCGACAACCGACACGAGGGTGCCTGCATCTGGGTCTCCGCCAGCGCTGACCCACGGCCAGGTCAAGCCTGGTATTGGCGCACCGGAGTAGGTCTGCGGTAGTGCTATGGTCACTTCTGGACCACCCTCTGACAGTACAGTCCTGCTCATCCAGTCCGGCAGAGCTGTTGAGACATCCGGATCCATCGTGGAGGAAGAGGGCGAGAGCAGCGGTCCAGTCGAGACATGGGCCCGAGGCGATGTGTAGGGTCAAGGGCAGCGATAGAGAGCAACAGGGTATCAGTAAAAGGCATCCGACCGCTATCGGTCTACGGTAGCCAAAGCCTGCAGGGACTCTGAGGCGAGAAAGGGGGACAACTCCCGTTCACTCACGTTGCACCGGTCGCACTCCAGCCATGATGGCGAGTCAGTACCGCTACTTGCAGAACGGCTAGATGAGGTCTCTTCGAAACCAGGGAAACCGCAGTGCCTCTCCACACTTTCGTCTGTCGGTCTTCCTGTCCTCCGCGACGGGCGGTGCCTTTCGTGGCTCGTCTTCCCAACGTACAAGCAGCACAGCCTGGCTAGACGCGCTTTACAAACGCCCAGCTACGACTTCAGCAGCGTGCTACTGAGCAGCGCTTGCTATGGAGAATGGCGCCGCCTGCGGAGCGCGCTGTGGCTCGACTGGACGCAGTCTTCGGATCGGCGCCCTGTCGGAGGTCTTTCACGTGTCAGCGAATGCAAGCGGCAGGGCGAGACCAATGCTGCGTGTGCACCTGATACGGCGCAGGCCACGAACGGGTCTGTGGTTGACCGTTGACGACGCTCAGGCGCGCAGGCTCCAGCGGGAACGGTTGCAGTTCCGACTGTTTGCAAGAACGTCGGCGTGCGCGCGGGCGGCCAGTGGTGATGCGAAGGCAGAGCGCGGCAACGGTGCGCCCGACTTCTCGATATGACCATGTCGAAGAGTATGGTGGCTGTCGTGCCCTCGCAGGACTGGAGCGGGTATCCAAGTCTCCATGTCGACCGTGACCCTATCTCAGCCCGCGAGCCACGTGCTTCCGAGCGATCCGGCCGGAGCGGCCCCGTCGGGTATCCTTTGCGGGTGACTGCAGCACATACTCTTATCGCCCTTCTCGCTCTGTCTCTGTCTCCTTCGGATGCGCAGACTGCTCTTTGAGGAAAGCCTCGGTCCGCCTCAGCTCATCCAGGGCTTTCGCCTCGAGCTGGATCTGCAGGCCCAATGTCTGAGGTCGAGCGGGAAAGGAGGATTAAATGTTGCCGCGGCGGCTGCTCATACGGGCCTCCACTCGAGAGTATGACTCACTCGAACTGCTTTTAGACCCTGGCACACCCGCTGGTGGAGGAGCGGAAGCGGCAGTTGAAACACCTCGAGTGTCGGATGCATGACGTAAATATGGCCAGGCAGGAGCCACTTGTGCGTGCCTGCTTCGCGCTCGTCCATGAATAACCGTACATCCTCCTCTTCCCGCGCAACAGGGGTCTTGCCTGGCCTTTTCGCCCCAACCTGCGGTCGCTTGCCTCCCTCGCAGAATACGCCGTGCTGAACCGCTAGACGGATACATGCCCGTATCCGCTTTCTGATGGTATTGCGCACGGTCGCGAGCTTGTTGATGCGCTTCTTGGACACGACGATCGTAAGATCCATCGTGTACGGTCGGGAAGGCTTGAGAGATTCGGGCCCGTTTTTGGCAATATCACCGATTCCCGTGCCGGTGTCCGCTGCGCCATCGGGTGCTCCCTGCTTCCCACGTCGGTCCAGTCTGCCACCTCCGAGCAGGCGTCGCGCTACTGCAGGAGGCGGTGTTCCAAAATCCCGCTTGCTCGAGACGCGCTCGATGGTCTTCGGGAATGGCGAAGGTGATCCACGCTGGGGCCGCTGTAGCCCAGGCAAGGGAGGGGGGGTCACCCGAATCCCAAAATACTCGCATGACCAGCTCAAGCTGTCCGGCGAGCACCAGGAGGGGCCGTCGCGCCGGCGAGCGGTAGGTGCTGGGCCAGACGAGTTGAGCCCGCCCGTCATTGCCTTGAGGGCAGCTGCGTGGGTCGTGAAGGGTAGCGAGCGAAACTGAAGCGTATTCATGGTGAGTCGGCAACAGGCGAGACAGAAGGAGGCAGAAGGTATCGGTTGCGCGAGGTCAGCGGGGGACCGAGTTGATGGGCGAGTCGAAAAGAGAGCAATTGCTGGTGTCGCGCCGGTTCATGGCACGTACTGTCAGTCCGAAGCTACTCGGAGGCATCCTCGAGAGGTCAAGCTTCAGGTTTTGGGTCTGCGAGACTTCTTCTTCTGCAATGGTCGAGACATGATGTCTGAAAGAGCCAGCAAGGCGTGGGGTCTGCGCCGAAGCAGCATCAGCCGTCGCAACGCTCCGGCGCGATACGCGTGCGAAGCTGCGCCTCCCGGCAAGGAGCAGAGATCGCATGCGCTTGCGGGTAGTTCGAGATGGTATTGGATCTGGGCAGAACTGTGCTCGAAAGCTACCGTAACGCAGCTGAGGCCAAGCACGTGTCACTCGAGTCCGTGATGCGGACATCGGCCTGCCCCACTGAGAGGAAGCAGGTGAGGTTCTCTACGTGCGTCCGCTCTCTGTACATCGAGCTTGGAGGTGAGAGGTTGAGATCATTGCCCAGCCGCCCCACTGACCCTGACGGTTCCGGACGAAACCTAGCGAGCACACAACAACAGGAACGCACCACTCGACCGGCTTTTCGAGCTCGCCCAGCTTCAGTACCCATCACTGCTATCATCGTCCTCATCCTCGTCCTCATCGTCATCCCCCTCATCCATATCGTCGCTGCCCTCGCCCTCCCCTTCCGGGTAGTCGTTCCTGTAGAAATCCTCCTCGTTGCTATCCTCGTCATCCGTCATGACTGCGTCGCTGTCCTCGCCCTGCCCACCCACCCCGCCAGGCGCCCCACTCTCGCCATCCAGCGCGTCAAGGAGGAGGTCGTCGTCCTCGAGCCCGGAGAGCGCGCCTATGCGCCTCAGGCCTGCCCCAGAGCCAACGTCCAGCAGGTCCTGATACAAGTTGTACCCACCTGCCGCGCCAGAAGTCGTTGCAAAGGACGCAGCGTCGACTACAGGGCCCGCTGCTGCGGTGACGGGAGCGGGAGCGGGAGCGGGAGCGGCGGGGAGCGGCGCCGGATCACGGTAATACACGTCGTAGACGTACTCAGAGTCGGACTCCCCTGCGTCGCCAGAACTGAAGTCAGGCGGGTAGCCGTCGCTCAAAGAAGGGTGGGGCGGACTGTCGTCTGTGCACGAAGACGACGCTATAGCTGACGCTGTCGCGGAGGAGGCTTGCAATCTGCTCGATATTGGCGTGCTGGGGTGCTTGGACGCTGCCGTCGAAGGGATCAGCTTTACTGGTGCCGCTTTCGGATCGCTCACTGGTGTCGAGCAAGTCAAAGCAAGGTCCGTTAGCCCGGACATGCTGGAATGATGACAGCAACGCTTGCTTGGAACCTCACAAGACAGGTACTCCTGCAGCATGGGCGCAAAGTTGCTCATCATCTCCTCCTCCTCGATCTCCGCCTTTGTCTTCTTCCGGGCCGCACGACCGCTCCCGCCATAGCTACTCCGGCTATTGATCTGCAGTCTCCGGTCGTCCTGCCGTGCGCGCGAACGTAACGCCCGATGGGTCCGACCAGAGTCTACCCTGCTCTCGCTGTCGGAGGAGCCGGAAAGGTCCGAGTCCGACTGGATAGCCGCAGTCAATATCTTGAAGCCGTTGGTGTTTTCCTTGTTCTGCGCAGACTCTGTCCTGGCGGTTGACTTGACGAGCGGCGGGGCAGTTGCCCTCCGACCTGACCTGCTATCCCGCTGCGCGCTCGTTGTCGTGGCTCCAGATCTCAGCCCGGCCTTGCCCAGATCACTGAGATTCGCGTACGAGCGCTTCTCCTGGACTATCTTGTACCGCGCCTGCTTGCGCTCCTTCTCCTGCCGGGTGAGGACAGCTGGCGATGCGCCAGCTCGCCCTGACCCTCCCGACTGACTGGCATCCTCTTCAAGACTGAACTTCGATGCGCGAGAAGGCGTGCTGGAGCCTGACGTCCCCGCCCGGCTCGATGCTCCGCCTGCGCCGGCGCCGGCTGTCCTCGGTGGGGGATGGAGGATCAGGGACGTGATGCGGTCCCGCAGCGAGCGTGTGGACGATTCTGACGCGAAGGCAGAGGCGGACACTGTGGCTGCGAAGCGGAAGATGCCTGGTGGGCGGGCAAAGCCAGTCTGTGCAGCGTCCGAGCTGCCGGTATCCTTTCCTGCTGCTGCGTTGCAAGCGAGCCCGTTCGAGCTTGCTGCAGCCGTGCTGGAAGGGCCGCGGTCGTCACCAGTCTTGCTCCGCTTGCCAGGCCTTGCAGGCGCTTCTATGACTGCCAGTCCGCATAGATGGGAACGCCATCGTCAGCCTCTGGCAGCTCGGTGCCATGTCCTGTCTGTGTCCTGACGCGACAGGCGCACCTAGGGCATCCAGCGCTTCGTGGTCGTCGCGCCGCCTCCGCTTGATCCTGAGGATGGTTGGATGCTGCTGCTGTTGCTGCTCAGCATGCTGACCCGTCAATGCATTCATCTGCCTGTCCCCGTCCTCGCTCTCCTGTTGCCCTCCGCCTGAGCGAGATCCCCCGGGTCTCTCATGCCCTCCTCCCTCTCCCCTTCCTGTCAACCGTACACCCACTGTGCAATACCACAATCTCTTGCACGCAGCGCGCAACACACAAGCACAGCACCATCTCAGCCATGTCTAGCAAAGCAGTGTGAGTGAGCCCCCCTCCATCGCCCCGCCGTGTCCTGGGGCAGTGCCGTCCAGCCAGAGACGCGCAGGCTCGCACGCGCCCCTGAAGGAGGGCCTGCCTGGATGGATGGGGGCGAAAGACCACGTTCGACGCTGATTATCCATGTCGTATGTGCACACTGGCAGCATCCTCACCGGTGGACCCAGCAAGGGAACGAGGATGCGTCCTCTCTCCCTCGACATCCCGTGCGTCGTGCTTCTTTGGCTCGTCGTGGGCCTGGCCTGCGTTGCGCCCGCCTCCTGACGATCCTGTCGCGCATCCTATGCCCTCTTCCTCGCCTGGTCTACATCCTCCGGCACCACCACGCACGCACACGGCTCTCCCTCTCTCATGTGACTCCGCAGCAAGCCGCTCTTCCCTATCGCTGGCCGCCCCATGATCTGGCACCACATCCAGGCCCTGTCCAAGGTCGAAGGGATGCACGAGGTCCTCCTCATTGGTTTCTACGAGGACGCCGTCATGGCTCCGTTCGTCAAGGATGCCACCAGGGACTTCCCTAATCTCAGCATCCGGTGAGTCGGCGTGTCGGCTCCCTGTGCTGTCAAAACCTTGCAAAGCTCAGACCCCGTCCTGCGCAGATACCTCCGCGAGTACACGTCCCTCGGCACAGCGGGCGGCCTCTACCACTTCCGAGACGCCATCCTCAAGGGCAGCCCTAGCCAGATCTTTGTCATCAATGGTGCGCTGAGGCATTCGCGGACTGATGGCCCTCTTGCCATCCCTGAGCCGGCTGGTTGACCTGAAACTCCCTTATTGCCGCAACAGCCGACATCTGCTTCTCGTACCCGCTGTGAGTCCGAGAGGTGTGAGCCTTGCCGGAGTGTAGAGCATGTGCTGACGCTTGCCCTGTTCCTAACGCTCCAGTGACCAGATGATCCAGTTCCACGAGAACCACCGAGGTGTCGGGACCGTTCTCGGTGTCAAGGTGAGATTGAGCCGCAGCCGTCATTGTCTCGGATGGACGTCACTGACTTGACTCAAACCCACAGGTTCCCCGGGAGAGCGCGACAAAGTACGGCTGCATCGTCACGAACCCGCAGACGTCGCAGGCCCTGCACTATGTTGAGAAGCCGCAGGAGTACATCAGCGACACCATCAACGGAGGCGGGTCCGCCGTGCTCTCTGACCATGTGACACGCTGACTGACGAGACTTGCTTGATGCTCGACAGGCGTCTACCTCTTTGACAAGTCCATCTTTGACGAGATCAAGACGGCCATGGACGAGAAGGTCCGCCGTCATGCCGAGGACCCGCTCGCCCGTGGTTTGGTCGCGGATGACGAGGAGGAGCAGCTGCGTCTCGAGCAGGACGTCCTTGCCCCCATGGCGAGCAACAAGAAGCTCTACGTCTTCATGACGCCCGGCTACTGGAGGCAGATCAAGAGCGCTGGGTGGGTCTGCTCTGGTCTACAACACGAGGAACATGCACTGACATGGCGGCGCTGTGAAGCTCCGCCGTCCCCGCCAACTCGCTCATGCTTGGCTCATACAAGAGCACCAACCCGATGCTGCTCCGCCAGCGCTCGCCAACCATCTCTGCCAAGTCTCGGGCGGAGCGTGCGGCCCAGCGGTCTGGCCCCACAATCGTCGAGCCGTGCTTCATCGACGAGACGGCCGACGTGGACCCGAACGCCAAGATTGGGCCCAACGTGTCCATCGGCGCGGGCGCCAAGATTGGGTACGGGTGCCGCGTCAAAGAGGCGCTCATCCTGGACGGCGCGGTGCTCGAGAAGAACAGCTGCGCCATGTACGCCATCATCAGCGAAGGGTGCAAGCTCGGCCCCTGGTCCCGCGTCGAAGGGACCTCCACCACCGCCGACGACAAGCTCTCCATCGCCATCCTCGCCAAGGAGGTCAACGTCAAGAGCGAGGTCAACGTCCGCAGCTGCATCGTCCTCCCAAACAAAACGCTCACGAGGAGCTGCGCGAACGAGGTTCTTCTGTAGACGACTTGATTTAGAGCTATTCTTGAGCCCCTGTTCCAGCTGCAGGTGTATCGCCCGTTTGCGGATTGGGCTTTGCTTCGATGGCGGAGCAGACTGATGTTGCCACTACGTCACTCTCTCGCCGCGCGCACAGACCTCCGTTGCTAAGGCGGAGGTACCAACGGCGTTTCGCTCTGACTGAACGCTCGCCTCCCTCCTCCCTTCTCCTCCCACCAATCCGCATAACAGCGCAGAATGGCAAAGTCAAAATGTAACAAGGAGAAGTCGGCCAAGACTCTCAAGACTTCCATGGCAGGACTGCAGCTAGGCTCTCCCACCGAAGACGCAGACCAGCCGGCTGGACGGGAGGTCAGGACACCGACGCAAATCTCGAACATGGCCAGTTCTATGACACTTTCTCGACTATACCCGTCAGATCCAGATAAACGACGTCTCCAGCCCGAGCGCTGTCGAGACCAATGGGAACGAAGCAAGCGGAGATGGGTAGGTTAGGCTCGACACTGGTGGCGCTCGCAGCCCGCGGTATCGTGACCTCGCCCGCCCTCAATGCAGAAGTACGGATCGAGCTTTCACGCTGCACCCTCTCAAGTCGCCAGAGCTAGTGGCACACATTTTCAAGAACCTTGCAGCCCAGCCCTACACAGAGAGGACCAGTCTCTGCCTGATTTGCAAGGCCTTCCTGCCAGCAGCCCGACACATACTTTACCACAATGTCTCGATCCTACAAGTGGTCTCGCAGAACCCGAGCAGCCTTCCAGGAGAGCATACCGTGACAGAGAGATCGACACTCTTCCTCCGTACTCTTACGTCTCTAGACTTGCCGCCGCAGCAGTTTGGCAAAATCATACTCGACATCTCGGAGCCTCACCGCGCTCCGTCCTGGGGCCTTAGAAGCCCGCTTGACTTCCAGCTCCTGGACGAAGTTCGAGGGGCGCAAGTCAAAGAGATAATGTGCAGGATCCCGTGCGCCTGGCTTCATGGCAAGGCTTGCCTGCAGTTCCTACAGCAATTGCCGATCCGATGCTCGACAGCATTCTGGATCGCACCAGATACTAGATCCGACGCAAGCCTCGAATGCCTCTGGATTAACAGGAATCCCGCTTCCTGCACCTCCTCGATGGCAGTCGCCGTACAGGGCGCTTCAGTTGAACCCGGTGCCATCATGGTGTGGGGCTCGGCAAATCATCTCGCGGCTGTACTTTCCGCTATGAGATGCCGCGTCGGGGAGGTCATTCTGTTCAGCGGAACCACTCGGCCCTCGAAGGCCATTCTCAGCACATTCCGCGATATGCCGGCTCTTCAACATCTCAAGTTCGCATTGAGCGCCGGCATACCGATTGCGATCCAGGTCCACGATATATTGGACGCTGCCGCGCACAACCTACAGCACGCACAGATACGCTGCCTCACCATCTCCTGCACCATACCCTGCCGACCGAGCTTGCTCATCAACCTCGTACACGGTCTGAGCCTTCCGGCTCTCGACATCATCAAGTTTCACTGGAGATTGTCGGCTGTTCAGGAAGTCGAGGCCGAGGACGTTGCACAAGAGACCAGAGCGTTTTGTAACGGAAGTAGCCAAACGTACCGCACATTCCGGGATACGCTCGCTACATCGGGCACGGCACTGCAGGCCGTCCTGCTTTAGTAGGTTGCAGAATCCCTGGTGGCAATTTGGCCCCTCACATCAGGTGACTGAAGTGCGATGGGAGCTAATCTCGCAGATCCGCAAGGCAAGAGTCTGCTGCTGCGCAGCTTTGGGTCCCCGGCATCGCAGTTGCTCGCTAAGCACGCTTGTACATCTTTACCGAGCCTTATCGTGCGCCAACATACTCTGGTAAGGCTTTCTGGCCGGATAACGCCCATTGTTGGACACCCACTTCTGAGCGCGCGACGTTCTTGCCCTTCATAGAATCTCGCAACATGTGCAAGCCGGTAGAGATTGAAGTATCGGCAAGTGAGCATGCAAGGGCGCTTTTGGCATTGCGCAGGCATGATGGCCCATCGGGGTTCTTCTGTAAACGAGGTCAGTTTCGCGCACTCGTGACCCATGTCCTAGCTGCAGGTGTGCTACCCATCCGCGGAACTGACGCTGCTTCAATGGCAGAGCAGACTGATGGTTCCGTTTGCGCATTCTTCGGCCGCGGACTGACCTGACCTCAGGCTCCGACTGACCTGACCTCCGTTACCTGCACGAAAGCGGGGGTCCCTACCGACTGTCACTGTGAAGCCACCGCCCGCATTCCCCTTTCCCTTCGGTCCACCCGGGGAATTGCGGAACGACAAATCATCCGTGCTGATTACCAAGTACCAAAGATGGCACACGACCTGATTTTGGTATACACGACAGCTGTCGCACTCTGCATTGTCCTCGCCGTGGGAGTGACATCGCGATGCGCAACCGTCAGAGTTTGCGATCTGCACCTCACCGTTGGGAGAACTTACTGACCTCTCGGCTCGTCTACGTTTGTATACAGACGAGTCCCGGGGGTGGTGCACGCACAGAGAAGGCAGGAGACAATGATTTGAACGAGTATGTTTGACGGATGTCCGCCCTGTTGTGTTGGCCCAACCTAGAGACGCTCATGACGCGTCGCCTTTGTCCGTACGACAGGCTCCCTACCCGGAACGGCCCGCTGCGGCTCCTTCAGCTACCGCCAGAGATCCTGGACCGCATCTTCGAAGAAGTGGCTGCCTGGCCCTATGCCGAAAGGGCGCCCCTGTGCCTGGTCTGCAAGGACCTGCTTGCCCTCGCTCGCCACGTCCTATACCACAATGTGGACATCGGTCAGGCGGCCGATGAGGACTCTCGACGGGGAGACGCCAATCAGCACATCTGCACCGAAAAGTCGGTACTGCTTCTGCGCACCCTCGCATCGCCGACTTTCCCTCCTCAGCGATTTGGGACAATTCGCCTCGACGTTTCTCAACCTCATCTTGCTCCATCCTTCGGACTCGCAACACCTTTCGACTGGGAACTCGTGGATCAGCTCAGGAGCTCTCAGATAGAATTACTCGACTGCACAGTCCCGGGTATCTGGGTACATGGCGCCACATGCATGCAGTTTCTGAGCCGGGCACCAAAGGCCTTGATGACCATTTTCAAGGTTCAAGGGTCCAATACCGATGGGACCCGGCCGCGGCTCTTGGGGATCCGCAGGAAGTTATCCGGCTGCATCACAATGCTGGAGGTCCAAATCGGAGGCGCAGGTGCAGCTCCTGGAACAGTCAGCATAATCGGGTCCCCGCTCGTCCTCACCAAGGTTCTGGCGGCCCTCCGGAGCAACATCGACCACTTGATGTTGCATGCTGGGCGTTTCGCTGAGCGTCTCGCAACACCGGACGACATCCTCAAGCTCGTTCGCGACATGCCAGCCATAGACATGTTCAGCATCATGCTCCATCCCCATTGGCCTGCAACCGTGCTGGTGGATGAGATCTTGTCGAATGTGGAGGATAGCCTGCGAGATACAGCAGTGAGGGCAGTCGCCATTACCTGCCTCACCGTCTGTGGGCCGAGCGTACTCATCGACCTAGTTCGAGGCCTGAAGCTTGCTTCGATCAAGCATCTAATGATTATATGGGAATCATCGGTCATCGATGAACTCGGGTACCGGCAGGAGGCTGAAGAAGTCAGAGCATTCTGTGCTGGGAGCACACCGGCATTCGCCGACTTCCGCGATAGCCTCGCCGCTTCAGGCACTATACTCGATGCATGTATCCACTAGTAGGCTGCCGCACTACTTCGGTCACTGAACGCTCGTCCGGATCAGCTCCTGCGGTCAGGATACCTAAGCAGTACTTGCGGTAGGGTGCTGCCAGCAGAATGGTCAACTCCCGCCGCGAAACGAGAAACCGCCGAAGCCGCCTGAGCAGCACGACTGCCCTCGTGACACACTCAATTCGCCTGAGGGTTGCGCTCGCACGCAGAAACGGCCTAGAATCCTAGGCCGAGCGAATCGAGCACAGGCTTTCTGACAGCGTCTCTCGGTAGTCGACCCGCAAAGGGGCATGCATTTCCCGCAGGCGAAACGAGATCGCGCAAGCAACGATACAGACCCAAGAGTACGAAAAGATCACACCTGCTCCAGTCGCAAGGCGCATGCTGTAGCTACTGCCTCTCCTCGACCAGGCTATCCGCTCGGTGGCGCACGCCCTGTCGACCGCGGAGCCCTCTGTGTTCGAGTACATCTGAATGAACTCCGTTTCCTCTCACATCGAAACGGCCGACGTCATCGCGTCGGACAAAGGCAAACCCGTTTCGGATTGCGCCCGGTAGCACTGCCGTCCGCTCCCGCGCTATAGCTACAACAGACTGGCGTGGCTCTGGATCTGTTTCCCGCCCCACTCGCGACAAGCTACAAGAGTAATGGCGGAAGAGACTTTCATAGGCGCCTTAGCTGGTATCAATCTCGAGCAAGGCATCTCGCCTGATGCTTCCTTCGATGCCAAGGTGCGCGGACATGCCTCGGAGAACCGTCATGACCGTCCTGACGCCAGCGCACTCCGACAGTCCCTGTATCTTGATACGGGTCCTGGGCCAGCTGCGGCCAGAGCCGAGGTCGACATTGACGCGGTGCCTAAGTGAGTGAGAAGCTCCATTTAGCAGTAAGGAAAGCCCCGCGCTAACGCTACGGACACGACATCTCACAGTTCCGAATCTCTCCGACTGGACACACTTCCATCAGATCTTCTGACTCGCCTCTTTGACGATCTGGCCCCTCTGCGTCATTCCGAGAAAGCGACGCTCTGCCTGATCTCTCGACGCCTGCTTCCCTTCGCGCGACGTATACTCTATCACGACGTCAGCATTACCAATGCCACCGTCCAGGACGCTCTCTTGGCAGCGGCAGGCGGCCATGTCCCGACCGAACGGTCTGTGCTCTTTCTCCGTACGCTTCTCTCGAGCGACTTGCCCGAGCAGCGATTGGGAAACATTCGACTTGACCTGTCCGAAGGGCAGCTATCCCCCTCATGGGGAGGGATGTCGCTCTTGGCCATTGAGCGATTGCAAGAGCGTCGCGGTTCCCAGATCGACACCTTACACTGCCTGTGCCCTGAAGGATGGTTCGCCACGTCCGCTCTCATGCCTCTTCTTGGAAGCTGCACGTCGTTCGCGTTGAAGCTGCGAGTCAAGGGCGCAGGCCGGGGTGACCCAAGTGGTGTGGGCTGGAACGCCATGTTCTACCTGTTTGGGTTGGAACGGCCTCTTTCGCCAAATGGGCGCGAAATCTGCCTGAAGTATGGCGCAAAGGCGACCACGATCGATGGATGGGGTCCGGTCGAGATTGTCGGGCGTCCACCTGCTTTGATCAAAGTTATCGATAACATCAAGCACGCGATCACCACTCTGCATATCGGTTCCACCAGTTCTGCGGTGCCTTTTCAACTCGCAACGCTTTTCAATCTCCCTGCAATCCGCACGACGCGGGTTCACATGCATTCTACCTCGCCCCTGGAACGCCAGCTGGATTGCTTGCGGACTGCACTTCAGGCCACAAGAGACTCGCGACAGTTCCAAGAACTCGCAGTGATCAGTCATTGCCCGTGCCCGCCCGCACTCCTCGTTACCTTCATCAGCGAGGTCGATCTTCGGACCATCAAGCTCGTGTCTTTCGTATGGCTGCGAAATGCCCTGAACATGGCTACAAGCTTCGCACAGATGCAGACGATTGAAGGGTTCTGCACGGGAGATGAGCAGTTCAGTAGCTTCCAGATTGCGATGGCCGAGAAGGGAGTGGACGTCAGTGCAACAGTGAACTGCTGAATGGAGAGATGCAGGACGCGGCGTGGGCGAGCTATTGCGGGAGGACCTGTCACCTTCTATGGATCCACATCGGTCCTGCAGCGGTTCCTGCAAGCCACGAGCCACGAGATAGAAGAACGATCATGGCAGAGCGAGGGGTGGAATTTGTGGCGGCACTAGGCGACGCAGACGACTACAGACAGATGTGACGCTCGTTCTTGAGGCAAACCCCACTCTCTGAAAGCGGATGCTAGATGGAAGCCAGACTACGGCTCAGTGATCGGACCGAGCCTCTTCAACTCTTCAGATAGCGGCCGCATCCGGCCAGAAGCTCTTTTGCCAGTCTTGCCCTTGTCCTACCAGAGATAGTAGCAGTACACTGCGCTATAGACAAGCAGAGCGACCCATGTCACCGCAACAGAGTCGTGCAGCGTCTCGCCGAGGACATTGCCGTAGTTGAGCTTTGCAACGATGAGCCTCATCCGGCGCCCGTATATCTTGTGAAAGACTCGGCGTGTCCCTCGCTCGCACGGGCGAATGAGATAGCGATATAGCGGGCCGAGGCGCTTCAAGACTCGTAAGTAGTCATCATCGGCCGTTTTAGGATCCCACGCCCAGACTGCGAGGATGGACATTAGTCTTCGGGCCGGTATACGCACGTCGAGCAGACTCGCACTTACCCCTGCTCACTCGCCGCACGCGAGCCTGCCCTTGCCGCGGCACGATCTCCCTTGGTGTCCCTACGTGCATCCAGTCGTCGTCGGTTGGCGAGTGATACGCGTATTGGTTGCCAGTCCCCGTATGCGGCGGGCTCATAGGATATCCTGCGCCTCCTCCGCTGCCATAGTACGCATCATGGATGACAATACTGTCGTCCGCCTCATCTCCGCCAGCGCCATCTGGTGTGGCGCCTCGGCCTTGTCCCCGGCCGCGATGCGGACCGAAGGAGGCATCGTCTTCATCCGAGATCAAGGCAGAATCGAATTCGTCCTGCTCTTCTTCGTAGCTCTTCATGCCGCGCCGCGAGCCGAGCAGCGATCGAGAAAGCGAGTTCCGCGAATGCACGGGCAGGCCGTTCGAGCGCGCCGTTGTCCCCCGCCGAGAACGCAGATTGAAGTACATTTTAGGAATGGCCAAGAGGAAGATGACGAGAAGCGCAAAAGGCACGTCTGTGTCATTGTCCGGGCATCGGGTCAGCATGAGTGGATGATCTGAGGCACCCATGGAGAGCGACGCCGCTCACAGCGATTGGAGTAGATGCTATTCTGATCTGGAAGGAGGCACAAGCGCGTGTGATGTGTCTCGCTAGCCCGCATGCTCTCCGGGTCTCGGTGTCCCATGGGGTTGAGCAGCGAGACGAGCTGGTACCCTGGGTGTGTGATGCCGACAGCCGAGCTGAAGCTCTTGCAGGTGATCTCGTTTGGGCTGGAAAGTGCCGTGTAGTGAGTCACAGCACAGTAGTCGTGGTCGTCGCCCGAAAAGACTATGGACGGGTCGACGGTGCTGAGCAGGAAGGAAGAGGCAGATTGATCCAACTCTTTTTGGAAGTTCCCTAGAAAGCAGAATCGCGGTGGTCAACAGGCTGTCAGACCGCGCTGAAGCACGGGGACCTCGCTACTTACTTCCTGTGTCCTGATGGAGATTACTCCGAGATTCGCGGAGTGGACCGCAGTTGGTCCCCTCTTGACGATAGAGCGGGATGTGCGATAGCAGTATGCGAGGCAGTTTCTTCTCCGCTGAAGACGCAATCCAAAATTCGCGTCATCATTCAGAGAGCGTAAGACGCCGTATGGGTACGCGAGATCGCTCACCCTGCGCGAAGCCCCGGAGAAAGTCGACGACCCCGCCATTGATTGCATCGAAGCCTTGCGTGTCAAACTGCTCTGCGGCGGCTGCGCGCTCGTCGAGCAAGCCAGGAGCGTCGACCCAGACGAGCGTATGATTCCCTAGGTCGACGTGCCCGTTAAGCGGGCCGAAAGTTTCTGTGAAGCGTTCGCGGGCATATGCTGAGCCTCCCGGACTGAGGTGGACTGCGGAGCAGAGGTGTATCAGCCTGAGGCCGGGATTTTAGCAACAGCTGCTCGTGGGTTTGACGCACGCCCTAAATCGTGGTTGCCGGGGATGTAGTGCATGGGCAGCGATCGCGGTATTGGGGGGAAGATACTGTTGACGTCGAGTTTAACTCGGAACACCGCAGAGACCGTAGGCGAGAAGGCAGTTGATGTCCTCACTTTTCAAACCTATGTACATAGTGCGAATGTCTGCAAAGAGGAAGAGGCTTTATCCGTCAGTTCATGTACGCAGATAACTGCCAGACGTAGCGAAGTGCAACCCACTCGTCCCTGTCCGTCACTTCCACACCAGAGTCGAGCAGGTCACCGAGGAAGAAGACGGCATCGGGCTTGTGATGCCGGAGCACCATCCGCCATGCCTTGCGAGCATAGTTGTCCGTTGCCCAAATGGACCCATACCGACGTAGGAGGCTTCTATCGGGGAATGAGCGGAGGTCAAGAAGTTGCTGTGGCAGAGGTTCAGCAGGGAAAAGCATCAGCGGGATGCATCGCCAATGCGCCTGCATGGCGCCGCTGTCCGGCGTACGGCTCAGGAGCGGTCATACGCGTCTCCCGGAGACGCGCGGTGCCCGTGCCGGCCACACTGCCAAGAGCGTATAACACGATGCCCGCCTGCCTTGCGTCAAACTCACAGGGTCGGCTAGCAGGAGCAGCTTGAATGGCTTGCTGCCTGTCCGGGTGAGCTGCGAACGGTCAAGCGTCATGGGTACGAGATCACGAGGTGAGAGTCACGGAGGTGTGAAAGCGGAGGCGCGCAACGCAGGCACCAGCAGCAGAAGGGCAATAAGCAGCCATCAGCATAAGAGCCTCTCAGCATGAACAGAGAAACGCGGCCTCTTCGCCGCAAGCTGGACGCACCTCATATCCGAACCCCGCGCTGGGCCAAGCGCACGCGTGAATCTGGCGCTGGAAGATGTAGACTTCGCACCAGAGCACAAAGAGGGCCGACGATATGCGCAGTGCGAGGATGTAGCGTTCGGAGAACTGCGCAGCAGCAGACGACGCGCTGGACGTTCCTCCTGTGCCGCCGCGCCGCTTGCGACTCGTGAGTCCGCCAGAGCGCGTTCGCGAGTGCTGTATCGAGGGGACGCGGATCATTGCAGCTGACGTGCTGGAGCTAGAGCATGGCGGTGATGATGGGGGCACACACAGCACAGATGCGGGCACAGATGCTGCGAACGGACGAGCGAAGACCGGTGGGTGCAATGGACGAGTCCGAAAAGGGCAGAGCTGCCTCTCCAAGGCACAGGTCTGAAGGCAGGGCCGAGCGTGGCTGGAACAGCACAAACGCAAAGATCCAACAAGCCAGGATGTGTGCAAATACAAAGCTAGTGGGATAGACGTCATACATCTGTAGACCGCGAATTTCATTTCACGCGGCGCATCCCGCCGATTTTGGTTGCGAATCGCGGAGCTTGCTTCCGCCACCTTTGACCACTTACGGGTCCTCACTGGGATCCCAGCTGCAGGACAGCGAGACGTAGATCAGTTTGTGCTGCTCGCGAGAAGGCTGGATCGGAAGCGGACCCACTCGGTGACGAGATGCTCATCGAGATCCTCAAGCGCCTTCATGTCTTCCGAGTCGAGCTTGAAGTCAAAGACGTCCTTGTTCTGCTCGATCCTGCTCTGCTTGACGCTCTTTGGGATGACGATAAAGTCCTTCTGCAGACCCCAGCGGAGGAGGATCTGCGCGGGCGACTTGCTGTGCTTCTTGCCGAGCTGGACGACAGCCGGGTGGTCAAAGCGGTACCCGCGGACGAGCGGGCCCCACGCCATCATTGCGATCCCCTCGCTGCGGCAGTACTCGACGAGCTCGTCGCGGCGCATGAACGGGTGCAGGTCCATCTGGTTGATGGCGATCGGCACCTTCAGCCCGGCGGCGTACAGCTCCTCGAGGTGCCGCACGCCCAGGTTCGACACGCCCGCCGCGCGGATCTTGCCCTCAGCCACGGCGTCCTCGATGGCGCGCCACGAGTCGAGTCGCGCCTTCTTGTCTGGGTGCGGGCCGTGGATGAGGTACAGATCGCTGGAGGGGTGCCGGAAGAAGCGAACATGTTGGCAGATTGCGCGGACGGATCTGTCAGAGTTGCAGAGGCGCTTACAGGTAGTCCAGCCCGGCGAGATCGAGAGAACGCTGAATGGAGCGCTTGACGTGCTCGTAGCCGAGGTTCTTCATGAGCTTTGTAGTGTAGAAGATCTCAGAGCGCGGTGTGCCAGTTTGAGCCATGAAGTCTGTAGGCGCACAATGAAAGTGATATAGGAACGAGTCAGCTGAGCTCTTCAGTGAGCATACTAGCGCTGGCGAGCATGTCATGTATGGCTCGCGCGGCGCTTGCGGGAGTCATAAGATCGGCAGCATCCTCCGCTTCCGGAGACCACCCACCTCGGATAGCCTTGCCAGACTCCTCTTCATTCTCATACCATTCAGCGGAGCTGCATGAGGGCAGCGTTAGTATAACGCCAACAGCGCGGCTCCGCTGCGAGACCGCTCATCGCCTGCGAGATTCAGAGACGCCAACCCACTCAATCAAGCGGTAGCCGGCCTGAAGCGAATTCGCAGGCGAGTCAGTATGTTTAAGGACACCAGTTCAGCTGCCTGGACTCGCAGGCTCACCTGCAAAGCCCAGAGGACCGAGTTGTAGCAGTCCTGGCCTGCAACGGAAAAGTGACGGCATCAGGCACGGGGGATCTTCCAGGACATGCGGGGCCAGAGCTACAGTCGTGGGAGCACAGGCACACCTTCTGACTCGTAGACACCCAGCCCGAAGCGTGGCATCTGCACGGGCTTTGCGCCCTCCTTGACGGCGAGCGTGACGGAGTCGGTGATGGAGGACATGGTGCGTGTGAGCTCGAGGGGTGTACTTGGACGAGGGGAGATGGAGGTGGTGCGGGCAAGGGAGTGGAGCGAGAGCTGTCTCGACTGGACGCAGCCTCTTCTCAGGGACAAGGGTGCTGTACGAGCGAAGAACGTGATGATTGCTTGTCTCTATACTATATGTGTAGAGGGTGTTGCTGAGGATGAGGGAGGAGAGCTGCGCCCTGATGAGCCACACGCAAGGTGCATGGCTGCCCTGCCCGCATCACAGCTGGGTGGTGCACCCCTCTTCAGCCCAGCTCCAGCTCCAAGCTACAGGAAACACGGACAGAGAAGGGAAAGCAGAGAGGAAAGAGGAGAGCTGCATTGCGCGCACACAGAGTAGCACAACTGGCTACAGGCTAGGCAGAACGGGCTAGGGAGAGGCAGGCTCAGACAGAGCGGGAGCGGGAGGGAGCAGCAGCAGAAAGGCAAAAGCCGGTCGACCGCACGCACAGCTGGAGCACGATTCCACAAGCACACTTGAGGAAGCCGGCACAATGGACAGCAGATCTACATCACGCGTCAAGAACAAGGCTCCGTGCGTGCTTCTTCCTCGCCCCGGTGACAGCGTGTGATTGCAAGCTGACCAGCTTTGGACGTGCACACAGGGCCCCGGTCCAGATCACCTCTGAGCAGCTCCTCCGAGAAGCTCAGGAGCGCCAGGAGGCACCGCTGCAGGCGCCCAAGCAGAGGGTAGAGGACTATGAGGAGCTGCATGAGTTCCGAGGGCGCAAGAGGAAGGAGTTCGAGGAGGTCATCCGCAGGACGAGGAGCAACATTTCCGCATGGACAAAGTATGCCTACTGGGAGGCCAGTCAAGGCGAATATGCTAGGTGAGGGCAAGGGCGTCGTCACGACATCAGCTGTTTCGAACGGGACATGCTGACGCTGCGGCCCGCCCTAGATCCCGGAGCGTGTACGAGCGAGCGCTCGACGTCGACCCGACCGACGTAAAGCTATGGATGTCGTACACCGAGATGGAGCTCAAGGCGCGGAACGTCGCCCACGCTCGCAACCTCTTCGACCGGGCAGTGACCTTGCTACCAAGAATCAACCAGATCTGGTACAAGTATGTTTACCTCGAGGAGCTGCTGGGCAATGTCGCTGGTGCGCGGCAGGTCTTTGAAAGGTGGATGGCATGGGAGCCTGATGAGAAGGCATGGAGCGCGTACATCAAGGTGCGGCGGTTGTTCCTGCTGCTCCACATGGGCTATTGAGCTGGCTGACACGCACTGCGTCGCCTGACTGCTGACAGATGGAGCTGCGCTACCACGAGTTCGCCCGCGCTTCCGCCGTCTACGAGCGGCTAGTCGCTTGCCACCCCGAGCCAAAGATGTGGATCAAGTGGGCAAAGTACGAGGAGGAGGTGCGCTCGAATGTGACGCGCGCTCGCGAGGTTTTCCAGATGTCGCTCGAGTATTTCGGAGCTGGCGAGGGTAGCCCAGAGGAGGAAGAGGAGCAGCTGGAGAAGGCGCAGTCGCTGTACAATGCCTTTGCCAAGCTCGAGATCCGGCAGAAGGAGCACGAGCGCGCCCGCGTCATCTACAAGTATGCGCTCGACCGCCTGCCCCGAGCCAAGAGCGCGGCGCTCTATGCGTCTTACACGCAATTCGAGAAGCAGTTTGGCGACCGCGCAGGGATTGAGTCGACTGTCCTCGGCAAGCGCAGGATCGAGTACGAGGACGAGCTCAAGCACACCCCGCTCAACTACGACGTCTGGATCGACTACTGCCGGCTCGAGGAGGACGCGTTCAGGGCAGACAGCGCGACTGTCAAGGACGGTGGCGCCGACAGGGTCAGGGATCTCTATGAACGCGCGGTGGCACAACGGCCGCCTAGCGACGAAAAGCGCCACTGGCGGCGGTACATCTTCCTCTGGTTGAATGTGAGTCAGCTGCATCATTCGAACCGACTTAGCAGAGGGCTTTGCTGGAATGCGCCTACTGACGCTACCCTGCTGGCTCGTTCGCAGTACGCACTATTTGAAGAACTCGACACGAAAGACGTCGAGCGCGTCCGTCAGATCTACGAAGCCTGCATCAAGCTCATCCCGCACAAATCCTTCACGTTCGCCAAAGTCTGGTCCCTGTTTGCTCAGTTCGAGGTACGGCAGCTCAATATCGACAATGCGCGAAAGATTCTTGGAACAGCCATTGGCATGTGCCCGAAGGAGAAGCTCTTCAAGGAGTACATCACGCTCGAGCTGCAGCTGCGAGAGTTTGACCGCTGCCGACAGCTCTACCAGAAATACTTGACCGTGAGTGCGAGGCTGCGCTACAGTGACTGGCGACGCAAGCTGACAAATTCAGCCCATGCGCACAGTACGATGCCACAAATTCATCCGCCTTCATCCAATTCGCCGAGCTCGAGAAGGAGCTGGGCGACCTGGATCGAGCGAGAGGGATCTTTGAGCTGGCCATCGGGCAAGCTCTCGACATGCCAGAAGTGCTGTGGAAAGCGTACATCGACTTCGAGTATGAAGAGGAGGAATGGGACCGGACACGAGCGCTTTACCGGCGTCTGCTCGAGCGGACCTCGCACGTCAAGGTCTGGATATCATGGGCGCAGTTCGAGAGCAACGCAGGCAAGACCATCGCTCGCGCATACCGAGACCAGGACGACGAGGATGAGGAAGAAGGCGATGCACCGGCGGACAAGGTGAAGGTCGTGTCCCCAGAAGCGGAGCAGGCGGCCCTGGCGGCCGAGCAGGAGGGCCTCGAGGCGGCGCGCAAGGTCTTCCAAGACGGCTATGCCGACCTGAAGTCGCGCAGCCTCAAGCAGGAGCGACTGATCCTGCTCGAAGCATGGAAAGCGCTCGAGACCGCCGACGGCGACGCTGCGGGCCTGGCCAAGGTCGAGGGCATGCTGCCCCGCGTCGTCAAGAAGCGCAGGGTCGTCAACGATGGCATGCAGGAAGAGTACTTTGACATGATGTTCCCAGACGACGAGAGCGCAAATTCTGGGGCGAGCAAGCTCCTCGCGGCGGCTGCGGCCTGGAAGAAGGCCAGAGAGGCGGCAGCGGCGGCGAACGGCAGTGGGAATGGCAATGCCGCAGTGGCTGCCTAGTCACAAGGTGTATGCTAGGCGGGTTGCAATGTGCAGGCGGCTCGACATGTTGCGCACGCACGCAAACGGAAACAAGCTCGCTAAACCCGAGCACCTGGCCCTCAAGCTCAAGCTTCGAGAGCACGTCGCGACCCGCTTTGCGGAGGCGGGAGCTAGTGAGAAGATGGGCCCAGACCGTCGGTCAAGACCCCAGACCGTACGTACGAGCCTCTTGCTGCGGGCAACGGACCATGCGACCCGTGCTGCGGAGGCCCGTGCTCAATGGGGTTTCCAGGCTGCCATTCTCCGAGCCGAGCCGAGGGCCATCTTGTCTCCTGCCTGACCTTCTCCGTTGCCCTTCCGCGTCTAGACCACCGCAGATCTTCCACCTCCGTCGCTCATTGCTTCTCCTTCCCTTCGCTTCGCGTTGTCTCCGAGAACGACAGTCTTGCCGATGCGCATGACGCACCGCAAGACTCAAAACTCTGCTTCGCCAAGCTAAGCTTTGATTTTGTCGACTCTGCGGGTCGTGAGCTGCGTGCTTGCGCTCTCCTTGATCCACCTCCCTCTCTTCATCTTGGCTCTGCTCTTCCCCTTCCATCTCGCATCTCCGGACTCGCCACATACGCTCACATACCGCTTAACCAACAGAATGGCCTCCAAGCTCGAGCTCCGCTTGAACGCTGCAGCAAAGGATTCCACCGCGGAGCTTCCCACGTATCCAGACGCGGATGCCTTCGCCCCGGCCGACAAGCCCCTAACCCCTCCTGCTACCCCAAGCGCTCATGACACCCACGTCCTGGAGTACAGCTACCCCCCTGCTTCGACTTCAACCTTGCTGATGACGCCTGCGACTTCTCCTGTCACAAGCCGCCCCACACTGGCTCCGGGCGCCACTTTCGTCCGACAGCTACCACCATTCAAGACCCCCAACTTCCCTCGCCATGCCTCCTTCGCGACCTTTGCCGACTCTGTACCTCCTACGCCTGGCACCCCTGGCACGCCCGGCCCGTTCAGTCCGTCCATCCGGCGTGCGCTCCTCACCGAGAATCCCTTGTCGGCTGCCACGTCCATCGCTGTGCTTCCACCTACCGACCAGGGCTATGCCTATGTCTATCTGGCGGCTACATGTTAGTCTCCTCCGGTACTACTGCCCTGATCTGCCGGCGCTTCGCTGGTGGAAGCCTCCCAGCGTGCTCTGACGATGCGGCATGCATATGACGCCCTCGGCATCTTAGATGGTCTGGACTTCCTGACGTGGGGTTTCAGCTTCAGGTGGGCAGCTATGACGCGAGGGCTAGGTTCCAAGCGAAGCTGATCATTGCACCTACCCGCTCACAGCATTGGCATTCTTTACGCTCGGTGGTCCGTGCTCTGGCCCGACCCGAAGGATGCCACGATGCTCTCGCTCGCTTCCTCTCTGCACACAGGCATCATGTGAGGTTTGGCATCAGGCTCGATTCGCTTACCTGCCTAAACTGACATCTGGACATGCATGCGCAGCTTCATCGCTGCCATTGTCGTGAACCCTTCCTACACGCGGCATCGAGAGTATCGCCGTGTTATGCAGTACACCGGCCTTTGCTGCACCGTCACTGCGATCGTTCTGGCCGCTTTCGCCGAATCACCTATGGCGATCCTGGGATCTTTGGGCCTCCTTTTCCCGCTCGGAGGCTCTCTGCAGGTGAGAAGGCCGGCAGGACAGGAGCTGGGTACGATACTGACCCGACCATGAATCGACAGTACCTGCCCGCGCTGAACCTCATGCTAGAATGGTTCTCTGCGAAGAGAGGCGTGGCAAATGGAGTCATATACTGTGGCAGCGGTGAGTGCTCAGTCACTGACAGCGTAGGTGGACTTCCGAAGACCTGACAGCCGACATATTACCTTTCAGGCACGGCTGGTACCATACTGCCATTCGTCCTGCAAGCTCTCTTCAAGCGCTTCAGCTATCGCACCTCGTTGCTGTCCATCGTGAGGAACTCTTACTCAGCTCAGCCGAGTGAGGTGTGCTGACCACCGCTGCATTCAGGCCGTCGCTTATGCCCTTCTCGGAGCGACAGCTATCTACTTTATTCGCGAGCGGGTGCCAGTCATCAAGTCACGAGTCGCCCGTCAGCGACGTAACAACACGACCAAGACCGACTGGACCTTTATTCGTACCCGGAACTTCTGGTCTCTAGCTTGTCTAGTCGCGTTGACGTCGTCGAGCTCGTTCCTCCCCGGGCTTTACGTACCTCAATTCGCTCAAGACATCGGGCTTGACGGCTTTGGCCCTCTCCTGGTCGCATTGATCAGCTGTAAGTACGGACAAGCATATTCACGCTGTTTCGCTGCTGAACCTGGACTTCCCATCTAATGGTAGTCTCTGGCGTCATCGGCCTCATACTGCACGGGTATCTCTCAGACAGATTCCCTCTGCGCCTGATCATTGCTGGAAGCTGCACTCTGGCAAGCTGCTCGAGCTTCTTCCTCTTCGGCTTCGCGACCAGGTAGGGCGAATATGCTGCTGCATTGTGGCGGAGGAGAGCTGACGCAATGCATTACCTCTCAGCCTCGCACCCTTGTGCCTCTTCTGCGTGGTGTGGGGTTGCAGCGGCTCTGCCTTCGGAGCCGTGTACTCGCGTCTCACCGGCGTGATTGCAAATGACGATGCGGCGCTGGGCTCGCTCGTCTTTGGCATCTGGTTCTTCGTGCGCGGGACCTTCTGCATCACTGCGGGGCCAATCTCAACCGCCTTGCTGTCATCGTCGGTCCTCTCGGAGGCCAACTTTGCTTACGGCGTCAATAATTACGTGAGTGGGTCATGTCGGCTATCATGTAAGACTGATCAGCACTAACCCTTCGTGTGCATAGAGACCGCTCATGCTCTTTATCGCCTTCGTCAATCTCGCAGCAGCAGCGATAGGGGCCTCGTACAAGACCGTCGACTGAAGGCCTAACGTCCGCTCAGTCGTGCGCAGGCTGTGTCAGGCGCACGCTGCACACGACGACACAAGATCGACACGACTGTTGTATACGCGACTGCACTAGCGGAGTTACGATGTGTAGGCGGCCAACCGAGCAGGAGATGCAAGCGACAAACAATGGTACCCTCACCTTCGCTAGCACTGCAACCCAGATGTAGCACCGACCTCGCGAAGGGCGTCGCGACCCGCTGTGCAGGCCATCCACTGCAGGCATCTGCATCCATGGACCCGCGGCTCGCAACGGCATCCGCTCAGCCGACAGGGTTTCCGCGCGGTGAAACACGTCGCACAGCGCAGACATCAATGCCTCGACACGGAGAGGATCCGTGCAGCGCACCTTGACGACCATCCCCACGCACGCCGGGCCGGCGGATCCTCCGCATCGCTCGCACGAGGCCCGGTCGATGGACCCGCAACGCGCAGCGCACATCTCGCCTCTTGCGCCGCTCCAGACCTCGCAAGCCGCAGTAGCTCGCCGT
Source organism: Symmetrospora coprosmae (assembly GCA_008802785.1). Lineage (NCBI taxonomy): Eukaryota > Fungi > Basidiomycota > Cystobasidiomycetes > Symmetrosporaceae > Symmetrospora > Symmetrospora coprosmae. The sequence goes on along the minus strand of VUYT01000035.1, from coordinate 131,623 downwards.
TACGCGTGCTCGCTTGCTCGCTGCGTGGGTCACCCTTTGGTAGACCTCGCTTCTCTGCTCCGTTCTCGCGTCGTGACCTCCTAGCGTTCCGCTGCCCACATGGACGGTTTGTTCAGCTCGCTTAGAGTGGCTGCTCGTCAAGGCTGTCGGCTCTGGCTGCATGACTTCATCTCCCTTGTCTCCCTCTCCTCCTCTTCTCTGCTCACAGCAACCTCTCGCTCCATCATTTCGCCCTCTGCACTCTACTGCCCCACAGCTCTGAGGCTTTCACGAAATGAAGTTCAAGGTCAACCTTCACAAGAAGGACAACGGGGATGCCGAGAGGCAAGACGATGCTGCACCAACTCCGTCTGACATGTCGCTGAAGAGCAAAGCAAGCAAATCATCCTTGATGATCCCAGGCACACCCGGTCTCGACGATGTCCACATCTTCGGCTACAGCTACCCTCCTACTTCCAACCCGTCATCTCCTACCTCTCACAGCACACGCCCATCCACTCCTGACACCCGACCGAGCACCCCTGTCGGCCGTCCGATGTCCATCAACGGCGCCACCTTCGTGCGACAGCTCCCGCCATTCAAGATACCAGACTTTCCCCAAGGCTCTTCTTTCACAGACTTCGGCGACTCTGTTGCCGGCTCAGCTCCACCTACACCGGTAGGCTGGAGTCCGTCCATCAAGCGCACACTGTTGGCAGAGAATCCTCTGGCCTCGGCTACCTCGATTGAGGTCCTGCCTGATCCCGACCGTGGATTTGCGTGGGCATTCCTTGCTGCGGCGTTCAGCCTCGACTTCCTAACCTGGGGATTCTCGTTCAGGTGTGCTTGCCTACTCATGGCTTGACTGCCGCGTGCCCGACCTCGTCGTTTGAGACTGACCACATTCGCTACGCCTTTTCGTGACGAAGTATCGGGATCTTGCACAGCTACTGGGTGACGACCCTGTTCCCGGACCCGAAAGACGCTACGATCCTCTCGCTTGCCTCGACTTTGCACACTGGTCTTATGCAAGTTGCTGATCTACCGCTTTCACGAGCAGAGCGCGCTGACTTGCTTCCGGTCCCTTGTGTACAGCTTTATTGCAGCTCTTGCGGTCAACCCCTTCTACCTCGCTCACCGAGAATACCGACGCATCATGCAATATACGGGTCTGGCTTTGAGCTGTACCGCCATCGTTCTCTGCGCGTTCGCACGGTCGCCTATGACGATCCTGCTGTCCTTGGGAGTAATGTATCCTCTTGGAGCATCGTGCCAGTACCTTCCCGCTCTTCCTCTGCTTCTGGAATGGTTCCAGGCTAAGTGAATGAGCATGGCTCTCATCACGGTGTCGCATGTCCTGACCACATTGCCGGGATGGCTATATTGCAGGCGGGGCATGGCAAACGGCATCTTGTACTGCGGGTCCAGTAAGTCGAGCCGTCGGGCTGCTATGTGCGTTCGGTGCTGAGATCGTGCCTTGTCCGCAGGTACGGCGGGTGTGATCCTTCCCTTCGTGCTCCAAGCCCTCTTCAAGCGCTTCAGCTATCGCACCTCGCTGCTCTCCATCGTGAGTGTCTCAACAAAGCGGATTGTCCTGCTTGCTGACCCTGTGCATCCATCAGGCTGTGGTGTATGGCACCTTGACCTCGATAGCGATCTTTTTCGTCAAGGAGAGGATCCCAGTCGTCACGTCGCGTCAGTCACGCCAGAAACGCGCAGCCAAGATCGACTGGAGCTTCCTCCGCACTCGCAACTTTATTTCGTTTACTTCCATGATTGCGCTCACGAGCTGGGGCTCCTTCCTCCCGCCGCTGTACATCCCGAGCTTCGGAAAGGTTAGAACACTGGAAAGCTCTGATCGTATAGGCTCGCAGCGCAGCTGACTCCATGTCCGATACTCCCGACGCTCCTTTCACTACATCTTCACAATTGCGACAACAGGAGATCGGCCTGGATGGGATGGGACCGGTGCTAGTAGCGCTGCTGAGCTGTGAGTCGCTCATTGTCAGACCCCTAAGACTTCTCGTACCAGCCTGAACGTCTATCTCATCGTCCTATGGCAAGTCTCCGGCCTCCTAGGCTTCCTGCTGCACGGCTACCTCTCGGACAAGATCTCGACTCGCGTCATTATCGCATGCAGCTGTATCGCCGCTGCCTGCTCTTGCTTCCTTCTGTTTGGCTTTGCCACAAGGTGGGCCAACTTCCTTCCGTCAGCTCAACAACGACGAAAGCTGAGGACGCATTATGTATCCACAGTCTCGTACCGCTATGCTTCTTCTGCGTAGCATGGGGCTTGACGGGCGGGTCCTTCGGCGCCATGTACTCCCGCCTCTCTGGAATTATTGCTGGCGATGACGCCAAGCTTGGCTCGCTACTCTTCTCGATCTGGTTCTTCGTCCGCGGCTCTTTCTGCATCATTGCTGGACCCTTTTCAACCGTTCTGCTCACCACTACCGGTCTCTCGCAAGCCAAATTCGGCTATGGAGTCAGCACTTATGTGAGTTCCGCTGTCTCGCAAGGTTGTCAGCGAAGGAGGCGGCTGATCCAGTATGCACGCATTCACAGGGATCCATCATGATCTTCATCGGGAGTGTGTACATCGTGGGAGCAGCATGCGGCTGTGCATTCAAGAGGCCCGTACCGACGTAATGCAGAAGGAGGGTTCTCACACCCGAGTTGCGGCCCGGGGGACCTCACGATCTGGAGATAGGGAAATAGCCAAACAGACAGACAGGCAGGGCGCACGCGCGTAAATACGATGACTACCTACGATCATAGTAATAGTACGCTCTCGTTCTCGCAAACGTTTCTCTTCTCTGCCTCCGCCATACTGCTGCGGCCTTTATCCACCGTGACCGCTTTGCTCCGCTCTTTCACATTACATCGCCAGGAACCATGGGTAATGACGCGCCCATTACGATACCGTACTCTGCGCTTCTCGAGGATGACCTGACCCCTCTGTCGGACTCAATCACGCGTGCATTCGGCTCTTCGCCCGACGCGCTGGGCCTTATCCTCGTCTCCGGCCTTCCAGCGGAGTTCGCCAAGCTGCGGGAGGACGCCCTGCTTGCTGCAGCGCGTTTCGCTGCATTGCCAGATAGTGTGCGCGAGCGGTATACTGATCCGGACTCGCACTTCTCGTTCGGTTGGAGTCATGGCAAGGGTGAGTATAGCCTGTCCGGAAAGAAGGGGTGCGGCGCCCCCGCGAGATAGCGGACGAGGTAGAGAAAAGGTGCTTCGCGATCCAGTGCTGACATCTTGACCTGCTTGCTCTCTCGACAACAGAGGTAATGAACGGTCGGCCTGGTGCGTTGCGAGCCGGCGTTGCCGAGCCAAGCTCGTCTGGAACGGGGCGAGAGCGCCCGGCGAGACTGACGCCGCAACCGCCATGCTTTCAGATACGCACAAAGGCTCGTACTACGCCAATCCACTTTCGGACGACTCTGGCGCCACGGACGCGCAGCGGGAGGCCCACCCCAGTTACCTCCGAAGTAACGTCTGGCCCTCTGGAGCCGACTGCGACGGCTTCGAAGCGGCGTTCAAGGCGCTTGCGCGTTTCATGGTGGACGTTGGACGCAAGCTCGCGCGCGCATGTGACGACCTCGTGGCCAAGCATAGCAACGTGCCGTCCGTCGAGGGCCTTATCGCAAACTCGCAGTGCTCAAAGGCTCGCTTGCTACACTACTATCCGCCTGAGGGGCAGCGTGTAGTCCTGGACGAGCGGGAAGGGCCAAATGGCGATGAAAGCGACGGGAAGTCTGGTTCCGAAGGGAGAGTAACCGAGGCAGCCGATAGCTGGTGTGGAACGCATCTTGTGGGTCGTGAACGGGTAGAGAGGACATCGGAGGTTCGACAGCCAGCTGACACGGGGTACCCGCACCCAGGATCATTCGCTATTGACGGCTCTCTGTCCAGCTATCTACCTCTTCCACGCCAAGGCGGGTTCGTCACTTCCTCCCCTTCCTGTACCTGCGCCTACCGCAACTGCAGGCCTGTTCATCGCCACACGCGCCGGCAAGACCGTCAAAGCAGCCATTCCGGCCGACTGCATGGCCTTCCAGACGGGAGAAGCACTCCAGCTGCTGTCCCGCGGGCAGCTGAAAGCGACCCCGCACTGGGTGTCCGGCGGGGCTGGTCCAGGAGAGGCCATCTTGCCCGCGACGCTCGAGCGGATCCGGAAGCACAGAGACGCCACGGAGGAGTGGAAGGACGTGCAGGAGGGAACCATCTCCCGCGAGACTATGGCTGTCTTCTTGCAACCGGACGTGGATGCTGTCATTGGCGAGGAAGGAGAGACCTTCGGCGGCTTCACACAGCGGATCCTGTCAGAGCACTACGGAGGGTAGGGATGCTAAGCATCCGGCTTTTGAAAGCGGGACATGACATTACTGCGCGATGAGAGCTATGCTATGCAACAACAGGCACTTCTGCTACTTCTGCTACTTCCGTCGATCAATCTTCTTGTCCTAAATTCATGAAGCCGGAGCGTCGGTGCCTCAGCTTGCCAGCTTCATGGTCTTGCAGTATCTGCAAAGCCAGTAGATCTGCTCCGTTTCGCATCCGCAGATGTGGCAGAACCTGTCGGGCAGACGAGAAGTAAGCTGCTGCAGCAATTGTCGGGAACATGAGTCATAGTGCAGCTCACCACGTCGTGCTATCGGCGCTCTTGCTGCTGCTTGCTTTCGTATCCACCTTGCGGCTCTTCTTGGCCGGCGCGCTGACGCTGCTGATGACTTCGAAGCCGTCCTCATCCAGGCTGGACGTGTCGCGGACGGTCCCGGACACGCCTGAGCCGGACGATCGAGGCGCATCGCACATCTCGCACTTCCCGGCTGATGAAACGGTGTTCTCGAATGTGCAGATGTGGCAGTTCCAGGGCGATGCTTTCGGCTTGTGGGACGGCTTGGCGTGCGCGGTTGTGGTGGTGTTAACGCCCGCCTGCTTCTGCGGACGGACCTGTAACGTGCCCGCTGGCTTCGATGTCATCGGGCGAGTAGGCCCCTTCGCCGCAGCATTCGGATTGAGTCGAGGCAGAGGCTGTTCGACAATCTCGAGATCAGACCCATCTGACTCGGACTCCGTCTCGTTGCCACCTTGCTGCGAGCCGCCCGTGCTCGGCCCGCTGGGCCCTTCGCCCAGAGCAGACGCGGCAGCATCCGGCACAGGATGAGCGCTATTGTCGACCTTGACGCCCTCTGAGTCCTTCTCTGCGCGATCCTGCTCCTCTTGTACACTGTCGTCCGCTTGTCCTTCGCCATGCCCACACGCCTGGGCGTCCCTGGCCCTCCGCTCCGCAGCCTGTGCAGCAAGCTCCCGGGGGCTGACGCCCGGTCTGGCTTTGACGCCTCCGAGCGAGCGCCCGCCGGGCGGTCCCAGCAAGCGCGCGAGCTTCGCCCTGCGCTCCGCCTCGGCCAGGGCGCGCAGTCGCGCCTCGTGCGGCGAGAGGTTGTGCGACACGCCCACGCCCACGGTGGTCCCGTTGCCTAGGAACCCTTCGCCCGAGTACCCCGAAGCGCGCAGAGCGTCGTACTCGTCATTGAGCCCGTCGAGGAACTTGTAGAATTTGGCATCGTGCGGGCCGTGTTCGTTGTGCGTGAACTCGTGCAGCATGGTGCCGACGAGCTCCTCCTCCAGAGGGAGAAAAGTGTTCTTGTCGTGCGCGGGCCGCAGGCGGATGTAGATGACCTGTCCGCGGTTCCTGTTCATCCCGAGCAGGCAGGGGTTCTTTGGGAAGAATTCTTGCAAAGTGGGAAGATACCATCCGCTGTGTGCCGAAGGGTCGGTAGAGGGAGCGGGAGGCGCGAAGCATCGTTGCACGCAGAGGTTGAGGAAGCGGTGACAGACGACCAAGCGGGCGGACATGGATGATAGATCACATACTCGTCAGAACGTGCGTGGCTAGTTTTCAACCGAGCAATGACGCGGTACACGCGGTTCGAAGCAGGTGGCGATAGTATACCGTCCAACCTGCTCCGAGGAGCGCCGATCGTCCAGACCGAGGAAAGGCGACGCACTGCTTCTTCTGGATTGGCTTGCACAGACTGTGTAGTTTCTGCAGCAGTGCAAGTGCTTCGTCCTGCCTCGGCATATCCTTCGTGATGACGCGGATTTCGCCAACATCTCCTGGAGGGTCCCAGGGCGGCAGAGGGCGCATGTTGCTCGAACGGTCTTGCAAGGTCGGCCTGGCTCTAGACGAACCTGGTGCAGTCTTATGCCGACCAGCGCGCAGTTCCCCTGAGGAAGCCTTTGAGCCTCCCTTGACGGAAGTCGTCGAGAGTGGAATCCGCGTCAGACAGCGTGCGCGAGCGCGCGACGCTTCGGACAGACGCGCACAGTGGGCTTTTGCCACCGACAGAGCTTCCAGCTTGAATGACGCAAGCAACAATAGAACTGGTTATAGGCACAGACACTGATAAGGCTACAGAATAGGATCACTCCCCACTTCACTTGTACATACCCACGGCGGAATAGCCATCCTGTCTCCTTGTCACGGTGCCTGCGTCGGTGCGGGGACTGCCTGCTGCTGCTGGTCTGCACCTCCCGGCGGCGGCGGAGGAGCGGCAGGCGCAGACGGTGCTGGTGCATGTCCTACTGCTGCTGGTGCAGGATAGTAGTACGAGTAATAGTAGAGGTAGGCTGCCTGCTGTTGCGACATTGCGGCCATCTCTGGCAGTGCGGGAAGCGGTTCCGGGTCAACGAGGGTGGCCTTGCTCTCGATGGACGAGCGGGCCATGCTCTAGAGTGACGGCAGGCAGCAACATGCGAGTCAGCGTCACAAGTAGAAGGTGCGATGCTTGCGCACGCAGGCAAGCTTGCTCGCCCTCACCGTCCTCGCGTCGTGTACCGTCCCTTCGTTCTCGCTGTCGTGAAGGGCTTGGCGCGCCCGCTGCCTTCTCTGCCGCAACTTGTAGATGCTGGCGGACATCGCTTGTGAGCAGGAGTACCGCTGCGCACACTCGAGTGGGAATGTACTCACGCCACCACCGTTGCCAGGAGGAGCGGGATGGAGACGCCGAGTGTGATGCCCACGATGGTATCGCGGTGCTTCTGGCTCATCGAGGCCACCTTCTTGCGAGTCTCTGGGCTGCCTCCTCTTGCTTGCACGGGGCCAGCGAGCAGGCTGAACAGGAGTGCAACGCTCAGGTGCAATATCCACATCATCATTGCTGCTGATGTCGAAGCTGAGAGCAGTAGTGGTTGAGATGCATGAGGGAGCGTGAGAGCGGCTCAGATGCTCCTCGTGACTTTCGGGCGCTCAGCCTGCAGCACGAGGTTGACTGCATTCAGCTTGCATAGCGATCCATTCCGGAAAGTACAGCACAGTACATACATACCATCACCGTCACTGGATAGACACCCTCTGTAATTGCCGTTCACCCTTCCAGCCCTCCTCCCTCTGCTGTCCGGGCCACTCAAGAGCCGACTCAGGCACAGCGGAGTTGCCGGGCTCCCCGTGATAAATAGCACACACCCATACGACTTACGGAGAAAGGCAGCACAACGACGAGCAGTGACTACCTTCCCCAGTCGACGACATGGCATCCTCCACGGCCTCGTCCTCCGCTCTGCTCCTCCTCCGCCAGCTCGCGCGGTCTCACCGCTTTCCAGCCCTGACTCCAGCAGTCGCACTCTGCTCACCAAGCACGAGCAGCAGCAGCCCACAACACAGCAATCATCTCCACTCATCCTCCTCGAAGCGGATACAGAGGCGCAACTACAGTGCGCGGCCGCCTGACCGAGACGCTCGTACGTGATTGCCAGGCACGCCCAAATTTGGGTTGCTTGCTTGACAAGCCCACTCGCTGACTACGACCATGCCTGCTTCCGCACGCCCACACAGCCAGCACGCCTCTGTATGCCTCTGGCAGCAATGCATCATCCCCGGTATCATCTGCTCCCAAGCCGCGCAAGAAGGTCACGATTCGCGCTCTGCACCAGATGTTCATGACGGAAACACCCATCAGCGTCATCACAGCGTATGACTACCCTACGGCGCGGTGCGTGCCGCTCTCCCTCCTCTTCACACCATGCTTCGGGCTGACGCGTTCGAGCTACTCTTGCCTCCCGCAGATTCGCCGAAGAAGCCGGGGTCGACATCTGTCTCGTTGGCGACTCGCTCGCCATGGTGTCGTGCGGGTACAGCAGCACGACCGAGATTGGGATGGACGAGATGTTGTACCACTGCCGCTCCGTCGCGCGCGGCGCAAAGACGCCCTTCCTGCTCGCAGACATGCCGTTCGGCAGCCACGAGCCGAGCCTCGAGCTCGGCGTCACGAACGCGCTCCGCCTCATGCGGGAAGGAGGGATGGAGGCCGTCAAGATCGAGGGAGGCAAAGACGTCCTTCCGCTCGTCACGCGGCTCGTCGACATCGGCGTGCCCGTCATGGGCCATGTGGGCCTCACCCCGCAGCGCGTATCCGCCCTCTCTGGCTTCAGGATACAGGGTAAAACGGCAGAGTCGGCTCTGCGGATAGTGCAGGATGCAAGAGCGCTCCAAGCTGCGGGGGCTTTTGCGATCCTCCTCGAAGCGGTCCCAGCACCCGTGGCAGACTTCATGGCTAAGGATCTGAAGATCCCGATTATTGGTGCGGTACTACCTGCACAATACTACGCTTCAGCGGCCAGCACTGACCGCACTTTCACACAGGCATCGGAGCGACGTCCGCATGCGGCGGACAAGTTCTCGTCCAGCCCGACATGCTCGGCGTCACCTCTCGCGTCCCCAAGTTCTGCAAGACGTACGCCAACCTCGGCGAGACTATCCCGAAAGCGATAGAGGCCTACGTAGCGGACGTCAAGGCGCGCAAGTTCCCAGAAGGAGGGAGGCACACGTATGATATGCCGGACGAGGAGAGGAGGAGGTTTGCGGAGCTAAGTCAGGACTTGCCGCCTCTGGTGGAAAATCGTAGATAACGCGGCTTGCTCGTCAGCCTCATGTACGTGACACCCTTGCGCAAAAATGGCTTCGAGTGTTATTCGATACGACAGGGAGGAACGAGAATGGACAGACCGTCTATACTGCTCTGCTCTGTCTGTTGCAATCGGCCAAGTAAATACCCTTTGCGGCACAGACGGCTCGCAGACATCTGGGTGGAGCCATGTCAATCTCTCACACCAACGTGCCCTCTTGCTACCAGATAGTGGAACTCACCTGATCGCACACGCTTCATACGAGTCTGCTTGAATCTCCTCGTCCTCAGAATCGTCAGGCAGCCTAAGGTCGAGTTCAATCTCCTCCAACCTTGGTAAATCGGCGTACTTGATGTAGACTGCCAGATCCATTGCATATGCATACGATTCGACAACAGTGATCAGTCGAAGCGTCTTCAACTCCGGGAAGTGATTCTTCTGCAATAGTGAAAGAGCGTTGCGCGAGTATGTTGTCCCCAGCATGCGCTCGCAATCGATGGCGTCCCGGTCCGCAGCTTCGCCATCTTCTGACCAATGAGAGAAGTGAAACTCCAGGTAGATGAGCTTCGTGAAAGGCAGTCCTGATAGCGCCTGCAAGGCAGCATGCTCGCGCTCGTCCCAGTGTGCGAACTCGCAAATGAGTAGGATTTTGCTGAAGTGTTCGGGAAGCGCTTCAAGGCACCGCAACATGTTCGGCAGATCGTCGTAACCCTGGCTTGCGTCCAGCTCCAGTCTACATCTGTGCAGGCTGCATGCTGAGGCAAGGCGGGTGAGCTCATCATCCGATTCGACGGAATATTGAAGCTCCAAATACGCCAGACACGGATACGCAGTGAATATGCGACTTGGCAGCAGAATTCCGCGGCACCCATCGAGATTGAGTGACAGTCGCTGAAGGGCGGGCGCTTCGATGTACTCGAGCGCATTCCCGTCATCTGTGACGATCGAGAGGCTTCGGAGGCTGGGAAAGTAGCTTCGAAGCGCTTCACTGTGCCACTCCAGGAAGATGCTCAGTCTGAGCTCGCTGATCGTGGAGTATGTGGAACTCTCGGGCTTGCTGGCGCGCAGCGAAGTGACATAGGACGAGGCTTGTTCGTTGGACGCGGCGTTATCGGTAAAGAGGTACAGCAATTTCTGCTCGCAGCTTCGGCGATGCGTATCGAAATGGAGCGCATCGGGCCTGGTGTGGGCGATCATCTTGGCCGCCTGCGCGAATGCCGCGCTGTCCGCTGCCTCCTCCATAGCCCATTCACCAGTGACACTCCAGCGCAGACCCTGACGCCTGTTTAAGGCTCCTTCTAGCTGGTTCAGCGCAGCTGCACAAGCGGCCGAGTCTCGGCGCTTGAGGAAGGGAAACTGCAGGTGGATATGGATTGCAGTCTTCGGGTCGGCGATATGCAAGGTCTCGGAGCAGTAGCGCAGAACCGCCTGATTCGCAGGGCAGGAATGGGTGAGAGTGCCCCCGTGATCCGGATGATGAGGTAGATCGAGACGCAGAGTCAAGGACTTCGGTTGCGCAGAGAGTACGAGCGTGCGGCTGCGGATGCCCTTCTGCTCGGCTGCCTCAGCTCGGGCCTGGGTCTCAGAGTCGAGGGAGTACGCCACGCTGATGTGCGTCACAGCCTGAAGTGTAGCAAGGCGCACTGCTGCAAGGAAGGCATCAAATCTGATGCTGTCCCAGCGCGATGAGTCGAGAGTGTGGAAAAGGGCGGGCCGCTGTGACCGCGCAAAGGAGGTCATCAGCATCAGCGAGCGCGCGCGAGCGCAGATAAGCGCCTCATGCAGCCTATAACTCACAGTGAGCGCATCCATGCGCTTTGACGTGAGCGAGGAATGATTCTTGGCTGCGAAGGACATCTGTTCCACAGCCAGCGAGATGATCTTCGTCGGGGAGCTGCTCGAAGACGACCATGGTGGTGTCACTGGGTGAAGTCGATGGCGCTGTGTCGCTCAATGGTTCTCCTGCTCCAACTCGCTATAGTGTTTTGTTCGAGTCGGTCAGGAAAGAGGAGCGCTCGCCGTGGAAGCGTCCGCAGCCCGTTCTGTCGGGAAGGCCGCTTCGAGCCGCCGCTGGTCGCTCGTCCGGGCGGAGGCCTCAAGAACACAGACACGAAGGACGAGCAAGGGCGGTCACAGCTCGCTGGCTCCTTCGTGGGTCACAGCAGCTCCTCCTTCGTTTTACTAGGTACAGATCACTTCTCAAGTACCTGATACATCAGCGACGGCGAGGCCAGTACTCGCATTGACCTTTTGGTCCGTCAACGCGTTCTGTTATCTCCTCCTAGTCTCCCTACTCTGCATGGCAGGACGTGCAGAGGACGTGCAGAGCAGGATACCTAGACCTTACTAGTCTCCGGCCCCACGTCTGTCAAGGTAATCCCCTTTTCGGCACACACACTTCGGAGGTACCTAGCACGATAGGGTATTCCAGATCTTCCGGCTTTCAAGGCGAGTCTTGGTCGAATCATAGCACTCACCGGACTGCATAGGCATCGTACGAATCGACCGGAATCTCCCTGTCCGAGCGCGCTCTGGGCAATTCCACATCCAACCTGATCGTAGCCAGGTGCGGAGTATCGGTGGTCTTGAGACACATCGCCAGGTCCATTGCAAAGGCATACGACCCGACGTAGCAGCAGATGTCGAGTGTCTTCAGCGCGGGAAAATGATTGCTGCGTAGGAAGACTAGAGCGTTCTGCCAGTAGAGCGCTCCCCGTATGCATCGATGTTCGTCACGAGCCGCTCCCCCTATGGCTTCGTCTGGCCATGCGTTGAAGTCAAAGCTGAGGAAGCTGAGCTGTGCGAAAGACAGCCCCGACAGAGACTTGTCCGATCTGAGCCGTAATTTCTTGAGGCCCGGTGCCATGATGTGGCGAGGCAAGCCACTCCGATCCACCGTCAACGAGAGGCTGCGAAGATTGGCGAAATACACTGCACGAGATTGCGCTTCGAGTACCGAGACGTGACTAAGGTCCAGCTCGCGAAGCGTCGACGCGCCAGCTACGCCGAAATTCGCTCCTGCTGTGAGCGGGCCACGCATGTCGTTTGCGGATTCCTGGGAAAGCGATCCGTCGCTAAAAAAGAGACAATGTCTCGTCGTTGACCCATTCGCAATCACACTCTAGCTTGAGCGACAGGGGCTGTGTGCTGTTGACCAGTTTGGCCGCCTGCTTAAACAGCTCTGCACCCGTGCCTGCTTCTGTGTTCCATCCGCCGCAAAGCGTCCACCGTATAGGAGCCCGCTCCCCCAAGTATCCGGCTAGCTCCTTCAGTAGAATGGCGCAGGCGATGTGGTCTGGTGACGCAGGAAGGCGGAGCAGTATATGCAGTGTGCACCGCCGACCAGCAACACGCAGGCTTTCCGAGCAGTAGCGCCCAATAGCGGGAATGGAGGTCTTGCGGACAGTGCGGGTGCTGTACGCGTGTTCCTCCGAGGCCTGGTCGGGTAGCTCGAGGATGATAGCGAGAGATCTCGGCTGGGCTTGCCCTATGAGCATCCTCTGCTGCGAAGGCCCTGATCCTGGGCTGCCCTCGCTGCTGCCTTGTCCTTGGCCCCGAGGTGGAAAGCTACTGTGATGTGCGAGCACTCTTCCAATGTAGCAAGGCGTACTGATGCGAAGCAGTCATCGAAACGGGCCGGCGTCCAGCACGACGCGTCGAGGGTGTGAAAGAGGGCCGGGCGCTGGGAGTGCGTAGGAGAGCACCTCTGAGTCAGCGACAGGTATGAGCGAAGGCGCTATGGCAACTGACTGTCAACGCATCTGTGCGCTTTGATGCGAGAGAGAACTGCTTCTTGGCCATGAGTGACATGTACTCCACTGCCATCGAGATGATCTCGTCCGGCAGCTGCTCGAAAGTGACCATGGTGCTGGCGAGCGTTCAGACAAGTGCGAGACACTGCACTGTTCGTCAATCCTCCTGGTGATCCCGACTATGTAGTGGGCGAGTCAATCGGGAGGAGAGCAGCGTTTCGAGCTCTGAAGTTGACCTCTGCCGACCCATGGACAGCAACCGGGTGTGGGACGGTCACAATCAGGCCCACAGGCACAGGACACGTTCGAGTGGTCCCAAGAGCGCATGGAAAGGGAACAGGATACCACCATGTAGCAGGGGGGATTGAGAGTCTTCCGCTTGTCCGCTCTTGAACATCCGATCACGTCGAGCAGACCTTGATACAACAACATCGAATAGGCTGTGCACAGCAACGTCTCATCGCGCAGCTACTTCTTCCTACGCTTATTGTTGAGCATCGCCTCAATGGTTTCCGCACCAGCAATGTTAAAGTCGCCTCGCATCGAGGCCTTCGGACCGTGCAAGCCCTTGCCGTCGAGCGCCCTTCCGCTTCGCGGTATCTGTGGCTTCTTTGGCCGCTCATCGTCAGATCCGCCCTCGGCAGCCGCAGCAAGCGCGGCAGCAACGATTGCGTTCTTTTCGTTCTGTACGCGGTCGCGCTTGCGTTTCCGTCCAACGCCTGCTGCTGGGTCCGCCGCATCGCCCTTGCCGCTCTTTGAGTTCGAGTTGGCCTTGTTCTTGGGTGCACCTCCGCCGCCGCCGATCCCTGCGGGAGCCTCTCGCAGTCCGAATGCCTTTGCCATATGTCCGAGATGCAGGTTCTTGACATGGAAGAACTGCTTTTCGTCGCTTGGATGCGTCGCGTACGCGCGGACGTGGCTTGAAAAGGCCTGCTTGGCAAGTCGGGCGTTCTTATGCGGCAAAACCGATCCGTTAGCCTCGAACCCATCGCCATGCAGAAGGGACTGCAGCTCACCCCAGCATCCGCCGCCACCCAGCGCTCGAAAGCCATCTGCACGTCCGTCGCTCGCGTCTCGTACTCGCGCTGGTCACCGCCTCCAAATCCAGCACGGAGCAGGTCGTCGACGCTCCGCTCGCCCAGCCGCATCCGAGCGGCGTCCATCGACTTGGCGTCCGTCTTCTGCATGCCCGCCTCGGCCCATTCGACCCATCCCGTCTCTGATGGAAGCAGGAATGCCCACGCCTGACCCTGAGCACCTGCTCGTGCCGTTCGTCCGACTCTGTGAATATACTCGTTGACTCCGCCCTGTCGAGTGCAGACACGTCACCAAGATCAGCGTCTCGGCATGAGCGTGCCCAGACCATGACATCGCCCAGGCAGCTGCTCACCTCGGTCGGGAGGTCATACTGCACGACGCAGTTCACGTCCTGCACGTCAAGTCCTCGGGCAGCGACACTCGTGCAGAACAGAACGGCTGACTCGTCTGAGGCGCTCGAGAATGCCTTGAGACTGCTCAAGCGCGTCTGCAGGTCCAGACTGCCGTGCAAGCGGTAGATAGGCGTCGAAGGCAGGAGCATCGTCTTCGACGCCAAGGTCTTCTTGTCACCGCTGGCAGCTGAAGCAGCCTTCTTCTCGCTGTCACTATCTCGGCCCATCTGCAATCCCGACATGGCCTGCCAGTGAAAATCGACGGCGTCCGTGCAAGACATGAAGACGAGGATCTTCTGCCGCTTGCCTTTCCCTCCTCTGTTTGGTGATAGCAGTATTTGCCGAAGGAGGGCCAGGAGCGCCACGAAACGCAGCTTTGGCGAGACCACCGAGTAGAATTGTGAGAGCTGCGTTGGCGGAGCATACTTGGTAGCGGTAGCTACTGTCGTACTAGCTTCATCTGCAGTCCCGTTCGGCTTGACGGTAGGCGGTCCATCCTTGCCCGCCTCGGCATCATCACCCTTGATGAGCAACGGGTCCTTTAATGCAATGCCTGCCAGCTTCTCGACGCTCTCCTCGATTGTAGCCGAGCAGAGGATGGTGCGCCTTGCGACAACCTGCGGGATCTGCGTAGCCCCCGCACTCTTACCCGCCAGACGACCCTGCACTCCACCGCGCGCATTGGCGTGGCTTGCGCGAGCAAGGGCAGCTTTCCGCTTCTCGAGCCGCGTCTCGAGCAGCTTGACTATCGAGGTGATCTGCGGCTCGAAGCCCATGTCCATCAAGCGATCGGCCTCATCGAGGACGAGCCAGCGCAGCGCAAGCATGACATCTTCTGCGGGCTTGCGCGAGCCCTTGTTGCGATCCTCTCCTGGACGGCGATGCGAGCGGGACCGGCTGGCCATGCCTTCGAAGTCCTCATCGGACGAGATAGCATCGTTGTCCGCGCCGTTGAGAGCCGAGCCAGTGGATGCATCGTGCATCTGGTCTTCGATGGCGAACTCGTCGTCTGAGTCCGGGGCATCGCCGAGACCGATGAGGTTCGGGTTGTCGCTCTTCCTGCGGCGAGTCGGGTCGGCTGGTCGGCGAATATCCTCGCCCGCTATCCGGAAGGCTTTCGTAGCCTCGAGATGATCTAGCAAGCGACCGGGCTGAAGTTTGGGGATCCGAGTCAGCTGACATCCGTCAAACAGGTGAAGCAGCGTATGTGCTCACCGTCGCGATGAGAAGCGGCACGCCTTTCCGCAGCCGCGCCTTCTCGTGTTGTCTGTGAGCTCCTCCCGTGAGCAGGCCTGGCGTGATCCAACGATGATTGTTGAAGGAGGTTGTCGGCGCTCCAGATTCCTCAGCGCCTGCGGGAGTTTGTGGTCCTGCCCCCGAGAAGCTGAGCAGCTTTGTCGCAACCTCGAAGATCTGGGCAGCAAGCTCTCTCGTAGGTACAAGGACGATAGCAAGCGTCCCGATGCTCCTGTCGAGGCTTTTCCCTGTTTTCGTCTTGTATGCGTCGGACAGCCGGAGGAGGTCCTGCACGATGGGCAGCAGATACGCCAGGGTTTTGCCGGACCCGGTTTGCGCCTGGAGCAGAGCATCCTTGCGGATGGACGTACTCGATGGGTCGCACAGGAAGGGCACCGCGAGCTTCTGGATGGTTGTCGGGTGAGCTAGACCCATCTTGCCCTTGAGGTGCGCAACGAGCTCCTTCTTGACTGACAGCTGATCGAAATCGTCCCCGAGGCTTGGAGCATTTGAAGGCGTGAGCACGGAGAGGTCGTCTGCAGTCGCTGCACCTTCAGTGTCCTTTGTAGCCTCGGTGGCGGCAGGCTGTGGCCGTTTCGGGAGGTTGGAGAAGAGCGACGAGATGACCTGGCGTTTGCCCGCCGCCTGTGCTGGTCCAGCATCAGGACCAGAGCCATTGGGTGCAGAGCTGCGTCGTAGGCGCTCGTCATCGCTGTCAACGTCTCCATTGACTGGCGGGGCTGCTCCTCTCTGCCCTCGAATTTCGCGGTCCCCTGACGCGCTGCTCTTGCCCTTACCAGACTTCCCTGGCGCAGCAGGAGAAGCCGTCTTTCCGTTCGCACTGCTCTTCTGCACCTTCTGCTTCGGAGTGGGCGTCGCTGCCACTCCTGTGATTGCTGCTGCTGCTGGCTTGTCCTGCTTGCGCTGCTCTCTCCTTGCCACCTGCTGATTCTTCATACGCTCCTTCCAGTGCCCGCCGCCGACATTGGACCTCGACGGGCCTCTGGATGTCGACGGCGCCGCAAAGTTGAGTTCGAGGTCCATGGCTGGCTGCGTGCTGCTGTTGGGCTCATGTAGAAAGCTGGTGGAGGCCGTCCTGTCGAGCAGACACTCTGGGCAGGCACGTGAGGCAGGGCGCACCATCCCTGATTTACCTAGCAGACGTAGGAGTGGACAGCAAGAATCGCAACCAAAACTCAGCAGATACAGAGCTTGTCAAGCTCGTTGACGCTACTGTTCTACGATACATTGCTTACTCGCAACTCGCAAGCACAACGACAGGATGCAGGCTATTGACAGTGTGCACATCTGATTCCCCTCAGCCTCTGTGGGAACTCCTACCACCCATTCGCCTCCGAAATTGCGTTGAAGGCCGGAGCGCTGAGGTGGTCAATCTCGGCTCCCGCACCAGCAAGCACGATGAGCAGGAATCGGTTGAAGTGCGTGAGGTTCTCCTGGCTCATCTCGAGGAGGATCTCGCGGACTTCGCCCTTGTGCACACGGAGAACGATGAATCCGCTCGTCTCGCAGTCCGGCCCAGGCAGCTGGATGGCAGCAATGGCGTCAAAGGCGAGCGTGACGATGGCCTTCTTCTCCTGCTTCCACTCGACAGAGATCTGCGATGCGCTCGGCTGCGCGCGGAGAACCAGCTGCGAGCCTTTTCGGTTGGGCGAAGAGAGGTCCACGGGACCGAGGACGACGCGGTCGATGTAGCATGTGTCGGCATTGCCAGCTGTGTAGCTGTCGCGGCTGAGTACAGAGCCAGAGCGAGCCACTGTCGGAGGAGGCTGCAATTGTCCTGATTCGAATGATAGGACTGTCTCCTTGCCCTCGTCCAGCTCCTCCTGGCCCTCGTCTTGTTCGCCTAGGCGAGCCGGGAGTGTTGCCGGTACAAAGTCGCGCATCGAGCTGAGCGAGGACCGCTTCGACAGGTGTTGGCGCAGGCGAGGCTTCCTCTCTTGCGGACTGGACGGACGGCGGTCGCCCTGCAACTGCATGGCGCTGCGGGAGCATGCGCTCCCTACGCCTGGTTCACCCAGTGTGCTGTTGCGGTCTTTCGTCATCTGCCTGCGCGTTGCAGCGAGCGCAGCGGCAAAGCTGCCTCCGCCGGCGGCAGCGGGAGCCTCGGTCTTGCTGCCTTTCAAAGGTTGCGGGCCAGGGCGGACTGGATGGCTTGTCGCGACGGGGACAACCGGAACTGGTGAGGGTAGGGACGATCGGCACAATTAGAGAAGCATTACCGAGAGAGCGGACTCACCGGGATCAGGAGCAGGAGCCTGGCTCTGGCTGCCAACGACGGTTCTGACTGGTCTGCTGCGTGTCACATTCGCTGTGCTAGCACTGCTCGTTCCAGCGCCTCGTAGCTCTCCCGACGTCTGGCTCTTCTTCTTGGCGGGCCGCTGCTTCTCGGACGATGGACGGCCCTCGTCTCCGCTACTCTCCGGCGTCTCGGGAAAATCGCCTGGCCTCTGCCCTCGCCCGCTCTGCGCTGCATGTCTTTGATTGTCCCGGTCATCGCTGCCTTCCATTCGATGCGGCTCAGAGGCAACGGGCCTGGCCTGTCCAGCGCCTCGAGGACGGCGCTCGCTCTTTGCCACTGGCACGATGGGCACAATGTCGCTATCCGATCGCTTCTTTGGCCGTCTCGCAGCTGGCGCAGGCGGCATTGCTACTCGTGACGTGCCATGCTCTGAATCGAGTTGCTCGGCCTGTCTGGTGAATCGCTTGTTGTTGGCGGGACTTTCCGGGATATCATCGGGCAGCGGACGCCCGAACGATGGCTGCCGACGGTGCGCATGGAGTTCCAGATTCTTCAAGCGTGTATCGTTGTCCTCTCTCGACCTCCCGCGGTCTCTACGGGTTTCTGGTACTTGTGCTGCAGAACGGCCTTCGGGTGGTGCTGCCCTCTCATGCTGGTGTCTGCTCTGTGTTGCGCCCTGAGCTGTGTGCCGCGAAGGCGGCATCGGCTGTACAGGGTAGTCGGGCGAGCCCGGCGAGGATAGTGTCATAACGATACCTTTCGGCGTAGCGGAACCCAGCGTTTCCGTGTGCTTGTGCAGAGAGGCAGTAGGGACTTCTGCACGCGGCCGGCGCTGACGTTTGGATTTGCGAGCGTGAGCGTCTCGACGTTCTTCTAGTTCGCTGTCCGAATCCAGACCCATGTCTGCCTCGCTGAGACTGGCGTTGCCGGAAGACTCGGTGGATTTGCCGAGCCGGAGCGGGCGCAAGCCCATCTTATTGCGGTGTCGGCCGGCCGTGTCGAAGCCTTCGGCACCGGGTCGCGCCCACCATGGCTGCCGTTGCGAGGACGAGAAGGATGAAGTCGCACCGTGCTGTAGGTGGCTCCCGCTGTGGCCCCCATCGTCGAGGACCAGGCCGCCAGGACCCCACGATTCAGAAGCCTCACTCAGCTCGGAACTCCACGGTTGGCTTGTAGCGGGCCCGACTGGCTTGAGCTCGTCCCGCGCCGGCTTCTTCTGAGTCTGCCTTTCTGGCTGTGTTGGCGCAGATGCATGCACAGGCTCCGGCAGTGGTGCATTCCGCTTCCGTGGGCCCGATAGGATGTCTTTGATCTCCTGTGCGACCTGCTTAGAATCACGCTTAGTGTGCGTATTTTGCTGCTGAGCTGGTCCTGGTCTAGACACCGGTTCCCCAATGCTAATCTGAGGCGCTAAAGCTGGCGATCCCGCAGTGGAGACGTCTTGTGGCGGTTGCAGGTCCGCCTTGCTTCGCGATGGCAAAGCAGGCGATGAAGAGCCAGCTGCTTGCGAAGGTTGTCCACTACTGGCCGCTCGCGAGGGAGAATGAGATGAGCCGGTGTCGCCCCTGATTGCCTTCTTGAACCAGTTGTTCCAAGATTTCCCGGCACTTCCACTAGCTGATGGCATACTCGCATTTCCCGTTAGGGGTGTCAGACCACCTTGTTCAGGTGCAGCCATAGTCCCGCTCGGCAAGGTGGACGTCGAGTTTGGCAGGTTGAGCGAGGGGATCTGTGCCGGCAGCATCTCTTCCGGGCTCTGTACGAACGACTGCTGCTGTTCCGGTATAGTAGCAAGTGGCGGAGTGTCGTCTTGCTCCGGATGCCTCACGCGGGCCCCAAGCGAGCTCGGCTCGTACCTATTCGAGTGCACCGAGGGCGCCGTGTCCGGCGTGCCGGTGGCATTGCGCCGCCAGTCGGAGATCGAGTCGATGCGGGAAGCTGATTCTGACGAGGTGACGTTTCGAGCTCGATCGAGTGATGCGTCTGACCCTAGACGGGCCTGAGCTTGGTCTGGGCGAGGGGGATCGCGCAGGGTGAACTGGCGGGCTGGACGGAACAAATCGGAGTGCAGTGCGGCATTGAGTGGCGGAGGTGGCCACCTTGCTAGCTCGGAGGGTGCTGAGGGATGCATTGAGTAGGTCAGCAGACGCGGTTGGAGTTGGGCTTGGAGACCGCACTTACTGCGCATGTGGTCCTCCTCCTTGATATGCACATGCAGAGGGATGGTGTCGCGGACGAGGACGAATGCAGAGCGGCTGACAATGACCTCCTGCCCCTGTGCGCCAATGTACGCGCTGATGTACACAGACGCCGGCGATGCGCACCGATTGCGCAGTTCGAACTCGTCCATGGCATCGAGGATCGCCGACGGGAGGTCTGGTGCGCGCTGGACGAGGATGCCCTTGCCGCGATAGACGAGGATGGACGTGGGACCAGTAGCATACGGGGCTGTGTCCATGGCCGCTGCATTTACTGGCTCTTAGGCATCAGTCGGAACCCTGGCTATGGTACTGCGAAAGATAACGTGCGAAGGTCGAAGTGAGTGTGAGCACAACGCATACTGCCTAGCTCGACGTAGGCTGTCCTTGTTTGACGTCGCTGCATCTCGGGACGCATTCAAAGGAAGGGCGCGACAAGGGGGCTTTCGCGACCAGACGGCGACGTAGCCCCGATGCGACGTGCGGGTCTACAGTAGGCCGGCAGACGAGAGTTGGCTGTTAGGCACATTCGGTGTCTGATGCATATAGATGCTTGTCCGAGCAATGCATCTTTGCTGAGACTTAGTCCTCTCTCATGGCATGGCCTGAGGCCATGCAGCCGGGTTGGGCTGGACAGTCAGGAAAGGCCAGCGCAAGGGGCGCATCGGGTTCCTCGTAGGAGCCAGTCTAGCGCCTGTGGTTACACGGGACTCCCGAGCGTCGTCTATAACAGCAGAGGATCGGCGTTGGAATGGTGAGGATGGCTTGCTGTCGCTCTCGCGGACTGTGGCTGCGAGCGGTCAGCCTCCTGACGACCGTCAACTTCGACAGGAGGACAAGCATTTGCTGAGCGTGTTGTCAGCAATTTCACGCATCTTCAGCGCCAGTAGTCCTCCACCCGCATCTCCTCATATGCAAATGCTCGACAGCCTGCAAAACAACACGGCGCTCTCGCCGTCGTCGCCGTCGCTGCTGCCCCCACTGCACGTGAAGGCAGACGACGACGAGCGGGCAAGCAACAGCAGCGGCAGCGGCAGCGGGAGCAGCATGAGCGATGCAATGCTGTCCACCATGCTGTCGTCTACGCTCTCTTCATCCTCGTCGTGCTCGGACGCCTCGTCCTTCTCCAACACGTCGGCCTACGCCTCTTCATCGTCGTGCTCCTCCTCCTCCTCCTCCTCCTCCTCGCTCGGACTCCCAGTCACACCTCGATCAGCTTCTACCCCACGGCGGTCCTCCCCCTCTGTTCGCCGCTATGCGTCGCGCGACTCGCTCCTCTACAGTCCCCGTGGTGCCGCCTCGCCCTCGTCGTTCTCGTCTGCGTCCGTCTCGTCCTTGTCGGGTACCGACCGGGAAAGCGGTGGCAACGACTACGACAGCAACGACCGGTACACCCAAATCCCGCGCGTGTCTCCGCGAGAGCGGCGGAGCAGCTCGGCGACACTGGTATCAGCAGCGGGGACGAGCGCGCGGCGACGAAAGAGCCTGGCAACGCTCGCTGCGTCGAGTCACGGTACTCCTGCATCAACAGAGAGCTATGGCACACCCGCGACCGTTTCAGGCAAAGCGGGGCGCAAACACTCCCTGGGCGGCGGCAGCAGCTTTGGCACACCCAGCCTCAATTCGCTGCTGGCAGGCGCTGCGAGCGGGCTGATGCCCCCGCACATGCCGTCAGAGGGCAAGAGACTCAGCAGGAGACACATCGAGGCCAGCAGGAGGTCCGCCAAGGAAGCGCTCGAGGAGGACTTGCGGGCGCTGGATCTCGTCGGCGCTGCAGCAGCTGGCATACGCAATGGGTCGCCCACGCCGTTGAACACGTCGACTGGCGAAGACTATGCCTGTGAGTGCCGTGTCCGCCCAATGTTGCTTCAAAAGGCGCTTGCTGAGATGTCCCCGCACGCAGTGGACTGCTACATGTCGAGCCTCGACTACCTCGTCAAGGCCGTCAAGGTAGACACTCAGAACTCGGAAGATGACAAGACACGGCGCGCCATACGAGCGAGACTGCAAGTCCTTCTCGATTCGCTTACAACCCCGGAAGAAGCGGCGACCGAGAGTGCTCTACGTAGAGAGCGGCTCGAGGCGGAGCTTGCTGCTGCTGCCACTCAGCTGGCGCTTGCGGAATCGGTATCGTCGAGTGAGAGCAGACTTCTCAGTACGGCTATGACGGCGTGCAGGAGAACTATCGAGCATCCGGCAACCTTGGTCCTCCTCGCTTGGGTGTGGGCGGCCGTCCTGCAAGCTCTGGCAGTAACGGAGCGGAACATGCTCGGGACAGCCGTGATAGACAATGCGATGGCGTCGAGAGATGCGCTGAAGAAGACTGCGAGTAATATCGATGCCAACGGGTAAGTAGCTGCCATTGCGACTCGTCGAAGGCGGTGTCCAGAGCTGAAGGGAGGGCATGCGCTCGCAGGACGACTTTGCCAGCTACCGACGTTCGGAAGGGGCAAGAGGTGGAGGAGCACGATGCAGATGCGACGCTGCCAGCTTGGAGCGCCGCATTCACGCCGTCTGCATCGCCGCGCTATTCGCCGTCTTATCATCGTCACCAGCATCGGGCCATCGTTAGCTCCGTCAATTGAGCTGGACAGCGAAGAGGAGAGGGTCGAATAGGGACTGATCAGGGGAGGGGAGGGGAGCAGTGTGTCATTGGATGGTCGCATGCTTCGTTGTATACCAAGATGTGCGAGTGGAGGTCAGGCACAAACAGGGCGGGCAGGATCCACGCTTGCGGGTACTGCGTGCTTGCCTACCCCTCATCACACCGCCTGTCGCAGCGATTGCACACGATACGATTACTCTCTCATTGAGCAGACACAGGGGATAATCCACCTGGATACGCGCTTCTTCTCTCGCACGGTGCTGCCCAGAGACCCTCGCCGCCCTGACGGCCTCTGCCGCGCACGCGTTGCGCCCAGCATCCCAACAGACGAGGCCACCGGCGACACGGACAAGCTCTGGCATCGCTGACGCACCTGCCACACCGTACGCATTCTATCGCAAGTCGGGACACGTTGGACCCTGCCCACCGCTGCTCTTGCTGTAACGCTTCAGGCGACAGCCGAGTGACAACAGCCGGACGCGCCTTGGGCGCCTGCACGTCAAACCGAAGGACATTGGCGCTCCTGCATCGCATCGAGCAGCCATGAGCGCAGCAGCAGGCAACAACATCAAGGTCGTGTGTCGGTGCGTGCTGCTGCTAGCCTCCTCCTTCAGCGCATAGGCCCAGACAGGTCCGGTGGCTGACGGCTCAACACGCTCTGTTCCTGCTGCACGTCTCTGCCGCCTTGCAAAACGCCGTCGATGTGCGACCGCCCTCTCCAAACCCTCGTCGTCTCCTGCTGGCCACCCCGTACGGCTTATTAGGTTCCGTCCACCCAATGCGCTCGAACAGCGCGAAGGCGGCAAGATTGTCGTCGACATTGACGACAGCAACACGAATGTCAAGCTCACGTCGACCTCCGATCCGCCCGGCGGTTTCAACTATGACCGCGCTTTTGGGATGGAGAGCACGCAGGAGGAGATCTTCGAGTACGGCGTGCGCGGCATCGTAGAGGACGTCGTCGCGGGCTACAACGGAACGGTCTTTGCGTATGGGCAGACGGGATCAGGCAAGAGTTTCACCATGATGGTGCGTCCGAGCTTGCCATTACAGGAGCACAGCGATTGTGGAGAACCTGCTGATACCTCCATGTCAACTATCACAGGGCGCCAGTATCGACGACGCCCGCCTGAGAGGCTTGATTCCGCGCATTACCCAGCAGATCTTTGACACCATTATGCAGAGCCCGCCGATCCTCGAGTACGTCGTCAAGGTGTCGTACATGGAGATCTACATGGTGAGGCAGGATCAGCTGTCAATCGTCAGACATAGCGACTGATGCGCATGGGCGTCTTCCAGGAACGCATTCGAGATCTGCTGGCGCGTAAGTACCGGTCATCCTGACAGTCTAGCGACTCTATAGCATGCCCTGACGTAAGTCTGTACCACCGCACAGCCCAGAACGACAATCTGCCCATCCACGAGGACAAAGCGCGCGGGGTCTATGTAAAAAACCTGTCTGACTTCTACGTTGGAAGCGCAGAGGAAGTCTTCGATATAATGCGTCAAGGTGGAAGTGCGAGAGCTGTCACTGCGACGAGTGAGTACACGAATAGTATTTGCTGGCGTGAGGCTTTTTCCGCAACACTAACGCCTTCCTCTCCCGCAGACATGAATGCCGAGTCTTCGCGCTCCCACTCCATCTTCGTGATCACTATCGCCCAGCGCAATACCGAGACAGGCACGCAAAAGACTGGCAACCTGTACCTTGTCGATCTCGCTGGTTCGGAGAAGGTCGGGAAGACGGGCGCGAGCGGGCAGACGCTTGAAGAGGCCAAGAAGATCAACAAGAGCTTGTCGGCGCTCGGGATGGTCATCAATGCTTTGACGGACGGCAAGAGCTCGCATATTCCGTATCGAGATTCGAAGCTTACGAGGTAGGTAGATCCGGCCGGTCGGTCCCCTCCGGCTATACCCTGCTGAGCATATCGCTGCACCTGTTTGACCTGCAGAATTCTGCAAGAGTCGCTCGGAGGCAACTCTCGTACGACGCTCATCATCAACTGTTCGCCGTGCGAGTACAACGAAGCGGAGACTCTCTCAACCTTGCGCTTCGGCATGCGCGCAAAGAGCATCAAGAACAAGGCACGCATCAATGCTGAGCTTTCGCCTGCCGAACTCAAGGCGCTTCTGAAGAAAGCGCAGCGGGATGTGGGCAACTACGAGAAGTACATTGGCCTGGTCGAGGCGGAGCTGTCATCGTGGCGCTCGGGAAGCTCGGTCGACAAGGCGCAGTGGGCTTCAATGGAGAAGGCACTGGGCCTTTCAACTGGGGAGGCGAGCGCTCTAGGCAGCGCTCACCAGCGCGCAACGCCGGAGACGCCGGCTAGCGGGCGGGCAACACCGCGGACCCCGGCTCTAGATACGCTGCGCGATCTGGAAAGCAGACCGCAGACCCCGACTGCAGTGGGCATGGACAAGGACGAGCGGGAGGACTTTTTACGGCGCGAGAACGAACTTACTGATCAGCTGGCTGAAAAGGTGAGCTTAGTTGTGGCACGTCCCCGTCGTGGTGCCGCGCTCAAGCCTCTCTTTCGCCGTGCAGGAAAGTGCACTCAGCAGCCAGGAAAAGCAGATCAAGGAGATGCGGGAGGAGCTCGAGCTGTTCCAGAGCCACGAGAGCAGCTTGGCGAACGACAACAAGGCCATGTCGACCGAGTTGAACGAGATCAAGCTGCAGCTCGAGCGCCTGACATACGAGAGCAAAGAGGCTGCCATCGTGTCGGACGCGACGCGTGAGCAGAACACCGATCTTGCCGCCGAGCTCGAGGAGCTGCGCAAATCGCTGGCCGAAGCCAAGGCAGCACAGAAGTCGGCGTCGAACGAAGGAAAGGAGAAGAAGAAGGCCGAGAAGCTGGCACAACTCATGGGCAGCTTTGACACCGGTGCAGTCTCGGAGAAGGAGGAGCAAATACGCGCAACGCTGCTCAAGCTCGACGAAGCCGTCGACAGTCAGGCCAGCCTGTCGCCGAGCGATATTGCCATCCTGCGGAAGCAGCTCGCAGACTCGCAGCTGCTGGCACGGGAGCAGAGCGAGAAGGCTCGACGAGCAATGGAGGATCACGACGCGGCTCAGCGGAGAAGGGACGAGCTCGAATTGCGGGTTACCTCGCTCGAGCAGGAATGCGAGGAGCTGCTCGACAAGGGCATCAGCGCCGATGGCGGCAGCGAGCTCAAAGCCAGACTGGACGCACAGCAGTCGCAGAGGCGTGATGCGGTGCAGCAGGAGCTGGTGGAGGCCAAAGCCGGTCTCGACAAGCGGACGCAGGAGGTCAAGAGCCTGACGAGCACGTTAGACGAGCTCCGGAGCGCCAACGAGGAGCTGAAGCGCGCTTTCGCTGTCACCGCGGCAGCGAGCGAGGGCGGCAAGAACCTGGCCGACAGCGCTCGCGAGATGGAGCGGATCCGGCGGACCATGAGCGCGCAGCTGGCCGACTTTGACGTCATGAAGAAGTCGCTGATGCGCGACCTGCAGGACCGGTGCGAGAAGGTGGTGGAGCTCGAGATCTCGCTCGACGAGACGCGCGAGCAGTACAACACGGTGCTGCGCAACAGCAACAGCCGCGCACAGGCGCGCAAGATGGAGTTCCTCACGCGGAACCTGGACCAGCTCGCCATTGTGCAGCGCCAGCTCGTCGAGCAGAATTCGAGCCTGAAGAAGGACGTCGCCCTCTCGGAGAAGCGCCTGCTCGCCCGGAATGAGCGCATCCAGAACCTCGAGACGCTGCTGCAGGACGCTCAGGAGAAGCTCATGAACACCAATGCGCGCTTCGAGGCGCAGATGCAGGTCGTTCGCGAGCGCATGGAGCAGGCGAGAGCGCAGAGGCCCCTTATGATGGCAGGAGCGGCCAGTCTCGGCAATCGGATCGCAAGACCGCTCAGAGGCGGAGGAGGGGCAGCAGTCGAGGCGAGTCCAAAGTCGCTCGATGCGAAGCGGAGTTCGTGGTTCTTTGCAAGCTAGAGGTATAGCAGTATTCTTGCAGGAGTGTACCTTTGCATCGCATATACATCTGCCTTGGTAGGCTCGGATGAGTGCGCCAGTGTCTGTGGATCGGATTTCGGCACAGACTAACCACCCTTTCATATATCTCGCCTCTGTTCACCTGACCTCTCCTCTCGCATAGCCCGGGTTACTTCCATACCGTGCACGGCTTCCTCGAAGGCAGCCAGACCAATCGCCAGCCATGTGGTTCCGGCGTTGAAGGGAACGCCTCCCATGATGGCTGACTCGCCAAGTGGCCATTCTATTTCTGCCCTCCCGACTGCCGCTCCCAGAAGACGAGCCTGCTTTCCTCCTCATCATCGCGTAGATCGGACACCCTCTCCTTCGAATCCTCACCCTCAGACAGTACGCAGGTCGTACTAAGTCCCGCAGTCAGCACAGACGTACTTCCACACCCTGAGATACCATCTGTCTGCCATGCTCAGCTTCAGTCACATTGCCCTTGCTCTATCCCTCACGCCAGTCTTGACGATGGCTGTTCCAGCGGACGTCCAGGGTCTGGATGCCAACGCGGTAAATCAACCAGTGCATGAGGGACGGAGTGAGTTTCGCGTCTCCCGTCTGCGATGCGCACCCACTGAGAGGTAGCCTGGGCTGATTATTCGGTGGAGCCATTCTCAGACTTGCCAGTACGAGACGCTACTTATAGGTGCCTCGGATGCTGAAGATGGTGCCATGGCACAAGGCGGACAATGGTATGCTCAGGACAAAGGATTCCAGTGCTGGCTGCCTGGTGCTATCAACGTCAACGGTTGGACCGAAGTAGCAAGAGACGATGTCCATTTGCGCATCAACAATGAGGACTGCCTATTCCGGGAGAGCCTCAACGCTAAACAACTCTCAGAGTACGGCGAGGGCGTCCGTGAGTCGGTCATTGATAAACCTTGCCATACGACGATGCTGATGCGTACGACATTGTTCCCACCCCCTACAGGCGCCGGTATGCTTCACTGCGGTGATGTGGGGCCCATCTATTGTTTTGTAAGTGTGTCGGCGTGCACAGACGGTACAGGCGTCAATTCGCGGAAGAAAAGAACTGAAAACCTCTCACCCATGTAGACTACACCTGCCGACCAGCGTGATACTGCTTGCGTGAACATCGGCACCGCGACCGCATGCTCCGATCCGTGCGTGTACCCAAAGGGCAAGGCTTACATCAAATGCCAGTGGTGACAACCGCCCTCGGCCTTCCTTGCCATTTTGCACGCGCTTACATTGTCCACTTCGTCACTCCCATCAGTCTGCCCCTCTCCCACATGTCCGGACATGTCACTCTGCAATGCATATGCTTAAGCTTTTGGAACTCGATGTATTCACCCTGTCACTGTGCTCCGAATCGAGACGAAGAGGTAGACGAACAGCGAGCAGCGAGACGAGCGACGGTGAGGGCGAGCGAGCGGATGTATCTCGGCCGCAGATGCCTTTCTCCGCTTGCACGGAGATGTCAACAGTGAAGGGATAATGACTGATAAACTGGCTGCCCTTCCCAACTGCCGACCGAATCTGCTAGCAGGACAGCCCACACTACCAAGAACAGAGAGCCTCTACAGAAGAAGTGTACGAAGTGAGCAGGTTGAAAGAGAGTCAGGTATACGCGGAGCAGCCGCATGGCCATGCAGACTGCATCATGATAACTCAGAGCGCAGTGTAGGCCAGGCCCGCGAGACCAGCTGCGAGGCTGACGGTCCACACTGCGCCTGTCGCTCGGAAGGCAGCGCCCGTCTCGGCTGTGCTGGCGCCGGTAGATGTCGTATTCTTGCTGTTGCCGAACGGACCGCTAGACGCGCTCGAGGCGGCGGCGGCTGCTGCGCGGATACCGCCTGCGCTGGTGGAGGTGGCGGCAGCGGCGGATGTCGAGGTACGTCCGCGAACTGGCGAGGTTGCTGTTTCGGTAGCGGAACGGGGTCGGGGTTGATTAGCAAGCCTCTCGGCCTGTATGGCTCGTATTGAGCGCCAAGAGCCTGAAAGCATAAAACGCACGAGCGAGAGCGACGCCGTTGATCTGTGCGGATGCCTTAGGGGTGAGCTGCCCGGTCATTCCCGTCAGGCTGTACAGGCACGAAGACAGATGCAAGACATGATCATCAGTCAATGACGTTCGCATGTGCGTATTGGGCGTGCGGCGTCTCGCTCACGTAAACTTTGCGGAGAAGGCCTGGAGAGGGAAGCCAGTGGCCGGGTCGACTGCGCTCTCCGACTCGAAGCGAAGGAAGCTGATATGAAGATGAGTGACATTCAGCCTCCTCAAGATCGGTTTCATTCAGGCCTTTACGTCTGACTGAGCTCATTGCCACCACTCACTAGAAATCGCCGTCCGGGCCGAGCGAGGCTGTCAACGGAAGCGCGATAGTATGTCAGCGTGGAGTGCTCTCCCTTTCGCTCTGTCTGGTGCTACGCATGTCACGCTATACGCGACCGGAGCTCGGGCCCCTTCATCGAGCCAGCTGCCCGGGCCTCCTGTCCTGTCCTGTCGCCACAACCTCACCTGGAATCCGCGCAGCGTCAAGCTGCAGCACCGAGGTCGGGTCGGCGACGGTGCCGAGGTCGAGGAAGAGCGTCTGCTGGTTGACGGATCCGGTGTAGATGCCTACGCTCGTGCGACCAAAGTCGGCAGCTGGCGGGCTGACCGAGTCCATGACCTCCCAGGTGAACGGGCCGCATGCTGTGCAGACGACCGCTTCAGCGAGCTATACGCAAACGGAGACGAGCAAGCAGAGCAAGGCGACCCACCCTGTCCGCCAGTGCAGACTGTGGACGCGACTGGGTAGGTAGCTCCGAGCGTTGCGAGCGCTGGCGCGGCCAGAGCGAGGAGTGAGACGAGAATGGGTGCGGACATGCTGGACATAGATTGGGCAGAGAGCGTCGGTTCTGAGCTGCACGAAAGCGTGGTATACGGGAGAGTTCTGTGTAAAGGAGTGTGGGTGAGCGTCGTGCAGAGGATGCTATGTAGGTGCAGTGGATTGAAGAGTAAAGTGCGTGTGTGCTCGATGGAAGCTGGAGATGTCTGCCGCGAGCAGGCCCGTTGACCCACAATAGGGGCTCCCTGAAGGGGCACGTGCACCACCTCTGTTTACGAGGAGCATTATTAGCCAAGGGCTTTGCTCTTCAGAGGCATGCATGACGGTACCATACTTATAGCCAGAGGGGATGCAGTCACACAGATCAATACAGTAGACTGCAAGGACGCGTCTGCATCATTCTCCTCGATAAGCTTTGCTTGTACGGCGGCTTGACAGCAGGACGGCAACAACAGGGGCGAGACGGAGGGGACAGCTACAAGAAGGCCTCGACCGGGACGACAGTGTGCTGATGCGCAAGAAGACAGCGTCCGTGGGGGAGCAACTACTGAAGCCGCAGAAAGCCAGAGGCAGTAGTCTTGGCCGGCAGTGCTTTCGAGCTCTGCAGGTTTTGGAAGCTGGTGTCAGTGCTGAAGATATCCGCTGTTGCCTGTGTCTGAAGGCCGCCCACCTTGACCGGGCTCGGCCTTGAAGGGGTTAGAGATATGGCTACAGGGGTACTGGCAGGAGTGACAGTCTTCTTGGGTATCGTGAGTGGATGAGACGCTGCAGGGGCCTGCAGAACAGAGGAAGAGTCAGCGCTATGCCATCGCAAGCAGTCACGTGGGAGGGACGTCTCGCAGCGAAACTGCCGCGACAGGACCACGCACATTGAGCAGAAGCTGCACGGGAGCGAGACCTAGACGAGACAGCGGCGCATCATCGTAATCATTCCCTTCGTAGGAGTACTGCATGCACAGAGTCAGCCTTGCCTCTGTCGCGCGGGACTCGGTGCTTGGAACTCACTGAGCGGCTCCGCCACTTGCGCTGGCCGTGGTCCAGCTCGACTTCCTGCCCTCCTAGGAACTGCGACAGCAAGGCGGTAGCAGCCTCCATGGCCCGCGCCTGCAGCTCTGGCCCCGTGTATTCCTCCTCTCCGTCCTCTGATGATGCCGCGCTGCCGGGCTGCGACAGAGCTGGCAGCGAGTCTGCATCCTCCTCCGACCCCTCCTCCCCGCCGGCAGGGACGATAGCCGGGGCGCTGCCAGTGGACGTCGACGTCGACGGGCGCGATAGAGACAGCTGGTCGAGCGATAGCAGTGATTTGCAATTGGGGGTGGCCGAAGCCGAGCGTGTCGCAGCTGTCATTGTAGCGAGAGCATGCAGCAGGATCTGAGTACGATAGTCGCAGAGAGGTAAAGATGACCAGCTGACCTGCCTCGTGCTGAATCTGCGCACGCGTGTCTGCAGAGCATCGTCATCCAGCTGCAGCCCGCCCGGAGCAGGCAGGGTGGCGAATTTATCGCAGACCGGCGCCATCCGAGACCGGTCGCCGTCGCCCACCGAACATCCTGGCTCCTGCTCTAGACTCGACTCCAGCACATCGCGCTATACAGCGCACAGCAAGCTGCGTATATTTCTGCGCAACCGTGCATATAACCCGTGGCTTTCCCTGATGAGACTGCCTCGCTGTCGCGCTCTCGCAGAGCAAGTCTTCGTCAGAGAGGTCCTTCCCTTCCGGGTTCGGCCGCACCTGAATCCAGGAGACCCGGCATCCGGCTAGCATACCGACAAAGGGGCAATGAAGGCGTTTGCGCGAGATGGAGGCGCGCCATGATGCAGTCGCTCTCGGGGATCCGCAAGCGTCCAGGCGGGCTTGAGCGTGGCCGGCACTCGAAAGGCGCAATGCTTGAGGGTGTCCAGCAGCGAGATCGACAGTCGACACGTCTAGTCTGTAGAAGCCACGTCGCAGGGTACCGCGCCCAGTCGTATCGATTCCATGAGCGCGTACACGGCGCTAATGACCGAGGACGCTGCTCCCTGCCAGCCATTCAGACTGCTCATGCTGCTCTCCAGCACCTGACTATGCGTCGCGGTCAAACATCAGCCTCTGCCGCTCGAGAGCGGTCCATGCATTGCCTCGCTCACGTCCACCTTTGTGTCCCGCCTTGCAACGACATGACCACCTGCTCCTCTCCCTTTGATACCCGGCGGCAGGGACGGCCCAGCATCGCGGCACGCGAGCTGCATGCCGTGTACGTGCTGCCGAGGGCCTGGCTCCGTCCCAACTCACGCTCCTGTCAACGCCAGCCATCACCCACTCTAATCTCTATAGCACGACGCGCACTCCTGGCTGGACCAGTAATCCAACGAGCACCTCGCAGCCGGCTGTCAGTCGCTCATCCAAACACGGCCATCGCCATCGCCATCGCTAGCAGCCAGCGCCGATGCGCACATCCCTTTCAGCTCGACTGTCCGTGGCGCTCCTCATCGTCTCTCCGGCGTTGTCTCTTCTGGCCGAGGCAGGCCAGTGCAAGCCCAAGCCTACGGGCGCACCTGCACCTGTACCTGTGCCATCGGGCTGGTCGGGCGGCAGCGGGAGCGAGAGCGGTGGTGGTACAGGCGGAGGCGCCTTTGTGCCCGGGACCACGTACACCAGCACAGTCACCGTCACGCGCACGCGCACGAAATCGCAAACGCAAACAGAGGCTACTACCCAGACGCACCCTGGCGGTGCCGGAGGAGCTCTAGGTGGTGGGGCAGGCAGTAGCGCCCATTCCAGCATTACATCTTCTGCCTCTTCGGCGACCACTTCAGCTTCTGCCTCTACCCCTGCAACAGGCAAGATGATCACGGTGTTCTACGACCCAGGCGCCAAGTACCCATCCGTCGGTCCGCTGAATTGGTCGCCGAAAGACACGCTCCCGTCGTACAGTGCAGCGAGCGGAGGATCTGGGGCGGGCACGACGAGCACTGCTGCACAGGGCAGCTACACTGAATCTGCCACGAGCGGCACGGGCACGGGCGGCGTCCAGACTACGCCTGGCCAGTACTCCGAGACGACCGGCACTGGGGTAAGCGGTGGAACCACTGGGTCCGATACTTGGGCTGCAGGCGGTGCTGCGTCGGGCTCTGGATCCGGCTCCGGCTCTGGCTCTAGCTCTGGCAGTACAGGCCAGTACGGCGTCACGTCGACACGATCACCCTTGCAGGGCGGCGGGGAGACCGGAGCAGTGCATACCGATGGCAGCACTGGTGGAAGCGGTGGTGTGTCCGGTGCAGGCTCTGACTCTGCGACGCCCACGGACTCTGGCGCCTATGAGAATACGGGAGCTGCAAGCGGCGCTCCATCGACACCATCGGCTGGAGAGACGCTCCTGACCAGCACGGACGGATGGCATTACGCGCGACGTCGTATGAGGGCCGTGAAAGTATAGCAGCTCTCGAGTTCGACAGTCCCAATACCCAAGCCTGTCATCGTAGATGCGTATGTGCTCGAGTACTGGGAGAGCTGTTTGCCGTCAACCATTCGCTCTGAAGCGTTCACAGCGCAGCTCGGAAGGCCGCTCGCGATTATCAGCGATTTCATAAGCGCGTATGAAAGCAATCGCGGTATTCCCTTCTAGATCCAGATCTCGCTCTTGTAGTACTGATCTGCTCCTGGATCTGCTCGCCCGCTCGTTTCTCGGGAGCTTGCGCGCGGGTGCGGAAGCGTCGCTCCTGCCTTTTCGGGAGCGCGGTCTGCTGCAGGCGGCCGGGAAGCTGAAGGGATTGGCAGCCCGCCACTTGCAGGTACGCACGAAATGTTGTATGGGAGAGCTTGCAGTCTGTGCTGCTAGGTGGCTCTCTGCTTTGCTTCTTTCTCCTCTCGTTCCTCGTTTACCATTAGCATTGCATCAGTGCGTCCGCGTCTCTTTGCCACACGTCCACGGATCCAGGCACAGTCGCATTCCTGCAGGGTGAGTTCAGCAGGCGGACGGCGGCACGTTTCTCTCGGTGGGGGGCGCAACAGGTGCCCTCTTGGTTCTGACAATCCACCATCGCACAGCAGCACATCTACATATCTGCACACACACAAGCCACAACAGCACACATCAAATCACAGTCCCTTCTTTTCACATACAACATGGCCCCCGCCCCAAAGGAGATTGAGGTGCTCATCATCGGAGCTGGTCCCACCGGTCTCGGAGCCGCAAAGCGACTCAATCACCTCAAGCACAAGTCCTGGCACGTCGTCGATTCGTTCGAGGACGCCGGAGGTCTCGCCTCGACCGACGTCGACCCGCAGGGCTTTCTCTGGGATGTGAGTGGCAGCCCCGGGGGAGCCTGCGCTGTGCTGGCGGGAAGAGCTCCAACCGCGCTCCAGCCCGCTCCGCTTCTGGGCAGGCCACATTTTCCTGACGCTTCGGCTTCCCTGCGCTACATTGATGCTACCTAGGTCGGAGGACACGTCATCTTCTCGCATTACCTCTATTTCGATGTAAGCGGCTGACCATCCTGCAGGGTAGCATCGACGAGGCCGAGGCGGTGGCTGATTCTCGCCTACCTCGTGTGCAGGACATCATCAACGAGGCCCTGCCGAACACTGATGACTGGTACGAGCACCAGCGAGTGTCGTACGTTCGTAGCAAGGGCAACTGGGTTCCTTATCCGTACCAGAACAACATCTCCATGCTGCCCGTCGAGGAGCAGACCAAGTGCATCGACGGCATGATCGATGCTGCCGAGCGTGAGTCGCAGTCGCGGCCTCCGCGGTGAGGCTGCCTGACTAACAACTGCACACATGCGCAGTCCGAGCGACGACCACAACCAAGCCAAAGAACTTTGACGAATGGATCATCCGCATGATGGGTGTCGGGCTCGCCGACCTCTTCATGCGACCTTACAACTTCAAGGTCTGGGCCGTCCCCACCGAGGACATGCAGTGTGCCTGGCTCGGAGAGCGTGTCGCTGCTCCTTCATTGAAGATGGTCGTCAGCAACGTCCTCAACAAGAAGATTGCTGGTAACTGGTGTGTTCGAGCCTATTGAGCTTGATTTCGGGGAGCCATCTCGCTAAATGCTTTCTGCTTGCGGCATATCTAGGGGACCCAATGCCACTTTCCGATTCCCCGCCCGAGACGGCACTGGAGGCATCTGGAAGGCGGTCGCGAGGACGTTGCCCAAGGAGCACTTCACCTACAACACGACCGTTACCAAGATTGAGGGCAAGAACCGTGTCGCGCACCTGTCGGACGGCTCGACCGTCAAGTACCAGACGCTCATTTCGACCATGCCTCTCGACGAGATTGTCAAGATCATCCCCGAGGCAAGCGAGAAAATTGTGAAGACCGGCTCGGAGCTCATCTTCTCCTCGACGCATGTCATCGGTATCGGACTCCGAGGTGTTCTCCCTGACCGCATCGGCGACAAGTGTGAGTATGGATTGTGTTTATGTTCCCAGTTTCGACGGATGGTCGATGGCTGATGGCATCTACATTGCTTCCGCCAGGCTGGCTTTACTTCCCAGAGCCGGACTCGCCGTTCTACCGTGCGACCATCTTCAGCAACTACTCTCCCTACAACTGCCCGCAGGCGGACGTCAAGCTGCGCACGATGCAGACGGCCGACCCGTCGCTGAGCGGCTCGATCGACACGCAGACGGAGCGTGAGGGCCCGTACTGGAGCATCATGCTCGAGGTCTCCGAGTCGTACAAGAAGCCTGTCAGCCACGACACGCTCATTGCCGACTGCATTCAGGGCCTGATCAACACGAGCATGTGCAAGCCCGAAGACGAGGTCGTCTCCGTTTACCACAGGAAGTTCCACCACGGCTACCCCACCCCGTCCCTCCAGCGTGAGGACCAGCTCAAGGTCCTCCTGCCTGCACTCAAGGAGGAGTACAACATCTGGTCCCGAGGACGATTCGGAAGCTACCGATACGAGGTCAGTCACAGTCTGAGTCTGATGCCGCGCCCAAATCCTGCCGTCGCCTTCTGAGCCGCGGCTGACGCTTATACTGCTTTCCGCGTGTCTTCCAGGTCGCAAA
Organism: Symmetrospora coprosmae; assembly: GCA_008802785.1. Taxonomy (NCBI): domain Eukaryota; kingdom Fungi; phylum Basidiomycota; class Cystobasidiomycetes; family Symmetrosporaceae; genus Symmetrospora; species Symmetrospora coprosmae. The sequence continues at coordinate 96,446 of VUYT01000035.1, read as the reverse complement.
CCAAGATCATTCGTGCATGGTGGGCGTGGAATGCGTGGACAGCGTCCTTTGTGAGTCGATTCCTGCGTCTATGTCCAACCTGGGGAGAAATTCGCTAAATCTGCCATGCAGTCGGTGCCCCGGAGATGACCCTGAACGAGCCAGACTGGGTTAAGTAAGTTCTCTGAGCGTTCGTTTGGTTGCGTTGCGCAGGCTCTATAACGCTATGCTAACGGTCTCTCTCTCTGCATTGCCATCCACAGCGGCCGGAAGAACACCGAGCGCCGCCTCGTCTAAACACCTGTCTTCTGACAGCAACCTGCTTCATCGTAGAGCTTGCGCATCTGCCTTTAGTGACCAAGCAGTATCCGCACGTAGACGCTAGAGGCCCGTGTCCGCTACATACCGCACTCATTCTTGTCCTCGTCTTCGCTAGACTTGCCTTCCCGGCCTTCTTCAGTTTCGATCGGCCTCTCCTTATTTCACACTGTTCTTACAGCAATGCATTCGTTATCGTTGAAGCAGGACGCGTCTGGAGCTCAGTACTTGAAGGTTCTGATGGCTGATGGCTAACGCTACGCTACGACTAACGCTGATCCACATGCCAAGTTGAGCTCTAAGCTTCATCGTCCTCTAGGTTGTCTTTCGCTACTCCCGGCAACGTCGTAGCGTATCGCCAAACGTAGGCATTGTAGAGAGCTGTCCAGCCCACGATGATGTACCACGCAAGGTGACCGTCCAGGAGCTGTTTCTCAACAGTGACGGCGAAGAGAGCGGTCGCGCCTGCAGGCAGAACACTGCGCTGTGCTGCACCAAGCGCAAATGCGAGACCGTTGATCAAGCCCAGAGCGCCGGGTGCAGCTGCACTGTTCAGCGCCAGCTGTAGTGAGACTGTGTGGGGCAATGTTAGCTCGGTAGTACCCGACCACACAGCAGAAGCGCTCACTGCCGGCAGATATACCCGCCACGGCTTGGAGCAGCAGCATAGCTGGCAGGATCGCCATGAATATTCGAGTGAATCCATGTCGGAGCAGGATGTTTGACGAGATTGGCCAGCTGTACACGATGACCTGGGCCACGCCCGCCATCTGTATCATCTTGCGCGTACCGAAGCGCGAGGTGAAGGACGCAAAGAAGAAAAGGGCATAGATGGCCCCTGCGACGCCTAGGAAACCCATGACTAGGGAGATGTTCTCGGTAGAGAAGCCCCATCCGCCTGGGTGTCAGAAGGAGGACATTAGCGAGACTAACGGCTTGGCGACACAGATAGTATATCTACCAAGCTCGACATTCGTAAAGTAGAAGACAGGAGTGACTGCACTCTGGTGTCAGCACAAAGGCTGTACACGATTGACTATGAGAGGTCACTCACTGGCTCCGAAGGAGTTCCCATAGCTCCATTGCCAAAGGAACATAATCACCACAGGCGTCGTGCCAGGGTAGGTCAATACGCTCCGGTATGTGGGCTGTTCGGCTTTGGTGTCAGACTTGAGTTCGGCAGGCTTGGTCTATTCCACATATGCCAGTCAGCAACGAACGTCGAACAAGCAGGCTGCCTACGCGTTACTACCCACCTCCCTGACGAAGGAGAAGACAGTCGCTGCGGCACCCAGTGCGAAGAGGCCGTTGAAGAAGCTTGGCAGAAGGGCCGGGAAAGTCGCAAGCAAAGGGAAGTGGGTGGCCAGCCAGGGTGATCTCTCGCAGGGTTCGTACAAGATGCCGGCAAGCATAGGCCCTGCAAAGAGCGCAAGCTGTGCCGTGGTCGACAGATAGCTGTACGCACGAGCCGCGTTTCGGGCCGATGTCGACTCCGACAGCAAAACTCTGACAATCCTGTGTCATCAGGTGTTGTTAGGCGTGTGACCATGGACGATGGACAGCGAACACAGCTCACGTCGCTGAAGCAGAGAATACACCGGCCAATGCCCTCAAGATGAGCATGTGCCATATCTTGGTCGACAAGCCGAAAAGAAAGGCCGACAGGGACGCTCCGACGAGGCAAGTACAGAGGACAGGCTTCCTCCCATACCGGTCCGACCAGCCCGACCACACCATCATGGCTGCGAACTGTGTCAATGCGAATATGCTCTCGACAATGCCCACGTAGTAGCCGATCTCTGGCTGGGGCACGCCCGTCCGCTGAACAAAAGCTGGGAGGAACGGGAAGATGGAGAAGAAGATCCAGACTTCGATGCTGCGCGCCCAGCACAGAGCGAGCGTCTGCAAGACGGGAAGCTTGTCGTGCTGCTGTGTCGCCTGCTCTGGGTCTTCCGCTCCAGCACCTCCGCTTCCGGCCAGAGCCGGGTGCGCTCCGTCGCTGGACCGTCATCGTCGAAGCGCAGGGTGATGGCAGAGTCGTCTTCCCAGATGGTGGTGCTGGACTCGCTGGCGGCGGCTCGCTTGGTGTGCTTGGGCGTGAGGTTGGCCATGCTTTCTGGCGTGCGTCCGTTGATGAGAGCAGAGGCAAGGCCTGGCGTGTCCTGACTCGGTTGCGAGATTGCGAGCTCGGCAGAGACCGAAGAGCAGAATCTTCTCCGCTTGTCCGCTTCGATATCAGAGATCTGCGTGTTTGGGCTTGCTGACAGGACTCTGATAAGAGCAGCTTCATCTCCGGGGCTTTCTCGTGGCCCCAGCTGAGGCGTACTTAGAGGGTCCACACGCGCAAGCAGAGGTCAGAGGGCTGCTCAGTGGAGTCCGCTTAGTATTATCGACCTATGTGAATGTGCTAATGATGCGGATTGTGCTTCCTGATGCGGTCCTTGTGGTGCCAGCGTATAAGGACCTCGAAAGTGAGACTTCCTCTTGCTCGAGCTCGCGGCTCCCTCTCGCTTCGCTGGAAGAATCGCACCGTATTAAGGGGACGCCATTCGCCTTTAGCTGTCTCTACACGTCACTCGAGCGCAGAGCGTGCTCCGACCTCTTTACAGCCTGACCGCGAACCGTTGTCCGCCCAGACAGATGGTCGCAGAGCTGCCTGGAAGTCGCCCAACAAAGGGCACGGGCGAGAAGACTGTGCAAGAGTCGGAGCTCCATTGCTCTCGTGCACTCGTAGGAGTTCATCTTCCGCTGCCCCTCCTTGTCCCCTTGCGGATCTGCATAATTGGGCCAGTCCCGGCGTCATCGTGCTGTGGGCAGAGGGGGAAAGAGCAAGGGCAAGGGCAGTGGCAGAGGCATCCAGCGGCTCTTCCCAGTCGACCAACCTGAACTGAACGGGGCCGCTGTGACAGCAAAAGGACGGCCAGAGACGACACAGTGCCGCGGTGCCGCTTGCTTTGCCCCGCTGCTTTCGCATTCGGCGGCAGCTGCTCGCTATACGCTATACACGATACACGGGTGCGAGCAGTCACGCTTCGGTTTGCGACCGCTCGTGATTAGGGGGAGGCACCAGGCAAGAAGGACAGAGGACACGGCTTCAACAGCAACAGCAGGAGAGGGCAGCACCGTCGAGGTGCATAGCCAAGACAGGGCACGCCCACGATGAGCCAGGGCGGCAGTGGAGTGACTGCCGTCCCGGGAATGGCACGGACCAGGTCGGGCAGCAGGTCGTCGGTCCTCCCTTCCTCTTCGGTGGCAGCCACAGCCACAGGGACAGGGACAGGCCCTACAAGCCCATGGAGAGCATCAGGCAGCCCTTCTCCTACTGCTGGGCTGGGAATATCGTCGCCCCTCTACATGGCAGCGAGAACGAGTCCCATCGGCCCGCCCCCGAGAGAGGCCCTCCCATCGCTCCCAAACGGGCAAGGGCAAGGGCAAGGCGCGTCCGCACGCTACGGCGACAACGAGGAGGAGCACCGCGATAGCAGCGCGCATGCTCGAGGCGGCGCTGCGAGCGGCATGCACGCCATGGCCAACAGCAGGCCCGTGACGGCGGTCTGGGAGAGCGCCAGTGGCAGCGGGAACGGTCCAAGTCCACCCGCCGCGACGACCGTGTCACTCTCGACAGCAACGGCCAGCAGGGGCGATGGGTCTGCTTTCGCATGGGTACCATCGGCCCAGACTGGAAGCTACGCTGGCAATGGTGCAGGAGACGGTCACCGGCAATCGCCCTCGGCCGCCCGCCGGACCATGGGCTCGTCCCCGCCGACAGCAGCTGCGTACACCCGCAGCTCAACGTATGGCCCTCGGACAGCTGCACCTCAGCAGCAGCTGCCGAGCATACCTTTCGCGTCGACGTCCTCGTCATCGCCTCCAAGGGCTAGCGAGGGGCATCCATCATCGCGGACCGGCAGGTCCTCCAACGGTGCATCAGGGCTAGCTACCAATGCCAATAGCACCTCTCCGCCAGCACCTGCATTTGCGCGTCACCTGTCAGCCGACCGCGAGGTGCCCCGCCACAACGGCTACTCCACGCCTCGGCACACCGCTGCGGAGACGCATGCGCAGACGCTGTCGAACCAGGCAAGCGTCAGCTCGCTTGCAAGTACAGCAGCGTCATACTACACGCCAAACACGTCCGCAACCGACATCACTGCCAAGTCTGCAGGCGACGGCAAGGACGAAGCGGCGCAGCCTCTGCCGTCGAAATCCGTCCTGACGATCGCGCTTCAGAAGGCGCAGTCGGCGGTCCTGCTCGACTCGGCGCAGAACGAGGAGGCAGCCGTCGCGGCGTACACGCAGAGCGTCCGCTTGCTCAGAGACGTCATGACGCGGGTCGAGGAGACGGCGGGCCTGTGGAGAGTGAAGGAGCTGGAAAAGCTCAATGCACTCAAGCAGAAGCGGAAAGATCGACGGCGCAAGGAGAGGCTGCTCAGCGGATTGGAGGAGCCAACTTTACACGGCGCGAACGGGTACGATTCTCGGCAGGAGAGCGAAGATGACGAGACGGCGGAAGAGCGTCGAGAGCGCGAGAAGCGCGAGGCGAAGCTTGAGAAGAGGGAGAAGATGCGGTTGGACGAGAGCCGGCGGCTCAAGGTTATCGTGAGTGATTGAGGGCTCCGTACCGGCTGCTTCACTTGAGGCGCTGACTATTTTTGCTCTCCGTTGCTGCGCGCGGGATAGCATGACACATACGAGGAGCGGATACGCGTCCTCTCTGCCGACATTGCGGAACGCCTCCGCATAGACACATTGTCGTCGGACGCCGCAGAGAAGGCAAACCAGACGGCCGCTTCCCTGCACGCATCGCGTGTGTCAGAAAAGCAGCAGCGGCACCTGCCCGAACCAGCAACCTCGGATGCCGTCTACATGACCCCTTCTCGCCCGTCGACATCATCCGAGCGCAGCCAAGACTCTGCTCGCGCGGGGATCGGGTCAGCCATGCTTTTCAATACGCCCATCTCGCCAGTTGCCGGGTCTGCCGCCCGAAGCGCCGCTGCAGCAGGCGTGCAGGTCTCGGCACTCCCTTTCCCCGACTCGCCCACGCAGAGCGCGAAACGCCGGTCGCAGGACTACCACGCGCAGACGCTTGCGAAGCCGTACCAGGTGGGGCCGATGCATGCGGACGCGCTCTCCCAGGCTGGACGTCCCATCTCAGCGACCTTTGCCGACATGCCCAGCTTCAAATCGGATCCGGAGATTGCAGCTAGGCAGGAGAAGCGGCGGTCACGGCAGCGCACGGCAGCAGAAACCGCAGGGGTGGAGCAGTCGAGCATCTCCTTCTCGCCCGACTCGCAATCGTCCCAATTCGACATTGTGGACGGACAAGCGAGGCATTCTGCGCAGTTTGCTGAAGGACTGCCAGACTCGCCGAACTCGTCTAGCTTTCGCTCGGCGCAGCACCGCAAGAAGCCGTCAACAGCATCGTCGGCTCGCAGTTTCAACAAGTCTCCGCCCACGTCCAACCTGCCGCACTTTGCTGCCACTGCCAGTCAGCAGCGGGACGCGGAGGAAGATGCCGAGGAGGAGCTATACCAGGAGGCGCATGACGGGAGCAGCGAAGCGTATGACGTTCAGCCGAGCGAGCTGGCCACGCCTACGCCAGACACGCAGGCAACCTTTGCTTCCCGGAGCAGAAAGGCATCTTCAGCTTCGTCGAACGGGGCTCATAGCGCGAGCAATGCTGCCGCTGCGAGGTCGAGAGCCGGGTCGCAGGCTTCAGCAACGACGGCGCACTCTTCTTTGGCTCGCATGACAAGCAGCGAGAGCCTGTCATCCACAACCAGCTCCGCCTTTTCTCATGGCAATTGGCCTACAGCAGCCACGCAGAAAGTTCCGTTGCCGCCTCTGCCAGCGATCAGCTCTGCGTCATCTTCCTCACAGCGGTCGTCCGTCCTGCAACCGATGACGCGGCCGGCGCGCTCGGCTAGTCTTGCAGCTCCCGCTGCGGCCAAGGCCGCTCAGCACGCCTATACGGGTCCTGCGATGGACCGTCGCCCCTCGGCAGATAAGCCGGCTAGCAGTGCTAGCCTCCTGGTCAACCCCTCTACTTCGCAGGGTACCATCAGCCAGCGACGGAAGAGCCCGCAGGTACAGGATGCAGCCGTCATGCCTGGCTACGACAACTCTGCCATCAAGTCGGCTCCGCCGCTGCAGCGCAGAGGCTCCGCATCCCGACAGCAGCATCAGCAGAAGCAGCAACCGGAGTCGGCCGATGACACGCGGCGGCGGTCTATCATCGACGGCACGGCCTTCAACGCCGCGGGTTCTCTCCCGATGCGCTTGCGTGCACTATCGCAGCCAGGCAGCAAGCGGCCCAATCTCCAGTCCTACAACTCGGAGTATGCCCAGTTGCCTGCTGTTCCGCCACTTCCATTCGCACCGCAGATGGTACGCGCGGACAGCGATCCTACAGCTGCGAATCAGAGCCAGGAGAACGGTCTCCCTCCACTGACTCCGGCATCGACATCCTCATCTGGTACGGAGGTGTCGTCCCCGCCACACCAGCACGCTTACCGAAGCGGTGGAACCGGTCGCGATTCGGGTGAGCTCGTCTCACCCGTCTCATCAACATATACGATGTACCTGCAGCAACAGCAGCAATCAAGCGAGCGGCAAGCTGGCCGATCACAGCACATGCCCACGCCTTCCATCACTTCCCAGTCCTTCCTTGAGCCCGACACGCCGGCCACCGCGTCTTTTCACTCGAGCGCCTCTCTCCTGTCCAGCGGTACCAGCCATGCCGGACACAGCGTGACTGCTTATACGAGCCAGGCCTCAGCATCGCTGACGCCCTCGCTCAGCGAGTATCATCCGCCGCCTGCGGACGCGCTTCGGCGGCCGTACCACTTCCTGCGGCAGCTGCGCTCCTCCATCCTCACGGGTGCATACCTGACCCAGCGGCTGTACGTGCCCAAGCAGCTGTGGCAGCAGGGCAGCGTCAAGCTCATCCACATAGAGACGAAAGTCCGGATGCTGGATCTGCTGCTTTCTGGGCTAGAGGGCATTGAGCGCCTAGGCGACTTGCTTCTCCTCGACACGCACGCCAATATCCGGCCGGGCAACGCGAGCAGCCGAGTAGACTCTGCGAATCGTCTGGCGAAGGAGCTTGAAAGTTTCGAAGGCATGCTCGATGGTGTCCAAAGCACGCTCAGCAAGAAGCTTGGGTACATAGAGGCGCCGGGCGGAAAGAAGGGCGGGCAGGTGGGTACTGGTTATCGTGATTGTCGTTTATCGCAGATTAGCTGACGAGTCAGTCCTGTTGGTATATGCAGAGCTCCTTCGGAGCATGGTCGTCCAAGCTTTCTCGGTCCATGGTGACCATGACCAAGGGCAAAAAGTGAGTGTGGCCGTTCGAGAGACCGGAAGGCGGACCAAGGCTGACGGCATCCTGCGCTCTCTCTCTCTCTAGCCTGGATGCGCCCGAGACCTACGTGGCCGCTCTTGCTCGGCTGTGCCTGCACTCGCAGATCCTGGACCGGCACATCCAGTCGCTCCATCACGCTTCTGCCCCGCCAGCCTCCTCCCTGCCCATGTCCCGTGCGGGTACCTCTCAGTCTACGCTTCACCCGCGAACATCTGGCGCCAGCTCCTCTCCGCCAAAGAGCAGCGATGCAAGCCCTAGTGCGGGGCAGTCCGGATACGCGGACCTCTCCCCCGAGATGCGCAGTCACGTCGAGGGGCGGCTCCGGCGTACGAGCGAGTTCTTTGAAAAGACGCTCTGCAGGATGATCCTCGTTGATCTCGGCATCTGGCTCGAAAAGTACAGCAAGAAGGGCGCAGGCTGGGCGGTGGACACCTAGTGTGGCAGTGCATGGAGTCAACGGGCCCATGGCAGGAGCGCCTGCACGTCTTTTCCGCAGTACCTTCAGTCCTTTCCTTTCCCAGCTCTTCTCGCTCTTGTCATGTCTCGAGGCTATGCATCTGTCTTTCTGCAGTCACTTCTCCCTGGCGTTGTTATTGGCTTCCATGGATGTTGTTGAAGAATAGCATCGAGGCGAAGAGTGCTGCAGGTTTCGCCATATTCTGTTGCATCTTGTTTCATCGTCGCCAGGGGATCTTCGAGGCTGGGAGCAAGTGATAGGGGTCCGGTTGACGCTCCCTTCTTTCTCACCGCCGTCTCTCTGGCAAGGAACACCGCGATGATGTGACACGATGCAAGATGAACCCACAGCAACGAAGATGGCCACGATGATTATTCTCGATGCTTCTCTTTGTTTGGTTGCCCTGCGGTCGGGCCCCTTCCGTGTCTTCTCGCCGCTGTTCTCACCGTCGCGGTTGCCGGCCGTTGGGGGAGTTCTCGGCGGCACACAGATCGCCTTCTTGCTGCTTGTTGTGCTTGGGTCCTCTCCTGTCCATCCCCTCTTGCCTTCGTTCCATCACGTTCTTATCGTATTTCGTCGCCCTCATCCATTCTCCTCCCTAGAGACCCCTCGTATACGCCACTATGAAGCTCATCCTCGCTCTCTCCGCTGCCTTTGCCGCTGTTGCCCAGGCGCAGTCTGGCCCAGTGAGTGCACGCAGGCCAATGTGTGTGACCGAGACCCGTCGCTGAGGAGTCACTCTGTTGCCTGTCACAGCAAATCGACACCCCTCCCTCCATCGTTCAGTGCCAGCCAGTCGGTGAGCCGACCAGCGGCCTTGCACACTCCGCCTGCCAACTTTTGTTTTGGTCAGGTGGCTGACGAAAGTGCACGCCTACAGCCATCGCCTTCCGAGGCGGACAGGCCCCATACTTCATCAGCATCCTGCCAGGCGGCCAGAGCGGTGCTGCAGCCCTCCAGAGCTTCCCCGAGCAGGCCGCCGCTGGCGTCATCACCTGGACCGCCAACATTGCCGCGGGCACCTCCATCACTTTCTCGATCCGTGACGGGTCTGGAACCCTCAACTACTCTGACCAGGTCTCCATCAACCCGGGAGACTCGGGTTGCCTCGGTCAAGATGCTTCCATCACCAGCGGGGCTGGAGCCTCGTCTGTTGCCTGTGAGCTGCAGAAGTTACAGTGCGATAGGGGCATTGCATTTCAAGCTCACATACTGTCGCAGCTTCCCTCGTCTCCAGCGCTTCGTCCGTCTCGTCGAGCGTTTCCTCGGCGGCCTCGAGCAGGTCTTCCAGCGCCGCTGCTGCCACTTCGAGCATCGCCTCGAGCGCGTCATCGGCGCTGAGCGGAGCGACCAGCACCGCTGCGTGAGTTCTGACGTCTTTTGAGCCTGTCTCCGTACCTTTCTGACGATCCCGTTCGGTACTCATCACAGCTCCGCCGCCAGCTCGGCCTCGAGCGTTGCTTCCAGCATCCAGTCGGCTGCTAGCTCGGCCATCTCATCCGTCGCTTCGGCAGCCACTGCTGCTCCGACTGGTGCTGCTGGTCGCGGTGTCACCGTCGCCGCTGGCTTTCTTGCCATCGCCGGTCTTGTCGCCGTTCTCATGGCCTGAGCAAAACGCGTCTACCGGTTCCAGCTCTCGTCCCCGTCAGTATTGAGCACCTCCGTATCTTTCGCACCATTCTTGGTATTAGCTGTCCGTCTTCGTTGTCGTATATCGATTTTCCAGGTGTCTGCCGTAATAATGCAAGTTTCCCCCCGCGCGCAAGCTCTTCGCGCCCGTGGCCGCAACTCGAACGTGTTTGTAGACGCAACGGACGAGCTGCGCCATCCTCCGCACCTTTAACATGCAGACGTCCCGCAGTCAACTTGGCAGACAATATGAATGAATGGCAGACAATATGAATGAACGCGATTGGCGTCCTTCCTGCCCCACCCATCTAAAGATAGGCCCGCACGTGCATAACCGCCACTTTATCTTTCCGGCAAAGGGCCCGCGCGGAGATGGGCTCCCATCTCAAGCACAAGCATTGGACTTCTTCCTTCTTCTCTGTCTCAGCCCTACAGCTCTACCACACCACACTCAGAGATGTCGAGCTTCGATGACTCCCGCCGTGCCGGCGGCTTTGGCCTCGGCCGCATCGCGTCAGTGCAGCCCGACCCTTCTTTCCCATGCGCTCACCCATGAGGCTGATGCCCCCACGCCTTCTATGCCTCTCCCTCTCTCTACGGCTCTCGTTACTCGATGCTGAAACTTGGTTAATCGTCTTGTAACCCATCTAATGGATCTGGGCTCTTATGACACGATAGCACGGTCTTCGCCTGCGGCTCGGCACTCTTCTCCGATGGATACGTCAATGCAGGCAGTGGGCCTGTTCGATACATCCTCTCCACGATGTACCCGGAGCAGTGGGCAGCTCGCAACAATAATCAACTGTTCAGTTCGCTCGTCTTTTGTGAGTCGTTCTTCAGACTCACCTAGTCTCCGCTTCGGCTTAAATCTGTGCAACCAGGTGGCACCATCCTTGGCCAAGGAACTTTTGGATATCTGACCGACAGATACGGACGCAAGCCCGGTATGATCGCCGGCTGTATCATCCTTATAGTCTTTTCCGTCTTCTCTGGCCTTGCGTACGGCGCTGGGGGTTCCGTACAGGCGACCATCACAGCCCTTATCGCCTATCGTTTCCTCCTGGGCATCGGTATCGGGTGAGTGGACAATTGCACTCCGGGTAGTCACAGAATTACAGCCTGAGGCTGATCTATGCTTCTGCCCAGGGCCGAATACCCAGCAGGGACAGTGGCGGCCGCCGAAAACACCGAGGATCCTGGCGCACCAAAGGCGCATCAGCAGAAATTAGTTATCCTCTCGACCAACACATGCGTAGGGATCTCGTGTCAGCTCGAAGTCGTATCAGTTCTGACACCAAGCCTGTCGCAGATCGATCTCGGCTTCGTTGTTGCCAAGTGGGTAGCAGTCACGCCCGCCTCGCAGATTCCACGGAAAACTGACGCACCCGTTCTTATAGCCTCGTGCCTTATCTACTTCTACAGATCTTCACGGAGCAGCGCCTCGAATGGGTCTGGCGACTCACCCTCGGCCTGGGTGCGGTGTTTCCGCTACTCATTCTGTTCGTTCGGCTCTCCATGGAAGAGCCCAAGCGATACAAAGAGAACTCCATGAGTCAAATCAAGTTTACCAAACTCCCATGGGCTCTGATCTTCAGTAGGTCTCGGATCGTGTACCTCCGGACAAGAACAGCCTTGGGAAGACGTCTGATCTTATCGCTTCACCAGGGAAATACGGTTCACGCCTATTTGGCGTGTCAGTAGCCTGGTTCAGTGAGTGATTACCTTCTTGTGCATATCCGCATCTCTAATCGGGTGCCTTCTATTTGATCCTGCACAGTCTACGACTGGATCGCGTGAGTCGGCAGTTGCCATAGCTAATGCTGCAGAACCTGACACATGTCGCTATCATCCAGATATCCTGCTGGCATTTACTCATCCGTCATCGTCAGCGCTGCCATTCCGAATGGAACCATGTCCCAAGTCTTGGGCTGGGACACCCTCATGTGAGCCTGTGCAGCAGCGAATACTCAGAGGAGAGAGCTTAAGACGTTCGTCTACAGCAACTTCTTCTATCTTCCGGGCACAATCGTTGGCGCGCTGATCGTGGACAAGTCAGTCAAGCGGTCTCCTGCTCACAATGCAAGCCCCGTTGACGCGTCTACCCTTCACGATGACCAGGCTAGGGCCAAAGACCACCATCATCACAGGCCTCCTGCTGCAGAGTCTCGTCGGTTTCATCCTGTCAGGAGTTTATACCAAGCTCAAAGAGCACATTGCTGGCTTTGCAATCTTGTATGGGCTATATCTCTCGCTCGGCGAGCTCGGGCCCGGCAATAACCTAGGCCTGGTAAGTGAGCCATCTCTATACACGTAAAGCAGCTTACTGTAGCTGGGCTGCTATGCGGATGTAGCTCGCAGCCAAGGCTACCGGTCCAACGGCGGTTCGAGGCATTTTCTATTCGATCGCGGCGATGATTGGCAAGGTGAGACAGTAGGCACCTCCCGTGCGTCAATGCTAAATCACTAATGTACAATCTGATATCTACCAGATTGGCGCATTCGTTGCAACATATGTCTACACTCCGATCATCAACGATGTTGGAGGAGCTGGCACCTACAAAGGAGACACGATCCCGTAAGTAGCAGACCCAAATGAGAGCACAGGATATGCGAGAGTGCGGGCGAGGTCAGAGTACTGCAGCTGATGCGATGGTCTGATCGTCCACACAGGGTTTACATTGGTTCGGCCCTAGCCCTCGTCTCGGCGATCGTAGTATACTTCCTCGTACCGGACATTAACCAGGATTACATGACGGCCGAGGATGAGAGGTTCAGACAATACCTCGAGGAAGCTGGATACGATACGTCCATGCTCGGCATCAAGCCCTTGCTGGATGCGGAGACTATGGACAAGGCTGGCCAGCAGCAAGTCCTCGAGAAAAGCGCAAAGCAAGCACAGGAGAAGAACAATGGGATGCAGGATGTCGATATCACTGAATCTAAGTAGGTCAAGTAAGTGAATATGCAAATGGGCTCGCAAAGCTATACAAGAGTCTCCCATGTAGCGAGCGCGCAGCCATTAGCTACCAAAGTCTATGTAAAGCAAGCAGGTCCGGTCTAAGTGATCTGGGATTAGTGGTAGAGGCAATGCGGTCGTCGACTGGGCGGTTTGGTTCAGCGAGTGAATGAGCAGCATGGCTGCCTCCGTGCAGCTCCGTCGGCATCAGTGATGCCGAGCTTATCAGGGCTATCAGTGCTCGCGGCACTTATCCCAGCTTGCCCTCTCACCGCTTCCATCCTCCCACTAGATGATAATGGACAGCTACCAGACACCAGCGACAACCAGCGAGCTCAGCGAGCAGGACAAGAAGGGCCTCAAGCTGGCCATCGAACAAGCTTCCACGGGCCTGTCGGAAGGTGCGGGCGCGCCTGGACGGTCTGGACGGAGTGCAGAATGCTGATGCAATTCCTCCACTTTGATACTTTTCGCAGAGGGCGTGCCTATCGGTGCTGCTCTCATAGACAACGCTACTGGCAAGGTGCTTGGAGTCGGCCGGAACCGTCGCGTACAGAAGAACAGCGCGACTCTGCATGGCGAGACCGACTGCCTCGAGAACGGCGTTGGCAGACTTCCCGGGATCGCGTACAAGAACACGACGTGCGTCACTGAGGCTCTCTGCCGTCGCTTCAGCCAGACACTGATTTGATCCCTGCGCGCTCGTTGGACGCCTTCGGATCCGCTCTCGCCCTCCGTGATATCGACACTACGCCTGACCCTCCAGGATGTACACGACGCTCTCTCCTTGCCAGATGTGCTCGGGCTCCATCCTCCTCTACGGCATCCCGCGAGTCGTCATCGGCGAGAACGAGACGTACCTGAGTCGCGGCGAGACCTTCCTCAAGCACGAGGGCGTCGAGCTGGTCAATGCAGGTAAGTTCTTGAACAGACGTCCGTGCGCAGCTCTCGCACAACAAGGCTCCCGTGGCTGCGAACGGTCGCGACTCCGGCGCAACAGCTGACGGTCTCGAGCGCTCTTTGTCCTAACTCTCGCTCAGACTCGAGCGAATGCAAGGCTCTCATGAGCGAATTCATTCGTCGCTGGCCCAGTGTGTGGAACGAGGACATTGGCGTTGTGGATCCAGAAGCCAAGCAGCAGTAGCGAGGTTGGACAGGGTGCGGCGCAGAAGATGCCTATAGATGCGGCCCCTATAGATCTGGACAGCGCTGGCACAAACAGCCGCCCACACAGATGTGGATGAATGCAGATAAGTCCAGGACAGTGGGAAAAGGAAAGTGGGATAAAGGAAAGAAAGCAAACATGTTCTTGAGCATCTGGACTGTCATGGGAGCTTGCGGGTCGTGTCCGGTCCGCCTGTCTGGCCGGCTGGAAATCCGCATCGGAGTTCTCCGAGTCGGTCCCAGTGGCGTACGTCTCCGGGTCGGACGTGCCAAACCGGCAGACTGTCAGCTCTGTGTGGTTGGGCTGCGCCTCTTGCTTCCACTCCATCCATTCACATCTGCTCCTCTTAATACCGTTACTGCGCCCTGCTGCTGCCCAAGTGAGCGGGCTTCCTGGCCAGTCGCGTCCTTTCCAAATTCACGCGCTGATGATGCCGCGCGTACTCCTTCCTTCACAGACGCCCTCAGGTCCACTCTGTATGGTTGGCACGCGATTCCGAGCCTCTACTATCTCCAGACTTGCAGCAGCAGTACCACTCGCATCCACGTCCGTACCGTCCTCCGCGTACCACCAGCTCCGGGCCATCCTCTGCATCCTCCACTTCGCTCGAATGCAGCAACAGCAGCAGGAACAGGACACGCGCCTCATTGCGTTGCAATCTATCGCGCTCGCCGAGCGCTACCAACGCCGGCTCGAGCGGGCCAGGCAGTCCGAGGAGGAAGACCGCACTGCGTCGCCCACCCCTTCGCCATCCTCTGAAATCTCCGAAGCGGAGATACGGTCGCCACCCTACTTGTCCGTTTGGCACGAACGCTGGCTGGCGACACAGAAGCAGCGAGGACTGGAGTTGCTCGAGCAGCTCAGACGGAGAGATGACCAGCTCGTGAATAGCGTCGTCGACCTCACGCTCGCACGGCGGCAGGATGAAGTGGGTGGAAGCGTCGAGAGTGGCGCATCGGCTACCGTGTCGGGAATCGGACAGGAAGGGATGGCAGGGTCGAGCAATTAGGCTGGGTATGTCGCGCATGTACATCGTTCAGCACCCGTCGTTCGGATCCCTCACATGATCCTCGGCGAAGTCAAATTATCGCATCCATCAAGCAGTCGGAGGAGACCCCGACAATGGGGACCCAGACAGTTTGGGGCGTTGCCTGTTCTATCTCGCACACACAACTCCCCTGCATTGCCACGTCTTGACACCCCTATGCGACATGACTGAAAGTAGGCTACAACCACAATTGAGACGAAGATGACCGATTGCGGCGACTAACAGTATTGACTGCTCCTGCACGCATTTTACCCTTGATTGGCTGCCGTAGCACTGAATACCATATCCTCGCCCGAGCTCTTCCTCTTCCTGATAGGCAGGCGAAGCTCCATCGTACGGTGATTCGTGGGCAGGTACGACTCTGCGTCGATCGGCGTAGTCCGTCCACCGCCAACAGCGGCCATTCCGTGAGCGTAGGACTGACTCTGAGCTTGTCCTTCTCCGTGCCCTGCCCTTTGTAGGCCATCCCCGCCGCCCTGCGTGATGAGCTTCGAGAGGTCCGGCTTGACGTCGATGCTCTCGCTCGAGTTGGTACGCGAGTCCGTGTGACCATCCCCCGTGAGTGACGGCGTGTCGTACTTCCAGCTATCCGGACGGACGGTGAGCTGTGGCGGATAATAGCCTCCGTGGCTGGGCCATTGCTCCGAAGCCGAAATGTCGGCATGCGATACGTGCTGAGATGCCGTAGCACAGTCGTAGTGAAAAGGCCAAGTATGAGGTGCCTGCGAGTATTGCGCATGGCCCTGCTGAGAATGGTTGAAAGAGTGCTGCTGCTGTTGAAACGCTTGCTCGCCCGATGGCAAGTCCCCGTCTGACCGTCGCTGTTCTGGTTGGATTTGTGGGCGAGACGGGAAGCTGGAGGTGTCTTCCGACTGGGCTTGCTGGTATCTCGAGTCCGCATCGGTGTGCCAGCTATCACGGTGCTGCTGGGAAAGACGGACTACAGGATCGCTGTGAGATCGCTGTTCTTGGTAATCTTGCGTATCGATATGGCCCGATGTCGCGTAAGGGGCGTGCTGGGCCAGAGCACCGTGGGAGGCCCAAGAAGTGCCCTGTTCATCCTGCTGATTAGGGTGAGGAGCGTTGAAAGAAAGGGGCGATGCGAATTGGCTTGAATGATGGCGGCCTTGGCCCTGAGCATGCTGCTGCTCCGATTGTTGGCCCTGCTCGCTGCCATCTATAGCGTGATACTGCTGTGTACGGAAGTCTCGACCGTATGCCTGATAATGCTGGTGATACGACGCGGACTGACCATCCCCACTTCCTCCGGGCATGCTGTGTTGTGCAGGCGCAGCGTGGTCTTGCGGGAAGTCGGCCCGATGCATCCACCATGGCAGCAATGGGTCTCCGGACTCTTGCTGCTGCTGCTGATGCTGGTGCTGGTGCTGCTGTATCTGCTGGTCAGAAGCGACTGCCATGCCACTGCTTCTTTCGCTATCACGAGTATATTGCTGTTCCTGCTGCTGAACCTGATGCATCGCCTGCTGGTACGGATAGATGGGAGGAAGCTGCGCGTAGTTGCCGGGACCGTCTAGCATCTGACCAAGCTGCTGAATCTGGTGCCCTTGCATGTAATGGGCGAAGCGAGGGTCCGCTAGCATCGCCTGATCCGGTGGAAGGCCATCTGGAGGGTCCAAAAATATTGGCTGCTCGTGAAAGGTATGCTGAGCTTGCGAGAAGTCTGGGTGGACAGGAGACGAGGCGGATGAGGAGGTTGAATTCGGATAGACTGCGAACGGTCGAACAGAGTTGCTTAGCTCGATTCGAACGCGCTAGATTAATAGGACGAGATCCTGCTCACCTCCGTCGGGAAGGCTGACCAAGCTCTCTACGCTACTAGCATAAGAGGCAGTGCTGACGAGGCTGCCACGTTCAGACGTGCCACTGCTTTTCCTGCGCTTGAGTTTTGGTAAAGCCTCTATCGGGACATGGACGAGATCTGACGCCGCACCAGCGGGCAGGCGGCCACCTCCCATGCCCAGTGCTGCTGAGGCAGCAGAGCTGCTCTCGCCTGTTCTCGTGCCCATGCTGCTGGAAGAGGCTGAGCTAGCTCCAGGCAGCTCGCCCATCTC
Source organism: Symmetrospora coprosmae (assembly GCA_008802785.1). Lineage (NCBI taxonomy): Eukaryota > Fungi > Basidiomycota > Cystobasidiomycetes > Symmetrosporaceae > Symmetrospora > Symmetrospora coprosmae. The sequence continues at coordinate 79,459 of VUYT01000035.1, read as the reverse complement.
GACTCGGTGGCGCCGCTTGGCCTGGCAGGTGCAGCCTGGCGGCGCTGGTGCGGTTGCGTTGGCAGAGTAGCCTGCGTCGCGGCATAGTTTGCAGTGACTGCTTGGGCGTCCCTTCTTGGCGATTGCGAAGAGCTCTCGGTCAGAGTGGCTGCACTTGCTGCTCCGGTGACCCGTGATGCATGATTTGCATGCCCATTTTTGGCCCTCCTTGACGATCTATTGTGGTGAAGGGACAGGAAGAGGAAGATCAGCCTTCTGCGATGATGTATCGAGGTGTTGATGGCACCCTGTGCGCGCTCGTTCTCTCTGCTGCTTTGCCTCTGCCTTCTGCTCTTCCTGAAACAGCCTTTTAGGGTTGACATCGGAGCTCCGGCGGAAATTGTTATCCGCCTTTGCTGACATGTCAATGATGTCGCGGTCCCGGAGGAAGAGGCAGAGGCAGGAGGAGCGCGACGGAGAACGGCCAGGGTGCATTGCTACCGTGTGATTCTACTCACCATGTTTGGCTGTATCCGCTGGCTCCGGTGCTGGCTATGATTTGCTCTGGGCTTTGATGCGCCTTGTCCGCAGCTGCAGCTTGGCCTGGTGGTGGTGCGCGCCTTAACGCCGAGCGACCCGTACGCACACTGAACGTGGCAGAAGCAGCATGAGCACCGTCTCTCTCTCTATCAGCTGCCTTCAACTGCAGCGGATGCGCAGGAGCCGCAGCAGAGGCAAGGAGTACCTCGCTCGGTCCGAAAAGGCTCACCCAGTTCAAACAGAGCTCGCTCTGCCGGGCGGGCGGGCACGCGAGCAAGACCGAGCGGTCGATCGGATCAGACAGGCAGGAGGGAGCTGCTTTGAGTGGTTGACGATGTCTGACCGACTCCAACTGTTGCTATGAGCACGACCTGCTCAATCTCCGTCCCCTTGCGTCACGCCGTGCAGATCTTTCCTCTTGAATATGGTCTGTTCGCGCTACCAGTGCCGAGGCGCCGCGAGCCGAACGAGCTCCCAGGCAGGTGACTCTCGCTGGGACCGCCCTAGCACGCTTCCGAGCGGTTGTGTATGTAGACGAGAAGCGCGGATGCTCTTTGGGCTCTGAACAGATGCGGAGTGATCTGTGTCCCTCTCCCGCTGCCGCCGCTGTCGTGGCTGCTCCTCCTGCGGGTGGTGGACCTGTGGTTACTGATGAGGTCGAGATGCTGAAATGGAGGCAAGCTGGCCAGGCCCCGACTGCCTACGAGGATGACAGCAGCTGCCTCGGCATGCAGAATGGCAAGCTGTGCAGACGTAAGAAGGTCTGCATGCTGAGTGAGCTGGGTTTGCCGTGTCGACAGGCTGCCGTGCTGCCGCCTTGTGGGTCGAGTGCCTCTGCAGCCTCTCCCGAGGGCGCGTTTCTGCACGAAGTCATCGGCAAACTGCCGACTGCTATCGCCGACTGGGCTTGGAAGGCACAGCTGACTGTGCAGTAACCCCGTCAAGAAACCGTGTACACAGTCGCTGCGAGCCCAGCTGGCGCGGGGCGGGCCTTGCAGACTTGGGGGAGGAGATGATGTCTCGGCGGGAGCAGCTCGACGAGCGCGCGCGCGGGCGAAGCCCACTCGGCGGAGGGCGGAAAGGCCCCGGAACACAGCCGAGGGCGCAGGCTCAGGCACCAGGACAGCACTCGCACAGGCCAAGCTGCTGCACTCGAGTATAACATCAGCACGTCCCGGTCAATACACATAGACCAAGAAAACAAGTCGCGGCGTTAGGAGAATTAGAAGGAGCAACACACGGCTTGGCAGGCCCACTGTCTGCACGCGACACTCTGTCGATATTTCTGGTCCTCGACCCAGGGTACCGCAGACTACTGCCTGGGCCTGGTGAAACTTCGCAAGGATCCAGGTGATCCTGTCCGCCTCATGAGCTCGCACCCGCTCAGACCGACCAGCTCGCACAATCCAGGCACTCTTAGTGACCGAAGAGATGCAGGTCATGGTACCAAGATATGCCTTCGGCAGGCTTTGCAACCGCTTACATGTTCGGGGTTATAACAACTTTTGCCACTCAAGTCCCCATTTACGCGCGGGGCCTGCCTTCGGATCTTTCCCGCTAATTTCGGCAAAGATCCGACGGATTTGTCAGATGCGTTACTTCATCAGGAACGAAGAGGCTGCTGACGATGTCGAAACGCCTGGCACTGACCATGTCGTGTATTACGTGCAATGGGTGATGTTGGAGCAGGAGACGATGCTCAAGCGTTCTGGCAGCCTGACGAGCGCCGGATCTTGAAACGCTTCCTAATATCCGGTAGCCAATGGCGTTCTCTGGCGTAGGTCCGTCGTCCTGGACAGCATCTGCAATGCCAGAAAGAGGGGTCGCCATGTATGTTCCCCAAGGCTATGTAGGGACCGATACTGGTGCAGCTTGCAGAGAGTACAACAGTCACTCAGGCACCAGGCACAGTGAAGACTGATTGCCAATCAAGCGCAGTCTCGGAGCTGTATGTACCGTGGCACACGATGCAAAACAACGCAATGCAGGGCCCTTTGAAAGCTTAACAAGTGTCACCTCGAGGGTACCTGTCTGCGCTTGCTTCAAAGGCCGCACCGTCTCTGCCAGAGCTTTAGAACGGCCCGTCTTGCCTGGGGCTCGGGCGGGGAGAGTCTGGAGTCTCCGACGGCGTCTGAGCGGATGGACGAGCGGCGTCGGCTCTCTCGCTTTCCCGCTCACACGGAACGGCTGTTATGGGCAGAGGAGACGGAAGAAGAGCCAGCGAGCGTCAATGAAGGTCGGACAATGGCACGCTATGCAGCTAATTCGGCAGCGGAGGGTCCCGCGCCTGTAGCCGCAGACGCAGGCGATCAGGAGGCCGAGGCCAGCAGCACAAAAGGCGAAGGACGGGCAGTGAGGCCGGCAGCGCAGGCGAGCAGCAGGAGGAGCAGGACAGCGCAAGGCGGCAAACACTCGAAACGTAGTGACGCAGTATCGAAGGTGAGTGCTTGATTTCCGCCTTAGCGGACCGCAGAGTGCCTGCTGATCCCCATCGTCTCGCCCTGAAAGCTCGCCCACACTTTGGCAGCACGGCTGTCGTATGCCTCATTCAAGGTCAGCAAGGGCTGGACAAGGCAGAGCATCGCCGAGGTCGAACATCTCCACTCCTCCCGCTTTAGGAAGCAGGCTGTCGAGAGGGCTCGACGCTCTGGGACCGCCGCTCAACCCCTGCTGGGCTTCGACCGAGGAGTGCCGCCTAAGCCAGGGCAGCACCGCGAGAGCATCTTCACCGTTCAAGGGCAATCTAGTTATGCTCCAGTCGGCGTATATGCCCAGGAGCCTCCATACAGCGAAACGCAGCAGCCCTACTTCGTCAACCCCGACTACCAGCTCGGCTCCGAGCAGCAGGACGCCCTACGATCTCAAGCTCAGCTTGTCTTTTCGGACCAGCCCACACGAACCAATACGCCAATTCAGCAGTCTGCAGACGCCCTGCTTTCGCCGTCCATGTCACACTACCTCGTTTCACCGCTGGCACCAGGCAGTAGCCGTCGGTCTCCCTCAATAGGCCCGTCTGCCTACGCGAGGATGGAGCACGAAGCACCAGATCAGTACACACCGCAGTACAGCAGGAAAGGGGCTGCAATAGCGTACACAGCCTCACTCCCTCATGGCGATTTCTGGCGAAGCAACAGCAGCAGCGCCTCGACTGCAGGCGCCGGCCTAGAGTTGGGACCGGCAATGCCCTTGAATGCTGGACCGATGCCTCCACTCGCGTACAGCTCCGCATATCAAGGGCCGACCGCGTCTTCGCTGCCTGCACCAGAGCTTCCCTACGCGCCGCAAGCCAGCAATACGGCTAGGCAGCGCCCTGCTCGTGGTCCGCAAGGTGAACCGGGAAGCTCGGCTCGAGCTACGGGACTTCGCTCAGAGTATTCCCTGAGCAATGTGACGATGGACGACCTGGATTTGCAGTTCGAGTAAGGTGGATTTAGGGGTGTGTGTACGGAGAGGAGGATGCACGATGGGTGCGCGCCGCCTCCAAGGGCAATGCATTCTCGCAGGGTCGTACCAGACATACAGTGTAGTGTAGCGTAGTCCCATTCACTTTCGCATTCCTGCTTCTGCAACCTGTACACGCCCCTCACTCACATTGCCCTCTGCGACCCTTTGCCACTTGTGTCACCACCGGGGCTGGCGTCACGGGGCAGTCAGCGTGCACCACCACGGCTTGGACTGGTTCTCACCCTCTCCCGTAATCTTCCAAAGCAGCTGCACATGGTGAGCGGGCATCTTGTATGCTGCAGACGATGACACGGCAGCAGCTGACACGCTACTGCCCGCAAAGTCCAACACTGCCCGACGCCGCCTCGTCCGGGACTTCAAGGCCTTGTCCCGGGATCCTCCCTCTGGCGTCTCTGGCGCGCCGTGCCCGGACAACATCCTGTTGTGGAACGCAGTCATCTTTGGACCCCGTGAGCGTCACATATACACGGCGGTGCTGCTCAGCTGTGAGGATGAAGTAGGCGTGCTGACACCTCCCGTCCGCGCGCTGATCCAAGCCGAGACACCCTTCGAGGACGGTACGTTCAGACTAGCGCTCACCTTTGAAGAGACGTACCCAAACCGGCCACCGACAGTCAAGTTTATGTGAGCATCGCCCTCCTGTCTTGATGGAGTGCCAACGCCGAGCACCTTGCCGGTTGGAGGCCTCGTCGCTTTGGTGGCGAGGCTGCTACGAGGCTGTACGAGAAGATGCGTACTGACGTGTTTCCAACGGATGCAGCACGAAGATGTTCCATCCGAACGTGTACGCCAACGGCGAGCTCTGTCTCGACATCCTGCAGAACCGCTGGTCGCCCACCTACGACGTTGCCGCCATTCTGACAAGCATCCAGAGTCTCCTGCACGACCCGAACCCGAACAGGTGAGCTCGCCAGTGCACACGCTTCTCGTTGCTTTGCTGAAGTTGTATGTTGCTGCATCGCTGTTTACAGCCCCGCCAATGCTGAAGCGGCCTCGCTCTACCGCGAGAACCTGAAGGAATACCACAAGCGCGTGCGGGCGACGGTCGAGGCGTCCTGGCTCGATGAGTCCGATGCCACGGCATGACCAACTAGCTCGTATCCGTCCACAGCTCGCCTGACGATAGGCCAAGCCCCCGTCGTCCACCTCCACGCTTGAACCCGCATCAGCAGTCCGTGTCGTTTATTGCCATGACCGCCGTCACCTGTAGCCAGTCGCACATCAAAGGTAGCCCTCCAATCGCAAGTATGATGGTCCTCTCACTGCAGATAGAATCTCCCTGCACCGGCGACGTCGGTGCTGAACTAACGGCAGACCCAGGCCACATCAGGGCTGAACTGGCACATTTGGATTAGGAGGCAGGACCCGGATCACACGGAACGCGGTGATTAAGGGAACGTGACGCAAGGCAGTAGATGAAAGGACAAAGAGAAGCTTGCGCAAGATGGTGCTAATCTACAGGACAGACAAAGGTGTGCAGCCCATGTTGACGAGGCCACTCTGGTGGACCTGCGAAATAGAGGCGGCACCCAGGTTCAGCTACTGCGATGCACAACAGGCAAACTCCTTTCACAGACTCTGGTACTCACCTGTGAGCAGCATACCGGCGCACTCTTCCCGCAGGATCCAGCCGAAATGCCAAGGGGCTGCAGACCGAAGGAGACCAGTCAGAAGCGTCCGACAGTAAGGCCATAACGCCATACACACTGGTCGCCTTTGACTCACCGTGCAGCTAAGGCCAACGTTCCCCACTATATCGTCAAGGATAAGCAGGCCGGCGAAAGCCTTGGAAGCCTCCTTCTGCGTCATTGTCTGCTTGCAGCATTGAACCCTGTCGGAGGGCGAAGTGGACATACTCAGCATACATGGGACGCTCAGTAATGGAAGTGATGAGCTGCTCACTGCTCGACGTTGCAGTTGAAGTCGCGCTTCTCGGCGCGCGTGATCGGCGAGGCCGCAACCATCCCGACAGCAACGAAGGTGGCGACGATGGAAGAGGCGGAGAAGCGCATGGTGTGTCGGTCTATTTGAGGACTGAGTAGGCTCGGTGACTGCGTGTGTGTGTGTGAGGTCTGGAGGATGAGTAGGAGGGAGAAGGAAGGAAGAGCTGGCTGCGGGAGGTCTTGAACACAGCCGACACCTCACAAACGCATGTTATTCTGCCAATAACACGGGTGGGAGCCAGACCGGTGCTTGCAGCGGGCATGGTCGCTTCGGAACGGCCGCTCCGAGACCGACCTTCCGGGCCCAACATTCTCAACCATGCATTCTCAACCGGCATTCCCGGCCTCAGGCGAGCTTATTGCTGGTGATACACAGCAGCCTACGACTCCTACTAAAGAGACGAATTCTATTGCTCTCTCCTCTCCCTTCCCATCCAAGCATCCAAGCCTTCAAGCTCCACTCTCACGCTCTTGCGCCACCAGCTCACCACATCTCAAGCACAGCCTAACTCCAGACGCTCCTTTCCATCACGCTCGTTGACCTCCACTCTCACCACATCAATACTTCAATCTACAAAGATGCGTTTCTCCTGCATCCTCGCTGCCATTGTCGCCGTCACTGTAGCATCGGCCCAGCCTATTCTGAAGGAGAGGAACGGTTCCGCTAGTGTCAAGGATGTCCAGTGCTGGTACGCTTGCTCCATCTCTTCAGTGATGCTCCATTACAACATACATTGACACGCAGCTATGCCCTCTCACAGCAAGCAGACAATGACGCACGACGAGGCCACGAAGGCATTCGGCAGTCTGCTCGCCCTTGGAGGCGTTCTCGGCAATGTTGGCCTGGGCTGCTCTCCGCTGCTAGTCTCTGCTGGCTCGCAGTGCAAGTCAACGCCTGTCATCTGCTCGGACGTGTGAGTGCCAATGGAATTCGTGCCTGGTTCTCGAGCGACTTCAGCTGAGTCTGGGTTGTATTCAACGATCTGCAGGTATCAGGATGGTCTTATCAACCTCGGCTGCTCGCCCATCTCGGTGCTCTAGACATCCACCCTTAGCTCCCCAGTCTGATGCAGACACCTTCGTTGATACCCACTCGCGATGTAGAGACCCCTCTTCCATGGCACTCGCATGCTTAATTCCTTTCCGCTGCAATGCCTACCTCCTCTATGCTACAGTAACGAGAGTGATGGACCAGGATGGACTAATGCTGAGTGAGTTGTAACGGTGCACTGCGATTGCTGTCTAGCTCGGCTATGTAGCCGGCGAGGGGTAGGAAGTACTGCTGTGCAATGGCGGAAGTGTAGAATGCATGCTCGGCATTGTGAGGTAGAACGAGGTTATGCGCGAGTTCGTGCGCCATGCTGAAATACGTCGAAATGAGGGCGTCTGAAAGGAATCCGCCCTTGACCTGTTCACCGTACCATGCCAGATGGAATCGTAGATTGAAGAACAGGGAACCCGACCTGTTGAAGGCGATGAGCGGTCCGGATCCATCGTAGAAGACGTGCAGCGCCTTTGGCTCTACATTGTATACCGCGCCCACAGGCAGCACAATGTCTTGAACGAAGCGCCTGAGGGCCATCGAATGCTTTTGCAGGATGTTCTCGTCGGCGTCAATGTCGCGGCTGATGTAGAACCGCACAGACGCGATCTCTGTGACGAAGTCGAGGTTGTTTGCCGGTGCACTGTCGCAGTAGTTCGAATTGGACTCTTTGACGTCCTCCGTGTTGACGTCAGCGGTGATGTTGCCCGATCTATCCGGCCGTGATGCCTGCACAGCACGCAAGACGTTGGTCGCTATGCTTGAGGTCGGCGTCACTGTAAACAGAGGGAGTGGAGGTCTCAGATGGCTCTCGCTTCGCTCACTTGCCGGACTACGTAACGTACCCTGCGGGCCCTGCGGTTCCTGTGGACCTCGGCCAGCGATAGCCCTATCTCGAGGGGGACCGCCGGAGGATTCGCCCGCGGCACTTTCGATGGCCATGTGCGGGGATTTTGGCGGTACGAGTGGATCGTTGCCCTTGAGCTTGCTCCGCAGGTTATCGAAGAGCGATCTGGCTGGTTGAGGTGGCGGCGGGGACGAGCCATCACCCACAAGTGACCGCTTCTCATCCATTGAGAAGCGACCATCATCGTCTCCATACGCGGGAGGCAGAGCTTTCTGCAGCTCTTGTTCTTTGATGCGCTTGAGGTCTCCCGCGGCCCGCTCCTCGCGTTGCTGCCGCTCGATGGCGTCCTGCTCCGCTTTCCTCTGGCTCATGATCTTGTCAACGTTGAAGCCACGTCTCTTCAGATCGCGGAGGGAGGTTTGCAGTAGTGTCATCAACAACAGGCTGTCGTGTATGCGCTGCTTGCTGAGGACGATGGGCGTAAGTGCTGCGGCCACCTCGTAATAGTCGAGATCATTCAAATTGGATGAGATTCGGAGGAGTGCGCCCTTGCCCTTCTCTATCGTGGCTGCAGCTGACGCGACAGAGGTTTTCACGAATCTGGACTGCCCGAGGGTCAAGGTCCGTTGCTAGAGAGATGGAACGATCGCGTCCGTCAGCTTGCGCTATCTTGCTTTTTCCATCAGCAGCTCGCCTCACCCTCTCGATCCGCGTGACCTCCCGCACTTGCAGATTGTTCTTGAGCCAATCATCACTGTACCGGATATCCTTGCCGCTTGAGCTCTGTTGCCGTTCATGCAAGAACAGCGTGACCCTTTCAAGCACGAGCTTTCGAATGGAAGCAGCTCGCGGACTAGCGTTCTCCGGGACAGTCGTTGAGGAATAGTTGACTGACACGAGCTTACTGATCCTCTTGCTGCCAAGCTGTTCGCAAAATGCTTCGACTAGGTCATCCTGGGGACATGTGAGGAGATTGTCCCTGAAGTCTGCAAGGAAGGTGGTGTCATCGATGACAACCACCTCTCCAGGAAGAGCGAGCCTGTACGACAGCAGGACGTCATCGTCCTCGTCATCGTCCGCGTCGGTCTGCTTGCCTTTCTTGTCGGCAGAGCTGTCGGTGTGAAGACGCTCATAACCCAATATGAAAGGCGCCGACAGCATCCGCTTCTTTGTCGCCACAGGCAGCGCCGAGTAAGAAGACGCAATCTGACGGAGAAGGCTGATGTATTTGTCGCTCGAGCCGGCCAGTGTAAGGAAGCGCTTGGGATCGGCGAGCAGGAGAGCAGTGCTGAATCAGAGCAATGAGCATGGTCAGCGGATATGGCGGGAGGAGACTCGCTCAATTAGTCTTCCGAGCTCACATCTCGGTGATTGTCGGTTCCGCCCGGACGCCGACTTGCAAGAGAAAGGCGTTCGCTGCCGTACCGTAATTAACGAAAACGAACAGCGACCGGAACTCAGTAGCGAGAGCACTCTCGGCTGACTGGAAGAAGACGCTCTTTGGTGAATACAGGTTGAACGGGCCGTCCTCCTCTGCTTGTGCGGGGATGAAGCGCTGAAAGGCCAGATCGTTGTGCTCGGCGGCCGAGAATCCTGCTTGGGTCGAGGTTAGCATGGCCACGGTAAGCTTGACCAACGGACGCATGCGAGTCCACGCACGAGCAGCCTGAGTGGCGAGGTACGCGAAGATCGGGGTTGCCATCTGTAGCGTGGCAGGCGGCTTTGCCAGGAGAGCACCCACGAGGGCTTTGGCTGACGGGTCTGCTGCAAGCTTGAACTTTGCGGCCTGCAGCTGATAGTCTGGATGCAGCATTGGAAAGCCCAGGACCTGACTGCCCACGGACGTGTAGGCTTCCTGCGGCTTCGCGAAGGTGGCATTCCCGCCATGCAAGACAGGTACGAAGGGGAAGTTCTGCTTTGAAGGCTGGTAGCTGGTTGCGTACTGCTGATCGTAATTGCTCAGGAAGTAAGCGAGCGCTTTCTTCTGCCGTTCCGTGTCACTCATATCGGCCGCAAAGGCGAGTATCGCTTCTACGGCGGGTCCCTTCTGTAGGCCCATCGAATAGAGTAGTTTCGCTTCCTCCGAATGCCGACGCCAATTACCCTTCCAGGCGATAATCGGCAGACCGAGCTCGCGCAGGCTGTCATTGGGCTCGTAGACCGTGCGTGCCTTGTATCGCGTCGGCTTCTGACCTTCGCCAAGGTCGGTCTTCGACTCGATTGTGAGCCAAGCCGTCTTTCCCAGACGGTCTTTCTCGTCTGATGTGAGTGAATTGTTCACCGAGACAAGGTACTTCGCGACCTGTTCCTGATCCCATTCTCCCCCTCCCAGCAGCCGGCTGAAGACGAGCTGCAGACCAACGTGCGTACGGACACCAAGGGATTTGAGCAATCGCTCCAAGTTGCCCTTGACTGCAAGTGTGGTTACGGGCACTGCGGAGGAAGGAGTCAGCTGGCAAATCCCCACCGTTCGCTGGCAGCTGTACTCACAATCTTCGAAAAGGTCGACCTTCGGCAGATAGCTCTCAGCGGGCTTATGCATGCCCTTCTTTGTCGGTATGCACGCTATAGGCTCGAGCAGCGAGACGATCTGACTCGATTCGGCAGGCCGTAGATTCGGCCAGACTTTGGCTAAAACGTTCAAGAAACGCTCGGCAAACACGGCAGACAGGGTGATGCTCGTATCAACGCCACCCAGCATCTCCTTTGAGACGATGTAGCGGGTCCATTCGGCCATGCTGAGCTCCACGAAGGCGAAGGTCCGCTGTAAATCTGTTTGGCTGGTAGCCCTGGCCACTTGATGCTGTCGCCGTCAATCGAAATCATATTCAGCAGCTGCGATACAGATATCGAGCCAAGGGCCAGCTCACCGGTAGTACAGATGGAGGCAACGGCATGTCCGGCGGAATCGTCCGGGGATTCAAGAAGTACTTGATCGAGCTGAGCGGCACGACCTTCTCCACTCCAGCATCGTCATCGGCAGCGATCGACATGATCAGGGCATTTCTGAAGCTATTGAGGAGACTTGAGTCGTAAAGCGAGTTGTGGGAGAGTCCAATCCACCACTGTATAGCAGAGATAGCCTGAGTAGTCGTGAGTGCCTTCTCGTTGAGTTGCTTGACGACGTCATCTATGGTGACTGAGGAGATCAAATCCCTCTGCTGGAGATGGTCGAGTAGCAAAGTGTTCTCCTTGGCAATGTCATCGGGAATGACGGCCAGGCCGGCGAGGAAGGTGAGTTCGGTGGCCGGCAGTCGGACCTTGGTGGATGGTAGGATGCCCCTCGAGCTGGCGACCAGGAACTCGCGGGTATTGCAACTGAAGAAGCTGGTCTGTATCAGGCGTGAGATGGATCCGATTGGCGTCGAATCGTGGTAGGTGAAGCTCTTCATGAGGTGTGAGGCTTGCTGGAGAAGCCACGTCCGTGCTGGATCTTCGGCTGCGCCTTCCCCAGCCGAGCCTAGCTTGATCAGCTTACTCATGATTTCTCCCATCTCGCTGTCGTAGACTATCCGCGAGGTGATGCCTGCGAGCGCGAGCAGCTCTCTATTGTAGTCTGCCAGCGCGCGAGAGTTCAAGTCGATTTGCTCTCGCTCAACTGTCGGGATGAGCTTTGCCGATACAGCGCACTCCATGCCCGTTGTTTGAAACAGTGGGAAGCCGATGTAGATTCGGCCCTGCTGGCCGCTGCCGGAAATGAGCCCGCTGAATATGCTCTGCGCGTCTTTGCTTGACTTGTCCAAAGAGCTGGCATCTACCTCATCCTTAGAGGTAAACAAGATCTTCAGACGTGTTTGCGCTGGTGGAGCCTTCTTGGTGCTCCTGGAGAACTCGGCGATGAAGTCCGCTGGAGCGGATATAAGTGTACTCGCTGTGACGATGCTAAGGAAGAGCGCAGACGATAGAACCTCGGCAGGGTCCTTGGCTGGCACTACCTCCTTCACTTCCGTTTCCGGTTGCCGCTGTGCTGATGCAAAGCTGAGGAACTTGGTTGCAAAACTCTGCTTGGCAGGCTGGGCGCTTGCCTTCTTCGCTGAGGGCTGACCAGGCGATGTAACCGCAATGCGCATGACTTTGCAAGTCATCTGTACCGGCGTCGATTCCACAGCAGTGATGCTCATCAGGCGCTGGGGCGAGCGGATGCTCGTATACTGCGGGATGGCCAGCGTACGAGGTGGAGCCGGCAGTTTGTCGAGCGCGAGAAGCTGGTGCTTGTTGAAGAAAACAGACATAGAGCGGATGTTCTGGGTGAAGGGAAGCGCCGTGGAGAGGAACTTGGAGAAAGAGGCGGGGTCTGGCATAGGCTCGCGGTCTCGACAGGGCATGGTGATTGACGACCATGGTCGGCCATTCGGAGCCAGCTCGCCCTCTTGTGACGGATTCTTGGCTCTGCGAACGACCAACTGCTGCCCTCGCCACCTGAACTCCATCGCTTCCGATCCGGAGACGACCAAAGGCTGATCCGAAAGTGACCATATCGAGTAAAAGCCCACGCCAAATGCACCGATGGACTCTTCGTTCGGTTGTCCGTCTGCGATCGTCTTCAATCGACGCCAGTCCTCCTCGCGAAACACGATGCCATCGTTCTTGATGGTGATCCGCTGGATCGGCTCTGTGCGCAAGCTTCCCAGCGGGACCTCCCGCTCCGTATCAAAATGTATCTCGATGGAGTTGGCAAGCGCATCGTCTGCGTTCTGTGCCAGTTCCCGGAAGACCGTGTGCTCGCCCCTGAACGTTCGATGGATAGCTATACGTCAGCCGCGCGTCCGGAGCTGTACCCATGACTAGACTCTCGCCAAGCGGGCGCAATGAAACCCACGAGTAGCGCGCCAGCAGCTTCTCAACTAGACCACGCTGGTTGACTTCGACGGCCTCTTCATAGCCCGATGCGAGCGCTTTCGCTAGCTCGTCAGAGTGCATCGCATTCGACGCCATGATTGTCGACGCTTGCGTGTCGCGACGACAAAGAGAGGCGGGTCCGCCTGAACCTGGGCTTAAATGCACTAAGCAAGTCGTCTTACTATCTTTTGCGACCGCCTATAACGTCGGTGCGAGACTTCGTGAGCGAAGGTCAAGCCGCGAGCAGTTGCATGCGTGTCGCTTCGGCACTGGGGCAGAGCGCGGTGGCGAACGTCAATAGATCTAGAGAGGCTGATGAAAGGGCTGGGAAGCTTGGATCACGTCCGTGCCTTCTTACATGCAAACTCGATATGCTCACAAACATCCGCTAGGCTCCAGCTATCGCGTACCCTCCGGCGCTATTTATGCTCACTCCAGCACATGGTAACATGCCGGTTCGACATGACACGATAGCCTCACCGACCGACTTCAAAGATGGTATACTTCGTTCTGAGCCATCAGGGTCAAGAAGTCAGTCCATGACTCCAACGGATCCACCTCCGTCGGCAGCGCACGTACGTTACGGCCCTGCTGAATGCTAATAGAGATCCGACATGTCCCCGCAAACCGGCCAGAACAACTGACCACAGGTCGCGCCGTGCATCCAAAAGTCAGACTCCGCAGATGAAATGCGTACAAGATCGTGTGCAGAACGATCCATCCTCACCGGCATCGTGATGGGAGGCCTGTTGGGCGTGGGCCGATTCCTCGACTCGTGGCGTGAGTACTCTGACGTGACTTTGTGAAAGCATATTTTCTGGCTTGCTGAGGTACCATCCTCGTTTCTGTCTCTGCATCTCCACCAGGCGCACCATTCCTTCCCTTCCGGGGCGTGGAAGCCAGCTTGCGCTCCAGCTGGAAATGGGCTGCCGTATCTACACCTATCATCACCTTGACCCTCTGGTGCGCTGCGCAGCCGCTCTTTGGCCGCGTTGCAGGTGAACGCCTGTGCTAGTGGCTGACAGAAGTCCTGAATTATGTACGGCAGGCAGATCTGCCGTCTGACGAACTTCCAGGAGGAAGGGATTCCAGACGCCGGAACCGCGCCCAAGGCTCTTAAAGAATATCGTCATGCGAAAAACGCGCGTGCGACCGAGCGAGAGCTTTCACGTCCTAAGAGCGATACTGCTTCTCTGCTCAACGCAGACAAAGGGCGCAATTTGCTGACCCAGCAGGAACGGCAATCGGGCAGGGACAACGGTCCGAACGAAAGCTCCTTTTGAGCCGAATTCGTGAATGTATGATCCCGCAGCACATATCTCTGTAGCAACACCCCTGAATCGTACACGATTCCTGGCTAATGCCCTCCACCGTCCGCGCTTCGCCGGATAGCCGAAAGGACCTGCTGTCCTTCTCACCGATACGCGACGCCCGCGAAAGACCCGACCACGTACACGGAGCCGATAAAAATGATGAGCGGTCCATAACCGCTCACGCCGTATGCGAATCTCGCATTCAAGCCTGTCCCGAGCAGAGAAGATGACAGCGGTCCGGAGAGAATGTTGCCGAGTCCGCGCAAGAAGAAGTAGATCCCGAAAAGGATATTTGGCAGCAAGGGGTCCTGCTTGATGTTGACTCGCTGAATCATTCTTGTCCATACTGATGGTAGTCATTCAGACCTCAGCTCCGCTCTCTGACCGCGGATTGTTCCAAATCTGCGACTCACATGCGGTGAAACCGAGGCCGAAGATGCCCCAAAAGACTGCAAACACGCTGAGTAGCGGGAAGCTCGTGGAGAAGCCAAAGATGAAGAAGGCAGACAGGGCCGATCCGAAGCATGACCCGAAGACGACCACCTTGAGTGGGAGCTACGGAGGGAGACTGCATCAGCCTTGCGTATCTCAAGTCTCCTCGGAATAGCAAGCGGGACGGACTTTATCGCTTAGATATCCCTGGCCTAGCTGACCGAAGATGCTTGCCACTATCATCGAGGCTTGCGGTCAGCTGACGAGCTCACCGCGCCGGTTAGCCTGGGACCGCTCACCGTTCGAGATAACAACTACGAGTGTTCCTGACGTCTGGCTAAGGCCGATGTTTCGCGCGTAGCTTGGGATGAAGATGGAAGGCAGGAACGAGCCGAAAGAGACTGTCGTGATGCAGACTGCAAAAGCCCAGAACGAGCTCTCCCTGAAGAAGTCCAGGGATACTTTACGCCGCCGGGCAGAGGACACCTGTCGACCGCGAGGCACGGGGATGCGCTCCTTGATGAAAAAGACCGCTACGAGGCCGAAGATGATGTAGCCGACAGCCTAGGTGTTCCCTCGTCAGTCTAGCCGCGCTGGTAAGCGAGATCGAGCACTCGGGCAGCTCACCAAGGAAATGACAGCTGCTTGATAGCTGAACCTGTTGAGGAGACTTTGGATGACAATGGGAAACACAGCACCACCGACTCCGGTTCCGCTGTAAAGAGAAGTCTGACTCAGCTTCTAGGGTACATCATGGGCCCACACAAGGTCATCTCTCACCTGTAGATGAGCCCGTTTGCCAGTCCGAGCTGGCTTTGAAACCACTCGAATACCAAGACTGAGGTTGGGATATAGACTGCTGCGCCTCCTAGCGGATAGAGCACACCAATTGTGCCAACGAGATGTGCGGGCCGCGTCGCGAAAGCGGAGAGCAGAATGCCTAAGGAGGAAAGCCCGACCCCACAGTACTGCATGAGGGCCCTATGTTGAGGGTACCTTGAGTAGATCGGAGTGACAATCACTGCCGAAATATACCTGCGAACGCACGTTATTGGCTTGTGTGGCTCGTTGCATTCGGTCTTCTCGTCAGGAACGAAACGACCCACAGGAACCCGCTCTGCAGGGTCGCCGCAAGAGTCAGGGTAAGTCTGTTCTCCTCCCCAGGAAACAGAGAGCGCTCCCAGTAGTCCAAAAAGACACCAATCGAGTAGGCATAGCCGAAAGCGAGAATCTCCACTTAGGCAGTGCGGGATTCAGCGATAGGTGCGAGCTGCGTCCATACGAGGAGCCTCACCAGCAAAAGCTGCAATCAAGAAAGTCCAGGCGTAACCCTTATCCGGCGGAGGTAGTACGGGGATGTCGGTTGATGCATCTGCGCTAGAATTTGGGAGGATGAAGCTTCTTTCGCGGGAGGGGGAGTCATTGCGGGAGCTGCGGACGGAAGGAGAACGGGAGAAGGAAGGCGTCTGCGTAGGAGGAGGATATACGGCTTCGTTGGTCGGCGAGTCGAGCACGCCTGTCTTGGTCGACATCTCGACTGAATCCAAAGCCTGGACGCGGCCGGCAAGCAGCCGGTCGCCGGTGAGGTGCGGTTAAGGTGCACGCTGAGGCGAGAATGCTAGCACTTCGAGTAGGTGAGAGAGCTTCTCCGAAAGGCCTTGACAGAGAGAAAAGCTTGCATGCTGCTTGGCCTGCACGCGCTTGCGGAAGCTCCGCCGCGGTTCCCGCCGAGGTCACGCTTCTTTCTTCTGACTGCCAGAGAGCATCTCGTCAGCATCGATATCAGAAGCAGCAAGAGCAGCATCAACATCAAGGGTGCTATCAGGTTACAGCATGGCATCGTCGCAACCGCCTCAGGCCGGCCCTTCTGCACCAGGCAGCTCCCAGGCGCCATCTGGGTCAAGCAGCGTCCTGCTCGCCCTGAAAGTGCGTCATGGCTCTTCTCCTCGGGAGACGCATACGCGTCGAGCACTCATCTCCAATGCTGGCAAGCTGAGCGTCTCATCCTTTTCTCCTCTCACAGCAAATTGACCCGGCCAAGGATCTGGCCAACCTCCCCTCGATGCCGTGCGCAAGGCAGTCGCTCCTCTTGGGCATCGGAGGCGGCGTGGGAGTCGGCGCGATCCGCTTCCTCAGCTCGCGGCGTGAGTAGGACTCATTCTCGTGTTGTTGGTCCACACTGGATAGCTTCAGCGTTTTCTGACCCTTCCATATCCAGGGCCGCTATCCAGCTCTAACTGGGCAGTCGCGACTTTCTCCGTTCTGGCATTGACATCCTGGTGCGTGTACTTTCGGTCGAGCATGATGTTACCGTCAAGGCGCGCCTGCCCTCCGAATGTCTACCCTAGCAACATCTGACGCCTCGTACCGCGAATTGCCTGCCGTCCCGCGATTCAGGGAGGTCTGCCGCCGCGCGCACGCCAAAGAAAAGTCCAAGATGCAGGCCGTCGTGGCAGACTACAAGCGCAAGATCAGCCAGAACAAAGCGTCGAGCACCGATGGAGGCCCAGAACAAGCGGGAGCGCCCACGCGGGGCCCGCCCATCGGGGGCGTGCTGATGGGTCAAAAGGGTCAGGAGATGCTGAAGGAGCGGCAGGAGCACAACGAGACAGGATCTTCCGGAGCGCCGCCCGGTCGGCTGGTGTGATGCGGTTCAAAGTAAGATCTTGGAGCAGTGTATCTGCCCGCCAGGATCCTTCATAGCCCGGTATTTCCGGCAAACCGTGAGGCCACATGCGACGCAAGCATGATGGCTTGCTGGCCACATCCCGGCGCGACAGGAAGCCAATATGCGCGATGATCCATCGTATTTACTCTATACGGGAAGGGCGCATAGACAGGCCTGCACCGCAGTCACGCCCTAGCGCGGCCATCTGGCAGACCTTACGGTCTCGCCCGTCCTTACTTACAGCGGGCGGCCACGACCTCCTTGTAGCAGTAGATCATCCAGGCCACTCTGACACGTGTAGCCGCGTACGCAGACCTCCTGCTCTTCGCCGCCTTGCTTTTCGCCGGCTTCTGCGCCCGACATCTCTGCACGTGTCACGCCCGACCGACATGGAGCAATGCGTCCCATCCCGAGCATCCAGTACAAGCCAGGTCATGGTTCTAACGCAATGCCCACCTGTAGGAGTGAAAGGGTCAGCCTGAGCCTGCCGTCTAGTCAGCGGGTCGCGCGGGCTGAGACACGCACATCCAGACGCCGAACAGTTCTTCTGGGAAGCCTCGTTGTAGCTCCTCTCGTACGAGCGTCAAACCCGCCTGTGCGAATATCTCCTTGAACAGCTTTGTCGATCTGTGCCAACGGCGAATGTCAGCCCTGAGTGATTTGAGGGCGCGGTGTCAGGCAAGCGGGGCTTACCTCGTCCACGACTGGTCGTCATCATCGTACTTTCGCTCGTTCTCTGGATGTGTTACGTTCTCTTTGACGATGATGACGGACTCGCCTGCTTTGCGCAGTGATGCCTTGCACTTCTTCAGCCATTCGACAAGCTCGTCGTCCGAGACTAGCATGACGCAAGAGCCGGAGGCGTCAGCGTGACTGGAGGTATGGTTATGTGCTTGCAGGAGCCAAGACTCACGATGCCCTAGGCACCATTGGCACCAGACTACATCGTATCCAGCCGGTTCTCGCTCAGGTGCGTCGCCGAAGCTACCGATGAGAGCCTTTGCGTTCTCATCGTCCGCATCCGGCCGGAAATCCTGCAGGCCTGCCTTGTAGAAGCGGACAGCCTTCAACGGCTTTGACCCTTCTCCCGCCTGCTGCTGCTGCTGCTGTTGTATCTGGAGCGGCTTCCACTCTTTCGCCTGTGCCGCGCGGAGCGCTTCGCGGACAAAGTGGTCGACCGGCTCGACGACGTCTACGGAGTCGACGAGGGGCAGCAGGACGCTCGCGGTGACTCTCCCTATTCCACTGCCTACGTCTAGCGCGCGCGTGCGGGGCGTGCTCTTTCCCTTGCTGTTCTGCTGCTCGCGAGGTGGAGACGCGCCGCTGTTCGTGCGCCGAGCGCGCTTGTGCAGTGCAACTGTCGACAGCCCCTGCATCACTGTCAGGAGGAACATGCGGCTCGAGAGTGCATCTCGTGCGCTGAGGACGCCATAGCCGCCGAGAACGCCATCCACCGAGGCGGGCTGCGTCGACCAGTACTGGACGCCGCCGACGTAGTTGCCCGCCGCGGACGGGGAGGGCTCCTGCGATGACATGGTGCTGAACTATTCGAGCTGAAGCTGGCCCTGTGACGATGTGCTTGCGCGCTTGCCCGTGAAAGCCTCCTCCCTTCTTGCTCTTCTGCTCCGCGTAAGGCCGACTGGTGTTCCTCCTCCGAGCTTCGTGTGCGCGCGTGCCTTGCAGCGGGACTCCAATTTTCGGGCGGGCAGGAGCAGGAGCAACGAGCAACGAGCTTGCAGTTGGCATCTCTCCATCCCGTCTGGCACTTACTCGCTAATACCACAGGACATCGACGCGGATATCCGTCCACACACCGCAGCCATGTCCACTTCCACCGCCAACGGCGTATCCGCCATGGAAGGCATTGCAGACGCCTCGACGAGCAGTTCCATCGGAATCGAGACGAGCGCCGGTCAGGCCTCGACGTCAACGCAGCAGCCGCCTGCAGACGACATGACCTCGAGAGACTACTGTGCGCAGCAGAGCACTATCTTGCGGCCCTGGTCGTGCTGTGTTGTGCTCACGCTTCTGCTCCCCTGCGGTTTCGCACCCTTCAGACGCGGACTCGTACAGGTAAGCCGAACCGCCATCCCACGCCCCGGCAGCTCAAGCCAATCTGACATCTGTACCCTATGTCTGTCACACGCAGCCACTTCGGTTAGCCATAACCCTCTGGCACAATTCCCATGCTCGTTCACCGCCAAACTGACAAGAGCTGCCCACGGCGCTCACGTGCCCCTGCAGGAATTCACGAGGAAATGCTCAAGGACGAAGTGCGGACGCTGACGTACCGCCGGAGTATGTGGGACAACAAGCACCTCTTCAAGGACAAGGTCGTCCTCGACGTCGGATGCGGCACCGGCATCCTCTGCATGTTTGCCGCAAAGGCGGGCGCGAAGAAGGTCATCGGCATAGACATGAGCAACATCCTCGACCAGGCGCAAAAGATCATCGAGGCCAACGGCTTCAGCGATAGTGCGTTGCTCTTCTAGTTATGAGCTCCTTCGTTTGAACCCTTCCGCTGACTGGTGCTCCTTCCTCACCCTTCGCAGCCATCACCCTGATCAAGGGCAAGATGGAGGATGTCGAGCTGCCAGTCAAGCAGGTCGACATCATCATCTCGGAGTGGATGGGCTACTTCCTTCTCTACGAGTCCATGCTCGACACTGTCCTTGTCGCCCGTGACCGCTACCTCGCCCCGGGCGGTCTCATCTTCCCGGACCAGGCCACGCTCTACGTCGCCGGTCTCGAGGATGCAGACTACAAGGACGAGAAGATTGGCTGTGAGTCTCCGTACTCGGTCTGAATGCGCAATGCTGTAGCTGACATGTCGTCTGCTGCACTATGAAGTCTGGGACAACGTGTACGGCTTCGACTACTCCTGCATCAAGGAGATCGCATTGAAAGAGCCGCTGGTCGACACTGTCGACGTCAAGGCGGTTGTCACAAAGGCGACGCCTATCTTGGTGAGGCTCGGGCTGCGCGGACTTGGCATGGACAAACAATAGACCTGCTGACCGAGTCTTTCTCGCCCACCAGACCATTGACATCTTGACCGTCAAGAAGGAGGAGCTGGCTTTCACAACGCAATTCAAGCTGCAGGCGACGCGGACAGACTGTGAGTGGACTGATTGGTCACGAATTTGCCGAGCCCGGCCAGATCTGACCTGTTAGCCGCTGGGATTGCCAGACATGCACGCACTTGTCGGGTGGTTCGACTGCGCCTTCCGAGCGTGCCACAAGCCAGTGTCGTTCACGACTGGGCCACACGGGCGCTACACGCACTGGAAGCGTAAGTCCGGCTGGCTGTCCGCGAAGCACCGCGCGCATTCGCTGATCTGGCCTTGCTCCGCTGTTGCGCGTCAACAGAGACCGTCTTCTACCTGGGCGACGCCGTTGCAGTGGACGAGGGCGACGAGATCGAGGGTAGCATCAGTGTTAAGCCGAACCAGAAGAACCCGAGAGACCTCGACATCGCCCTGAGCGTCAAGGCGCTCGGCGAGTCTGCGCAGGGCTACGCCGAGACGCGCGACTACCGCATGGCCTAAAGGAGGCATACCAAAAAGTCTGCCGTCAAGCAGACTAGCGATAGCATGCTTTGCTACCGGGATCTCCCATCGCTTTCGCGCGCTTCCTTCGATGTTGGTCCAACTTGGTACAGCCGGCGTGGTGTACCCCTCCGTGCTGTGTGTCGATACCCTTGCAGCCAGCAATGATCATAGAGGATGTACTGCGAGTGGCCTCACCGTGCGTCCTCCTGCGCATCAGGGCGATATGACGTCTGAGTCAGCCGTACATTTCGGTTGTGGCGCCGAAAGCGCACAGAGGCCCGAGCTCCTCCCTTGCTTGCTCACGCGCACCACTCCGACGACCACCATCGAGCTACACGAACCAGCATGGGCGTTTCCTTCTCGAGCCTCTTCTCGCGATTGACGGGCCTCTTCAATGCCAACAAAGAGGTCCGGATCCTCATGCTTGGCCTTGATTCAGGTCAGTCTGTCCTCCTCTGTTCGCGGTTGCGGTCACGAGCGAGCGAGCGGGCGAGCAAAAGCGGGCGAGCGCTTCGAGCGAGACAGCAGCAGAGGGGTCACCGAGCACGGCAGTACGTATGCTCACGCTAACACACGTATGCTCTGCGCTTCTGCCCGGACTCGCAGCCGGCAAGACGACCATTCTGTACCGCTTCCAGGTCGGCACGGTCGTCGAGACATTGCCGACCATTGGCTTCAACGTAGAGACGCTTACGTACAAGAACCTCAAACTGCAGGTGCGCGACATGCTCTGCATACCGCTGTGTAGCTACTGCTCGGCCGGCTGACTGTGCTCGTGTTGCGCGCCAGGTGTGGGATCTCGGAGGCCAGAGCAGCATACGGCCATATTGTGCGTCGAGCTTTGTGAACGCAGACTGCCCGTGGGGCAGTGAGGGGTCTGCCTTGTGTCATCCGCTAAACAGGGTTTCTTGCCTTTGCCGCTGATGCTGCTGTCTTCGGACGTCAACGCCTCCATCTAACGCTCCATCGGGTCAACGCGTCAATGTCAAACGCCCTATAGGGAAATGCTATTACGGTAAGCTGTAGCCGTCCGTGAACACTGTCGTCAGTTCCTCGAAGGCTGACCGTCCTCTCTGCTCTTCCTCTCCAGGCTCAACGCAAGCGGTCATTTACGTCGTCGATTCGGCCGACCGGGAACGCATACCAACATCACGGGCCGAGCTGCTAGCCCTTCTCGCCGAGGACGAGCTACAAGACTGCAAGCTGCTTGTATTTGCCAACAAGCAGGACCAGCCGAACGCAATGAGCGAAGCGGAAGTCAGCGAAGCGCTCGGGCTGCACACGCTCAAAGGCCGCCAATGGACAATCATGAAGTCGTGTGCGATAAAAGGCGAAGGTCTAGAAGATGGACTAGATTGGTGAGCAGGGAGCATCTGCGGTCCCATGAGCCTGGCGATGCTGCTACTCAGGCTGACATGTGCGCGCATTCATCTTCCCCGTTTCGCCGGGCCTGGCAAACAGGCTTGTGAACAGTCTAGGCCAGACGTGATGATCCGTTCGAGCATTCCGCCTGCCTATGCTGCATCTACATACCTTCCAACCGACCAGGCAGACCTCTCCTGATTTCTGGCCGTCTTGTTGTCACATCTAGCCCTTCTGTCGTCCGTCGTTTGCGCTCGCGTGCAGTATAATCGCATCTTCAATGTCAATAGCCTTTCGAACGAAGCAGCTACTCTTGATGCACGACATCGTCTTGTATGTATCGCGACACGGCGTCACATCCGTCCCAACCTGCTGCTTCACTCTCGGCTCTCACCCGAGGCTATGACGTGGGTTCCGCGCATTTGGAGGGTCTCCTTCACTCCGCATCAACTACACCCAGCCTATATCACACGCGATGTCCGTCTACTCGCAAATCTACACCGAACTATTCGTGCGCTTCCGTTCCCTCGCCGGACACATCGCTACACCGAGGCAATTTGACTGAAACCCCTTGGAACATTGCAGCCCCCCAAGCCTGCATTCGAGGAATCCGACTTTCCAGACCAGAGCGGACGTGTCATCATTGTCACTGGAGGCAACACAGGCATCGGTAAAGCGACGTGCGAGGTCCTCCTCAGGAAGAATGCCAAAGTCTACCTCGCGGCTCGGTCTGAGGAGAAGGCAACAGAGGCCATTGCAGACCTAAAGCAGAAGACGGGCAAGACCGACTGCCACTATCTTCATCTAGATCTCGCAGATCTCACGACTATCAAGGCATCGGCGGAGACGTTCCTCAAGCAGGAGGACAAGCTGCACGTCCTCTTCAATTCGGCGGGCGTCATGGCGCCACCCCTTGGCAGCAAGACGGCACAGGGATACGAGCTGCAGCTGGGCACCAATGTTCTAGGTCACTACCTGTTCACGAAGCTTCTCCTGCCCACTCTCGAGAAGACTGCCCAGCAGCTGCCCAATCAAGGCTACAATGTGGTCCGGATCATCAATACGAGCAGCAATGGGCACGTCGGCGCCCCTGCTGGCGGGTTCAAGTTCGAGGACCCCAATGGCATCAATTCGAAGTGGACCTTGTACGGGCAGTCGAAGTGTGAGGCATTGTCAGGGCTCTGCGGACTTGGGCGCTCCGGGCTGACGCTAAGTCTGTCTGCCTGTCCAGGGTGCAACCTTGTCCACGCAGATGAGCTGGCCAGACGGTACGGCGACAAAGGCATCTCTGCCCATAGCTTGAATCCAGGGGCCATCTCGACCGACCTACAGAGGCACAGTGGCTTCTTCGAGCGGACCCTGCTCCGCCCCATCCTCAATCCCGTCGAGCTCGGCTGCCTGACCCAGCTTTACGCGGGTCTCATGCCCGAGGCGGGCAAGTCAGAGCACAACGGAACGTATTACATCCCGTGGGGCCGAGAGGGCATCAAGCGTCCAGACACGCAGGACAAGGAGGTAGCCAGCAAGCTGTGAGTCGGCAGTCTATCTTCGGAGGACCCTGCGCTGGGCTGATGCATCGCTCGCATTACAGATGGGACTGGCTCGACAAGGAGACCGCTCAGTATGCCTGAAGCGTGCCTGCTCAAGGTGTCGTAGAACATCGTGCGCATGTCCGCTCGTAAAGTCCGACACGGCTCTCGGCCTGCCCAGGAGACCGTCTGCACCCTAGCTCGCCTGTGTATGCTATCTGTAACAGCCTCTCTGCTCAAGATGTACCACTTGACGCGTCCAGCTGCCTTGAAGGAGTGCGCCCTAAGTCCGTTCGTTTTGTCCGCCTCGTGCCGACCGGCCGACGCAGCGGCATCTTCCACCCGCTTTGACGGGCAATTTCGAGCCACGAGGAGCGCAGGGAGGAGGGACGAGTCAGCCTCGAGCAGTGTGTGCAGAGAGGACATCTTGCTCTCAACCCTTGTGTGAAGCACTTTCATCGACTACGGCCCTTCTCTACTCTGAAGCACCGCTGCACGTCCCCAACTAGTGCACTCTCTTCGAGATGGATACCAAGTCACATGCAGGCGGCGATCGTCAAACCGCGACGCGAACTCCGACTGCCACAGAGCTCGAAGAGAACAAGAGCAGCGACCCGGCTGGCAGGCCCTCTGCTGATCTGACAGGCACATCCAATGCTCGCAAACTCACTCACCAGGAGCGAGAAGCTCAGAATGTTGGGTGGCGTTCCGAAGTCCAGGAGATTCCGAAGCAGGTGGGCAGCGTGTGTGCGTCTCGAAGACGGGCGAAATCCCTGGCTGATCACGGCCACTATCCTTCCATCCTCAGCGATCCTTCGCCCTCGTCTTCTTCGCTCTCTGCCTTTGCGTCTTCCTCGGCGCTCTGGACCAGACAGTGCGTGAAGATCCCGTGTGCAGGCGCCTTCACCACCGCTGATGCACCTCTGTTACCGCACAGATCATTGCGGTAGCTCTGCCTACGATTGTTCAAGATATAGGAGGAGCCAGCGCATATGGGTACGTTTGCTACGTTCGGCCGAACCGGTCTCTTTGTCCGTGCTGACAGGCCCACGCAGATGGTACGGGAGTGCCTACCTCCTTATGGCAGCGTGCCTCGCTCCTCTCTACGGCAAGCTAGCCGATGTGGCTGGTCGCAAGTATACCCTCATCTCTGCAGTCCTCATCTTCATCCTCGGGAGCGGGCTTTGCGGAGGAGCCCAAACTCCGATCTGGCTTATCATGGCTCGCGGAGTGCAAGGGATGGGAGGCGGAGGCATCATACAGCTCGTGCAGATTACCATCAGCGACATTACGGCTCTTCAGGATCGTGGGAAGTTTACGGGGATGGTGCGTCCTGGCTGAGACCACCCTACCCCGATGCGTGGTGAGAAGCTATACTAATCTAACGTGTGCCTCAGATCGGCGCGATATGGGGCATCGCCTCAGTTTTAGGCGTACGTCGTGTATACCAGTCTTCCCTGTCTATTGGAACCCTCGTGTAGTCTTGGCACGGGTGCTGGGCGGAGATTGCTGACTCGAACTGGGTGGAACCTCACGATTGATACGACAACAGCCACTCGTTGGTGGAAGCATAGTCGACAATACTACATGGCGGTAGGTTGCGAAAAGTCGTCTTTGCAATACTGTACAAAGCTGATCTGACGACCTGCCACCCCACGCAAACATAGATGGATTTGTGAGCACGAACGGCAGAACAGGAAACGCATCAGTATCCGCGTATGTTTCAGTGACTGACATTGTATGGCATCCGTTCCCAGTCTATATCAATCTTCCTACGGCCGGAGTACGTTCCCGTTTCGGTCTGGAAAGCCGATCCGCATTGACGCATTTTGAATTGCAGGTCGCTGCCGTCATTCTCCTCTTCTGCTTGAATGTACCTCGCAAGCAAAGCAAGACGGTCAAGCAACATGCAAGGGAATTCGATGTCATCGGCCTGACCTTGATCGTGGGTGGCGTCGCGTCACTTCTCGTCGGCCTCAATAACGGCGAGAAGTCATGGGGCCGCGTCGACACGTACGTCCCGCTGGCTATCGGTGTTGTCGCGATCGTGCTTGGCGCGATCAACGAGATCTATACGAAACAGAGCCCTGTCGTCCCGCCACGCCTCTTCAAGACCCGCACTACCGCGGCCATTCTAGGCCTCGCTTTCTTTCACGGTATAGTCTTCTTTAGTGGGGCTTAGTGAGTCAATTCACCCCTTCACCCTTTCAGCTATACTTCGTTGATATTGACTTTCTGTCTGTAGCTTCCTCCCGGTATATTATCAGGCACTTGGCTCCAATGCGCTTCTGGCTGGTGTCAGGACCCTGCCCTTCTCCCTTGGGGCATCTGTGACATCCATCATCGGCGGCGTACTCATGGGCAAGATTTATCGCAACTACAAGGTTATCCTCATGGTAGGTCGGGTGGTAAGCCGCCCTTCGCGTGCAGCGGAAAAATCTAAGCCTGCAACGCTCTGCACAGGTCTCCTTTGGCATAATGACGCTAGGCTTCGGCTTGATGATCATGCTGGATTCGAGGTCGTCTATCGCCGAGCAGGTTATCCTTCCTCTGATCGCTGCAGCTGGAATCGGCCCTGGATTTGTGAGTACTATTGCTCGTTGAGACAGTACGTGACGTGCTGATCCGATCGCGTGCTCCAGCCCGTCCCTCTCATTGCCCTCCAATCGGCCATGCCACCGAGTTCTATCGCTACAGGCACGGCCACTTTCGGTCTGACTAGGTACGAGCTACTCCCCGCTACTGTCGCTACTTCGACTGACTCGCCAATTCTCTTCAGAACGCTGGCAGGAGCGATCGGAATTGCCATCGGTTCAAGCATCTATGGCAGCGAGCTCAGGACTCGTAAGCATGACTCATCTTTTGATACCATGGTGGCAGAGGCTGGCTGTACTAAATTTTCGCTTAACCCTCATGCAGGCCTCTCCGGCGTTCAAGGCTTTGACGTGGGCAGTGCAGCAGGATCTGCGTCGCAAGCCCTTTCGTACCCCCTCGACCAGCTCAAGAATCTCCAGCCGGAGTCGCTGCGAAATGAGGTCGTCTACCAGTACTCGAGATCCATCCAGACCATCTGGATTGTGGCTACACCACTCGCCGCCGTAGCCTTCCTTCTCACCTTCCTGCTCAAGGTGTATTCGCTGAACCGCCCGAACGATAAGACCCTAGCCGGCGAGAAGGGCGGAGAAAAGGCTGGAGCAGCTACTGGCGATGCCAGCTCCGACCAGACTGTTGCGGGCGCGTCAGCTGGCGGCAAAGCCAAGGCGGACGCGGACGTCGAAGAAGGGATCCCGCCGCAGGAGCAGACGCTGGGTAACGGCGCTGTTGAGACAGGCATCGATGGGCGGGCCCGCAAAGGCGCGATGGGCGGTGGAGAGGCGTTAGGCGAGTCAGTTCCGTTGTAGCCCCATCTGTACGCTTCAGAGGCGCTTGAAAACCTGTGCTGCTGCTATTCTTGAGGATCACACATTTTGTCGAGACGATGCATGCCTTGTCCGCACCCTTCATCAGTGGCCTGGGCTCTGTCTCACCACAGACTCCACGAAGTCGCCGTCTCTGTAGCAGTACCGCACGACGCACACGCACAACCGAAGGTTCGCTTACCAAACGGCATGTCAGCTCCCCAAAACGCGGCAGCTTCGCTTGGGCATCCGGCCCAGTTGGCGCCGGATGATGTGTCGGGTGCGGCTCCGACGCATTTCGACGCCCTCATCATCGGGACAGGCTTGCGCGAGAGCATTCTGGCTGCGTGAGTAGAAGCAGGAGCTGCTGACCGTGCGCTGCTCTTGGCTGATGGACTCTCTCAAATGCGAAAGCGCCCTCGCGAGGTCAGGGCGGACAGTGTTGCACATTGACGAGAAGCCGTACTACGGGGACAGCCAAGCGACGCTGAGCCTGCAGGAGCTCGTCGACTGGTCCGCCTCTGCTTCCTCTCCCGCAAGCAGTTCGCGGTACCATGGCATCGATCTGTCCTTCCCTGCGCACGAGCTCGCGTCGTCCGAAAGCACATCCGCCTCGACATCTGCAGCTCGGCAGCTGCCCGCGAATCTCCGGCAGACATCGCGCAGATACAACCTCTCATTGTGTCCCACGCTTGTCACGGCTGTCTCGCCATTCGTCGACACGCTCGTCCGCAGCGGCGTGGCCAAGTACGCGGGCTTCAAGCTGCTCGACGGAATCGCCATCCACGCGCCGGAATCCGCCGCGGGCGAGGCAGGATCAAGTGGAGGCCACCTCATACGGACAGCAGCGACCAAGGAGGACATCTTCAACGACAAGACGCTCAGCTTGCTCGACAAGCGGAAGCTCGTCAACTTCATCAAGTTCGCTACGAGCGAGTTCGAGTCGAGCGAGCGCGTCAGAGGTGAGCAACCATCGCACAAACATCCTTATTCTACATAGTCTGGACATGTTCATATGTACTGGGAATCGGGCAGATCACGGATCAGAACCCTTCCTGCAGTTCCTGGAGAGTCGTTTCTCGTTACAAGGCCGATTGCGGGACACGATCGCATACGCAGCGTCCCTCAGTATCGGAGGGCAAGAAGACACCGCCATCGATGGCCTGCAGCGGATACGAAAGTACCTGAAAGCGGTCGGACGGTTCGGGCGGTCGCCGTTCCTGCTTGCCCAGTACGGCGGGATTGGCGAGATCATTCAGGGCTTCTGTCGGTGAGTGCAGTACTAAAAGACAGCGGGATACGTCACCTTCGAGTCTGCTGATACTC
This sequence comes from Symmetrospora coprosmae, assembly GCA_008802785.1. Taxonomy (NCBI): domain Eukaryota; kingdom Fungi; phylum Basidiomycota; class Cystobasidiomycetes; family Symmetrosporaceae; genus Symmetrospora; species Symmetrospora coprosmae. Next base: position 51,225 of record VUYT01000035.1, on the reverse strand, counting down.
GGGGGCGAAACTGCGCACTGCCAGCGTGTGCGCGGTCTTTGGCGGGGTATACATGCTCGGTCGCCCGCTGGCAAAGGTCACGAATCCGACGGGCACCCAGCCCGCCAGTGTGCGGGTAGAAGACGAAGTTTACACGGCGGAGTATCTCATTCGCGCAGAGGCATCGAATACGCGAATTTGCAGGCGGATACACCGAGCCATCGTTATTCTGACTGGACCCATCCGCCTCGAGCTGGCCGCCTCGACAGCTTCTGACGCAGATGACGATGTCGACGGAGATGACGCGGAGCCGACATCCGACGCAAAGGGAGTGAGCCAGCAGCTCCAGCGCGCCAAGAACGCCCTTTTCGTGATCCCTCCCAAGGCGCTGGGAGACCTGCCTGCTCAGCCAGTCACGGCTTTGATGGCGGGAGAGGGCACCTTTTCTGCACCTGATGGCCAATGTGCGTGATAATGTTCTCACAACACGTAGTGAATGATTGATGCTGAATACGCAGCTATGCAGACGTCCTCTATCTATCGAGTGTCGCACCGGAAGGAGGCGCAAGCCAAAGCCCGCGCGAGGAGCTCGGGCCGTGCCTGACGGCTCTCTTGGTCGCGACAGATACTACCGAGTCAGAATCACCACCGGAGCAACTGGTCGCTCTGTACTACTCTGAAGATGTCGAGGCAGACCTGATGGTCAGTCAGAAGGGCAACCTCGAGCCGACCCGCGATACTGCCGGACATTACACAATCACATCGCTGGCAGAGGTTTGCGACGACGCGGTTTCGCAAGCGAAGCGGGCGTTCATCGCGGTCACGGGTGAAGAGGAGCTGTTCGACAAGTTGCAAGAGGAGGAGGATGCAGCAGCGGACGAAGAGTAATCTGCAAGTTGCCGGCGGTAGATGTCTGTAGTGCGTCGTGCGTATATGCTGTTGCTACAAGTAGAAACCCGTCGATCATGCTCTTGCGAAGCGAGCCGATATTTCAGAGACGGAAACCGGGAGCGAAGCCTGCGTAGAGTTTCCGAAGGCGTCAGCGTTAGTCAGGCAGCACTTGGACAGCAGTTCGCTCGCCTTCTCGTCGTAGTCGTCCCAGCGTTCATCCTCGAATTCGATGTCCTGAAAAGGCGTGCCGGAGTCTGCTCCTTTACAGCTCCATTGACCCTGAGCGCGAGTAACGCGGGTCCGTCAGCTTGCTCGGATGGATCGACGGCGACATGCCTGCTTACCCTCGGCTCAAAGTCCACAAATTCGCAGCCTCGACATTCGAAGACGGCAATCGCCGATTCCGCGTGCGTATCTGACCTTTCCAGCGTGTGCGCTGTCTGGACGGGCTCTTTGCCCTTGGGATCGTCGAAGGTCGCAGATGATTCGCGCTAAGTAGGAGGCAGACGGGACTGTCAGGTCTGCTCGCACCAGATGAAGCGGACCTGAAAGCTCAGTCAGGTCCATTCCGCGCACCTTGCAGAAGTCGCAGCGGAACACGAAGTTGGCCGTTCCGCGGCTACCTGACAGCTCGCGATCTTCCTGCGAACAGTCCAAGGCGTCAAGCGTCGAAAGTGCGAGCTTCGTCTGACCAGGTCAGCGTTTCGGACGCACACTGCGGCTGACGCCGACGGGTTTAGGGTGAACCTCGCGGCAAGACGAGCATTGCACCTTGACAAAGTAGGTGAAGTTGAGTGAAGACGGCTGGAGATCCGTCACATTTTCCAGAGTGGCCTGTGTAGACATCGAGGCTGCGTGTTGGTGCCCATAGACGTCACAGGCGCCGTGCACGACCCACCTTGAGCAGCAGCTTGAGCTTCTACGGCGATGGAAGGAGCTCCGGTTAGCCTGTTCAGCGTGCGCGTAACAATCCGCAAGCTTCTACGTACAACCATTGTGCGAATAGCTTTGCGACAGTGTGCGGGGCGGTCGAAGGAAGAGCGCCGGGCGACAAAGCAAAGGCCGTCTCTACCTCCCACGTCTCCTCCCTTGTCCTCGTCTCCCTCCCCACAAACCGAAGTCCACACGCGAGAGAAGCGACGTCGAAAGCAGCACCGTACATCGATCCACTGCTGTAGTATCGCCCTCATCTTCGCCGTCCTAGCTACAGCCCACGCTCGTTCCGCCGTTCGCGCTTGGTCGACTGCAGAAAATCAGGTACGCGGGACCGACACGTCGCAGAGTCTCAACGACAGCAGCAGGCTGACGACAGATAGTGCTTTGACAATACCATCCAAGCAAGTCAAGAGAGCGAGCTCGTCCGTCTTGGTGGAGTGGATGCCTCACAAGCTGGGCCAGCTCAGAAGGCTCTCCGACTTTCTGAACCGCTGCGCACAGCAGCCAGGGCCCGCTGCTTCGACCTCGACAGCACCAAGTCACGCTGGTGTGCCATCAGCACGGAGAGCACGAGATGCCCCGTCGTCCGTATACATCCCACAGCCTCGCGGGCAGGAGTTGCCGGCCCGCCTGAGGACCGCTCGCGAAGAAGCCGCAGTCTCGCTAGAGAGCAAGGACACACTGCCTCTCCGACGCTTTCCGGGCCCAAACGAGAACTGCACCACTCGCGCTTTGGGGAGACAAGTCGCTCTAGGAGTCAAGAGGCTGCCTCCGAAGGAGGGCAGGATAGAGATGGAGCGTCTTGGAAACCAGAAGCAGGATGCTCTTCAAGCCAGATATGCGCCAAAGCCGCTCGTGCGACGGAAACCCGACTTCCGCCTGCGATACTCCACGAGTGCACAGGCTGCCGCGCCTGCTACGGCGTACGGCGAGAGCGCCCAGGCGAGCACCAGCGCCGTCACTATCGAAGACGCAGTCCTTCTGGACATGCAGGAGCGAAGGCTTTCGCCGGTCATCGATGATGCTTGGACAGGACCTGGGTCACCGTCTCAAGAGTCTGTTTTAGAAGATGCAGAAGTAGAAAGGCCGGACAGCGTAGAGCCGTCCGCTGGAGAAGTTGAGCCGCGTGCTGAGCACGCGAGCAGCGCAGCAGGGCTTGCCGGCGATACTGGCAAGAAAAGACGGGGACCCAGTCTGCGTGGACCCATATCTTTGGCACATCGCAAAGTCATGAAGGGACGCTCATCAATGAACCCGTTGGATCAGGTCTGGCCTCGATATATCCCCGAAGCAAAGCACGCGGCAGATCTAGTCGGTATACTACGGCGAACGCTCGCCAAGTCATCGGATCGAGTGACGCTCGATGCCTGCCTTCAGCTACACGATCGGCACGCCTCGATGGCAAGCACAGCATCGTACAATGTCCTACTGCAGTACCTGCTCAAGACGCGCGACCAGTTCAGGATGAAATCCTTGCTGACACGGATGGACAGCACGGGTATCAAGCGGGATGCAGTGACATGGGATATATGGATGGAGAGCTTGTCAGGGAAAGCCAAGTGGCCTTTGCTGGTCGACGCCTACGAAGCACGGCAGGCGGCTGGGGTTCTACTCACCGCACAAGGTTGGACGCGCATTGCGCAAGCCGCGACGCGCAACGGGACGACCTCGCTCACGGATGCTGCCATCGAAAAGAGCATGTCGCCCATTTACGGCGCCATGTATCACCTGCCCCGAGGAGCGCGCTCGGAGCAGCTGCGCTACATGGCGCGCATGCCGCAAACCGACGTCGACCAGCTCCTCGCAGCAATGATGCCGACGGAACTCTCCCCACTCGACTTCCAGGCGACGCTTGTCGTCGCTCACCGGCTGGCCAAGCAGCGTAGATGGCGCGAAGCTGAAGACGTGGCCGCAAATTGGCAGGACCGCGCAGAGCAGCATCTGAAGCTCATGGCGCATGCATTGGCATCGATATCGACATCGGATGCAGAGCGCAATCCGGCTCCAGAGGGCGGCGCCGATGCTGGTAGCGAGCATCAACAGCTCCAGGCCAAATGCGATGCCTTCCGGTCGCTTTCTGCCACGAGGACCCTTGCCCTGCTGCACGTCTCGATTGAAGGCCTCGTCGTCAACCGTAGTCCACCTGCTGCTGTGCGCGCCTACCTGGAGAGCAGCATCGACCGACAGAACCCGAATCTCCCACTACGCCCAACCTACCAGACCATCTTCCTGGTTCTTACTTCCTTCCGCACGCACCGGCTACGAGAGCGTTTCGCCGCCGCGATGGACGCCTTGAAGGAGTTGGAGGGTAGCTTGAAGCCCAACTGCGAAACATTGGCGGACGTGTACGCGCGCTCTCGCTGCATCCGATGCGTGCGCGCGTACGCTCTGCGCACATTGGAGTCCTTCGAGACCGTCCAGCACAGTGCGGGGTCCGTCGCTGCTACGCGAGCCAGGGCGCTTGTTGAAGAGACGCGGCTGCGACTCAAGCACCTCGACAAGCAGTCCGAGGCGGTGGAAGAGGCGCTCAGCCAACAGGTGCGCACGCCCATTGCCTCACATAGTGACGAGCAGGCCCAGCATGTGCACACCCCGGAGAGGCACAACATCGTCAAGGAGCTTTGGCGCCAGCAGAGGCTGGAGTATAAGGCTGCGCGTATCCAAGATGCCAAGGTTGCGCAAGTGCGTGCCGCAAAAAGGGAGAAAAGAGCACGGTCCCACCAGCTGTGGAGGGAGAGGGGTCAGGCGATGGAGGACGAGGGCCTTGCTGCACTCGGGAACAGCTGAGCGGCTCAGATCCTGCGGAGGGACCAAACGTACAGACCAGTGTTCGACAGTCGGGAAAGGCGAGCAGGCTCTCAGGTTGCTGCCGTTCAATCGAGTACACAGTTCTAGAGCGAGCATGCCCGAGCCCGAAGCCCGAGACCGAGGAACACGGCATTGTTCACCCATCGGCGCGGGCTGCCGAGCCGAGGACGGCTCCCTTCGCCATGCTGCGGCTCTCATGATGCCATCTCTGCCATTCTCAGCTCCGCAGACGGTCTCCTTGCCTCTCCTTTGCTCTTTTCTGCTTGTACTTCGCAAGTTCCAAGGCACCTCCTGGAGCTCCGAGAGGATGGACCAACGCAGCACGTGCACCCCGGCCGCCGGCATGGAGTCGGACCCGAATGCCGAGAAGGCAGCTGCAGGCGGATCCCAGCACGAACAGTACGACTTGAAGACGCCTGCCGCTGCTGACGACGCTGCCGATCTCGAGTCTGCCACAGTCGAAGCGCCCAAGGAGGTGCTGAGGCTCGAGGATGGAGACAACCCGCAGACCTGGTCTCGGGCCAAGAAGGTGCCCCGCAAAGGTACCCTCCGCTGACGCACTGGCTGTCATGGACTGATGTACTTACACGTCCGTCTGCAGATCACCAACAACAGTATCCTCGGCCTTGCTACCTTGTGTGTGCTATCCGTTCAGGACCTGCTGCTGTAGCGCAGAGTGGCGGTGGCATCAGCGGTCTGACCCTCCCTTCTCGCTATCCTAAGCTCCCTCACATACTCTTCCTCCATCTTTGCACCTTCCCTTGCTGGTATTCGAGAGCACTATGACATCTCGAGAACGGCAGCGATCGTCCCTTTATCCCTATTCGTTCTTGGGTCAGCTTAGACGGTTTATCCATCAACTGCTACCAATCAACCAAGACTGACACAAGTTCTCTCCAGGTTCGGCATTGGCCCTGTTCTCGCTGGACCGACCTCCGAGGTCGCGGGGAGACGCCCGGTTTACCTCATATCTTACGGCGTATTCTCAGCATGCTCATGGGGCGTAGCGTACGCGCCCAACTATGCTGCGCTCGTCGTCTTCCGACTCCTGGCCGGTATGAGCGGATCAAGCTCTCTCAACAACCACCCTGCCTCGGTTGCTGATGTGAGATTCGAGCTCTAGCTCTTTGACGACACGTGACGACACTGATTCGCTCTGGCGATCCCTTCTGCAGTTCACTTATCCAGCGGAGCGCATGGCGTATACGGCCGCGTACGCCGTACTGGCCTTTCTCGGAGCATCCGTCGCGCCTCTTGTGGGCGGTTTCGTGGACTCGCGAGCGGGGTGGCGGTGGAACCTCATCACCACTGCAATTCTCGTCACGGTCTCTTGGATCCTGATCATTGTTGGGTGCCCAGAGAGTTTCGTACCCGTCCTACTTGCCCGCAAGAACAAGCACCTGGCACGGCGAGATGGCCCGAATCTGGCCACGCGGTACAAGAACGCTCTTGTAACGCCGTTCAAGCTGCTCTTCACAGAGCCGGTATTGGCAATTGTTTCGTTCTACCTTGCATTCTTATACGCCGTCTTCTATGCCCTCTTCCCTGTGCGTTTACGCTGCTCGTCTTGCGCATCCGAGACTAACGGACTGAGAGATCGGTCGCATTCTCGCCCCCACCGCAGGTCTTCCCCATCATCTTTGTCCAGATTCGCGGATGGTCGGAAGAGAGCCTGGCACTAGCATACATTGCTTTGAGCCTCGGCTTCCTCGTTGGCATCGTCGTCATCATCTTCGGGCAAGATTACGCGTATCGGCGGATTGTCAGCAAGGTCCCTCCAGGGCAGAAGCCGCCCCCTCACGCCCGGCTCGCCATGCTGTTCATCCTCAACTGGACCGTACCCGTCGGCATTTTCATCATCGCATTCTGCTCATATCGGCATGTACACTGGTTCGGCGACATGGTGGGCATGTTCCTCTTCTCATTCGGAGTGATCGTCACCTTTACAGGACTCATCCGTAAGCACAAACCTTCAGTCGGCCGGGACTGTGAATTGTCCACGCTGACGAGCCCATTTCAGCCTTCACGGTCGACATGTACCTCCCAAAAGCGGCGTCCGCCATTGCCGCTCAAATATCCACCCGAGCCATCCTTGCGGCCGCGTTCCCGCTCTTCAGCACCCAGATGTTCCAAACTCTAGGCGTGCCCGGCGCTTCGTCCTTGCTCGGGGGCGTGGCGCTCCTGCTCGTACCTGTACCCTGGATCTTCCGGCGTGAGCATGGTATCTTGTGACGGGAGTGACGCCTTGAAGCCAAGCTGACGGGTTGTTTCTGTCTCTGTCTCTGGCGCAAAGTGCAAGGCGGCCGCCTTCTCGGTAACAAGGTCGATGGGTGATTTGTAGAGAGTAGTATTGCTATATATATATGGTGTGGTGGGGAGCTAGGACGAGGCTCTGCGGAAGTTTACGAGTCACTTGATCTGTATCAATATTATCGGACCTTGGACTAGTCATTGGACAATCGAGTCCGGTGTCGATTTTAGCTATTAGTGCAAAGGGTACGACTGCTGCGGGCTGAAGCTGTCTGCGACTGTTAACGTCGAGTACCGGCAAAGACCGTTCCGCTGATACTGTCATTCTCTAGACCCGTAGACCCGGAGGTGACCAAGACGTCGAAAAGCTGACGAGACTGCCATTGCTCCTCGCACGAAATTGTGCTCGGTGCCCGGAGCGGTGCGGCAAACGCACTACTAGGTGAACCCGATCTACTTCCTTGCGCGTCCCCGACAGCTGCCTTAGAGAAAGGTGAATGCTGCGATGACGTGAAGGGTGGGATAGGCGCATGCGACGACGCGCACGAGCGTTAGTAAGAGAGAGAAGTTGCGCTGCTTGACGGCAAGCGGCATCCGGTAACCGTAGAGGGCGTGACGGATGGCTGCGCGGTTGACTGCTAGGTGGAGGATGCCTCGAGATGGAAAGGTGTCGCTGGACGAAGCAGAGCAGGTGTCCGCACCACAACGTTCCCTGATGGCAGATCCCAGAGCCTGCATCGTAGCGCTGATATAACGTTGTCGCTGCAGCGTTGTGCAAGCCGCTAGCCTGGGCAGCTGCTTCTCCCTCACGCTGCCCTGCCTCCCTCTCCCTTGTGCCATCCTGTACTCACCGGCGCGCAGCAGCAGCTATGGCGGATGCGGATGGCGCTGCTGCATCCTCCTCCTCGTCCTCCTCCTTGTCGGCCGAGCAGCGCCAAAAGATCAACGAGAAGCGTCTAGCCGGTGAGTCGGAGCAAGGCCTAGCCTAGATGTGGTCGGTCGCCCAGTGTCGTCACCGTGACAGGCCGCGAGGACGAGGACGGGCGACGGCTGCAACGGCATTGACTTGACTGACTGATTGCGCAACACGATGCAGCCAAGGCAAAGCACCGTCAAGCAGAAGCTGCCACCCGTCTGTCCTCCGAGGCCCGCAACGTCTTCAACAAGCGCCCGCTCGAGATCACCCCCGCCACATCCACCTCGCCCACGGCGCCATCTACGCGCTCATACCCCAGCTACGCCGCAGGAGTCGGCTCATCCCGCAATGCTACCACTTCTGTCAACGCACTTCAGGCCCTAACGTTCGGGAATGGCGAAGGGGCCACGGCTGGCAGTCCAGGAGACAAGGGAAAAGGGAGGTTGGGAAGAGACGGGTTTCCCATCGAGGACGATCCGAACAAGGTAGGTTTCTTGCACGCTTCAGCATCTGTCTTCCTCAGCTCACAATCTGCGCGCTCGCTGCTTGACTGGTCCGCTCAACACCCAGCCATTACCGAACCGCCTGGGCAAGTACCTCGACTATGACCTGTCCACGCTCAAGAACAGCAAGGGCGGATTCCTGCTCGACAACGAGGTCGAAGACCCGCGCGAGAAGCGCCAGCGCGAGCAGGAGGCCGAGCTAAAGAAGAAGCGCATCGAGGCAATGCAGAAGCAGGGCCTGCTCGACGACCACTTCCGCTCGCTCGACGAAAGCCTCAATCCGAAATGCAAGGTGTGTGAATCGCAGGAGATCGACTTCACCTTCAACAAGGTCTTCCGCGTCAATGTGTGCGCGAAGTGCAAGCACGAGAACCCAGAGCGGTTCAGCTTGCTAACCAAGACCGAGGCGAAGGAGGATTACCTTCTGACGGATCGTAGGTCCATGCCCTGCCTGTCGCCTCCCTTCTGGCGCACAGCTGACCGATTGCTGCGGTGCGCACGCACGACAGCCGAACTCAAGGACGCCGACATATTACCGCATCTTCTCAAGCCAAACCCGCATCGCTCGACTTACAGCAACATGATGCTGTTCCTGCGCGAGCAAGTCGAAGAATTCGCCTTCTCGCCGGCCAAGTGGGGCTCGGCCGAGGCGCTGGACGAGGAGTTCGAACGGCGCGAGGCCGAGCGAAAGAAGAAGAAGAACAAGAAGTTCGAGGAGAGCCTCAAAGACCTCCGCAGGCGGACCGCGACAAACAAGTGGCACAAGCGCAAAGAGGCTGAGCACCAGCACTCGTTCAGCGTCGACACGTACACGAACGCGCAGGGACAGACTGTCCAGTCGTGCAGCGAGTGCGGAGTGGGTCTTGAAGCGCTTCAATTGGGCCAGGTTGAGTAGCGACACTGACATTGCCTTTTCCACACTGCAGCTGGAGATCGAGATCGAGACGTTCTGAAGTAGGCTCAGCCAGCCCGGCCTGCTTAAGGTCAATACGGCCATGTAGCGGAGACAACAACAGTCACACTCTCTGTTGTCTGTACACTGTGAACTCATTCTATCAACATGTAGCGGCGCTTCGCTCGGACCGGCCTGGTGCAGGGGGGAGCTGGTAACGTGCCCTACTTAGGGAATTACCTTATCACCCCACAGACGCTGTCCGTTCTCTGCAAGTGGGAAAGGAGGAACATGATTAGCGCGAGACCTGCATTATGGGCATTTCTAGCGACGTACTCTTGAAGATGAATGGCATGGGCGTCAGGATGACCGCGATGCCGGCGAGCAGTGACGACGCGCCCGGGACGCCCAGCGCGCGATACATCTGAGTGCTGAAAAGCGGGAAAGCTGCCGCGAGAATGGCACGCGAAGAGACCTGTGCAGCGAGGGCAGATGCAGCTTGCGGCAGATACAGGTCGACGGTGAATGCTGCAAGCGAACAGAGTGTCAGCCACGAGCGCGCCGGGTCGGATAAGCAGCTGACTGAAAGCTTTGCTCACGGATAAGTCCTGTGAACGTTAAAATTGTCCCAAAGGAGAAGAGGAACATGCCGACCATGTCGCCGAACCAGTGCAGATGCGCGTAAGAGCAAAATGCGATGATGAAGATGCCGACGGGGACTGTCCAGTTGAAGAGGAAGAGCATCGCAAACCGGGCGTCCGGCGGCGGCTTCTGACCTGGTGGCATCCGCAATGCGGCTCTGTTGTAGGCGTAGTCCTGTCCGTATAGCAGTACCAGACCGCCGATTGCGAAGCCGAGCGACAGCGCTATATAGGAGAGGGCGAGGCTTTCCTGCGACCAGCCGCGAATCTCGATGTAGATGATTGGGAAGACCTGGGCGAAAGGGGAGGACCGTCAGGTCTTGCGCGTGCGATGTGTGGAACGCCTCAAGAGGCGCCACTTACAGGGAATAGCGCATAGAAGACGGCATAGAGGAAGGAGAGATAGAACGAGACGAGCGCAAGGACCGGCTCCGTGAAGAGTAGCTTGAATGGGGTGACAATGGCGTTCCTGTATCTCGTTGCGAGGCTTGGACCATCGTGACGGGCCATGTGCTTATTTTTGCGAGCCAGTAGCACCGGCGCGTAGCTCTCGTCCACGCCTACAAGGATCAGCAGCCACGAGACGGTGACGAGGATCGCAGTCGTAATCAGGTTCCACCGCCAGCCGGCGCGAGAATTGACGAATCCGCCAATCAGTGGCGCCATAGACGCTCCCAGGAAAGCCAGGGTGGCGTACAGACTTGTGTACCGGTTGCGTTCGCTGGGCGAGGTGAACTGGCAGGAAGAAGGCAGGAGGCGGAGTTAGCGGGTCCCTCTCGGCGGATCCTCCGACCTCACACTCCAGAGTCCATCCTCACGTCGGAAACAGAGGCGGGATGGTTATTGAGCGAGCTTGCCCCGCTCATTCCGGCAAGAAGGCGGAAGATGATCAAGGCAGCGTAGTTGGGCGCATACGCTGCGCCCCAGGAGAAGGCTGTGAACAAGCCGTAGGTGATGACATAGATGGGCCGCCGGCCTGCAACTTCAGAAGTGGGCCCGGCAAGGAAGGGGCCAAGGCCGAACCTGCGTCATGCATACGTGTGCGCGTCAGCGTCAGAATCTGGTTAACGGCAGACCTGTTTGCACGGAGCAACCCACGCACCCGAGGACGAAGAGAGACAAGGGCACGAGTGCGGCCTCTCTTGAAATGCCATAGTGCGCTTGAATGCCAGCAAGGGAGGGCGCGAAGATGGAAGATGAGTAGGTCAGTGCGCTGAGCGGGTAACGAGAGGGTGGCAAGCGAGCCAGGCTAGGTCAGCTTCAATCCGGGCTCTGAGGAAGAGACTGGAGCCTTTCGTTATCCCACACTCACAAAGTCGCAAGACCCAATATCGCATTGTTGGTCCGCTTCTTTGCCTTTGACCAGCCTTGCGGGCTGTCCTTCCCTTCGAGCTTCAGAATTTCCTTGGACGCCTGATCCGCAACGAGCTCCTGCCCAGCAGCACTGGCGGCTGTCTGCGTCTGAGACGTCGACGAAGACGCGGCTTCGGGATCACGCCCTCCATCGATGATATTGCTATCGAGCTCGGTCTTGGTGGTTGCCGGCGCACCCGGTCCGGGCTGAGCCGCCTGCATCTCGCCAGCTCGAGCAGTAGGCAAATCCTAGATCGCAACAAATGAGTGCAGACTCGCTGATGCTACCGTCATTGGCGCATATTATGAAGCAACAGCTGGTGCAGAGCTGAACAGGCACCGTCCCACACGCAGCTTTCGAGGCCGTCTCCGTCAGCCATCACCTGCTCAAGCGCATGCCATCCTGCCCGAGCCTCGGCTTCTTCCCAGAGGTTCGGCATTTCGGCATCTCTCGCAGTGCTCTCGCATGGCAAGCTGAAGGCAATCTCCGTCTGGGTTGAACGACATGGCCTTGAACAGCCTTCTTTCCTTGCCAATGTGCATGCGGCAATGGTACAGACGGATCAAGCGTACTGCTCGGCCATGATGAGCGCGACCAAGCTAGTCCACCCCGTGAACGGATGGCTCCGCCGCCCTTCGCCCGTGACCGAGTCGTACTGCTCCCACGAGTATCCCGTACGCTCGTACTCTCTGAACGTGTTGCTGATGATATCGGTCCGCAGCTCGTCATAGATCTGCGCAGCGAGTTGCTGATGAGGGCCTGCCTCTTTTGCGTAAATCTGCGGGACGGGCGTAGGAAGTCAGCTGCTGACCTCTACACGCGCGCGAAAGGCTCTAATAGAGAAGACAACTCACAGTATACAGGCTCTTGAGCGCCAGATAGTTCAGCGGAATCCACACGGGTCCTCGCCAGTAGTTCTCGCCCTGCCCGAAGAGCGGATGCGCCTTGCTGAGACTGCGGATGCCGTAATTGGACCAAAGCTGCTCCGGGTCCCGGACGGCTTTCAGAATGGCCTCGAGGTGGGGCGAATCGGGCTTGAGCAGGCCGAGCAGGAATGGGAAGATCGATATGTACCCTTGATGGCAGACATGTATCGACTCGTCTGTAGGAGGGCAGCATACAATTGTCAATTGCTAAAGGTCGTCCGCATGAAGCCTACTACGACTCACCCCATTCATCCACGCTCAGATCGCAGTACATCTGCTCTTCGTCGCTCCAGTGCAGCTCTAAATAGTATCCGCGCCACATCAGTCCCAATAGTGCGGTTGTCAAGCGCAGTAGAAAACGACCCACCATCGAGATTCGTGAGAATGGCCTTTTCATTCTTCTCGTATTCCCGCCGGTCCTCCTCCTCGCCGATGTACTCCGCGATCTCGCGCATGGTGCGACTGAAGAACGCCATCCAGCTCATAAGGTCAACGTGGAGCTCTCCGACGTGCGGCGGGGTCGCGCGCGGGTAGTCGTCCAACCCAGAGGTGAGGACGTGGTCGTTGCTCCGCCCACGCCAGCGGTACGCCTCGGTCCGCCCGCCCGTGACGCGCCGGCCCCACTCGCGGATCTGGCCCCGCTGCGTCGAGCGGAACCACGCGTAGTGCGTGCGGAGCTTGGGGTAGATGTCGGCGAGGAACGCCTTGGCCATTGCAGGCGACGCGACGTGCACAGAGCCGAGCGACTCGGCGGACGAGGCGGGCGAAAGAGACGCGAGAAGCGCCGCTGGCCCGTCGAGTGCGTCTGCTGCAGCCCCGTGTCCGCTTGCAAAGGGGTCCTCTGGTGTGGCCGCATTAGCATTGCCGTCGACGTGTTGCGCGTTGACGCGGTGAATGAAGGCTGTCACTGCCATCGCCAGTGTGGGCGGGTTGGCATATGCTGGATACTGCGTCTGGAACTCGGCCGGCACTTTGCTTCGTGCCTCCTCGCCTAGGATCTGCTCTCGCCCGACCCAGCCGTTCTCGTCGATGAGATTGATCCAACTTCGCAAGATATCCAGGCTTGTGGTCGGACCACACACGCTAATCAATAGCCGTTGAAGCAGTATCGTCCCCTCTGATTGTGTGCCTCACCTGATGTCGTTATCCCACGCTCCAACGTGCAGCAAGTGAAATCCCTCATCCCTATGTGGAGCAGAAACGGGATGAGCGCGACGAGCAATGCTCGTTTTTTTGCAGGACGGAGGGTACTTACCAGTAAAAGCCGCGCGGGAAGAAGGATCTGCTCGGCGTAGCGGTGAAGAGCTCCTTGGGTTCGGTCGTCTCCGGCCTCGGCTGCCGCTTCCCACCTTTTGAGGACGACGCAGCGCCTCCGATACCGCCCATGACTGGACTGTCGTCCTCATCATCCTCATCCTCCTCATCCTCCTCGTCGTACTCGTGCCTGAAGTAACGGTCGACGATCGAAGGTCCGTAGAAATAGCCCAGCCCGCCCATCATGTTGCTTGTGAGCGCTTTCGCAAACTCAACCTGGGCTGGAGGGAACCCTTTGGAAGCGAGCTGGAATGTCGTATCAAATCTAGAAGAGTAGAGGGTCGAGGACGCTTGCAGACCCGCAGAGAGGGCTTGGGCTGCCATTACATCGAAGTACGCATCAGCACGCGAGTAAAAGGCACGACGAGCGCGTCGAGACCCCCTCGAGACGTACAATCGAGCCTGCTTCCCGCTGTGACATCGCCATCATCGAGCGAATCGTAAAAAACGTCGAAACGGAAGGGGCCTTCGTACACCTTCTGGAAGGCGTAGAAGTTGGCGTCCTTGTCCCACGCATTGTTGAGCGCGAACAGGACAGCCGGGTCCGGCGCGCTGTCCTGGCCGTATTTGCCCATCTTTGCTTGTGCGCCCCTGACGGCCTCGCCCATGATGGCGTCCTTTGCGCGCCAGGCGTTGCCCATGGGCACGTTCAGGGCGAGGAACGAGTGCCGGTCAATCAGCGAGCCAAAGTCGTCCGCGTGCCGGTGTCGCGAGACGGGGCCGGAGGTCGAGAGCTCTTCTTGACGGAACTGGAAGGCCCCGAGGGATGGCACATTGCCTGAGAGGACGAAAGGCCCGTCGATTCCCTGTCGTACGCGGTAGCATATTGATCAGCATCATTCGACGGCACTGGAGGGAGCTTCGACCAGCGCACCTCCTCATCGTCTTCCTTGTGCGAGGTGACATCTAGGCTGCCGAGTCCTTCGAGGCCGTAGTACGTGATAATGGAGATGCGAGACGGTCTGGCTGCTCCCGACGCGCGCCAAGGCGAGGCACCTGCTCAGTTGACCTTGTGCATGGCCACGATGCTCCCAGCTTTCAGGAGAGCTCACAGCGGTCCAACGGCTCGCCAGATAGGCGAGCGGCCCAGCTCCCGCCATTCCCGCCGCTGACGGGGCTCTTGAGGAACTCTATGCGCAGCTGCACATTGTTTTCTGCGTCCTTGATGAGCTGCACGCCGCTCGTCCGTCCGTCGTGCTCGAGCCAGTTGTACGCGGTCAGGCTATCGGACTGTTCGCACGAGTGGCGGACCTCTGCATTAACGATGCGATTCTCAGCGCGAAGAAGGGAGTGTGAAGATGGAGACAGGAAAATGGACGGCCCCTCACTCGTGTACCCTTGGTAGTCAGTCATGCCGTACCACATGAGTCCAAAGAGCGGCGAGTCTCCCTGGACGCGCGCGCGCATCCCAAAGTAGAGGTTTGGCCTCTGCATCCATCGCAGGGAGGTATTGGACAGCTGGAGGTACTGCTCGTTGAGGTCGACAGCTTCCGGAGTCGCCGCGGTTGCAGCTGCCAGAAGAGGCAGCGAAGCCAGGGCGGCCATCCATCCAACGAGGAGCACGACGGCCGAGAGCATCCATGACTGCGAGCGTGCCATTGCCATCCTGACGAGGTGGATGGTATGTGCTTGCTGGTGCTGTTTCCGTCGGGGCTCTTCGATGACGCCGGGCGGGGCAGAGGGGAGGGACGAAGGAGCCTGAGGAGGCGGCGAGGGGATGGGCGACGGCCACGACGACGACGACGCGACCAAGACCTGGTCATCCTCCCACCATTCAGTGAGCAGCAGCAGCAGCAACATTGAGCATAGCGCGCAACAGCACTATCGTAGTCGTCGACGTCGACGCTGACGCGCGACTGTGCATTCAGCGTACCCGAGCATGTCCGCCATCATTCCCCAGTCCGGTCGCCCAAAGAAGCCAGGACCGCGTCTCGAGATTCCCCTCAAACTGCCATCAGGAGCAACGACGAGGAACGAGGCTTCGCACAATCACAGCAACGCCTCGTCCGAGTCGTCGTCAAACTCGAGCAGCAGCAACAGCAGCAGCACAACCCCGGGCGAGGAGCGGACGCCTTCGTCAGCGGCGTCCACCTCGGGGCCAGCGTCACTATCGGGCATGATGGGTGCAGCGGGAGGAGGAGGAGCACGAGGCGCACAGGGCTCTCCTCTCACATCGACTGCAACGGCACAGACACCACCGCGTACAGCGCCGCCCAAGCTATCCCTCTCGTTCAAGAACGGCGCCAATTCTCAGCCACCGCCGAGCTCCGGCTCGCTCGCAGTCGCAGCTGGGTTCGAGCAGCTCTCGCTGGACGAACATGAAAAGACGCTGCGTCCAGGCGTCCTCTCGTCGTCAACAGGTCCTCCGCCCCTCCCTCGAAGCAGTGGCAGTGGTACGCCCAACGGCAAGCCCAAGCTGGCCATCCAGTCGACATCCGCCGCTGCCGCCGCCGCGTCGCCATCATCGTTCCGCTACGCACCGTCTGCAGCATCGTCCAGCTCGGACCTCATGAGTCGCTCGCAGTCGTTCGAGGGACAGCTCATGGCCGAGACGAGCCACGGCGACGGGGACGAGTACGTCCTCTCTGCGGGGACGCTGCAGGACCTCGGTCGGCTAGGCGAGGGCGCTTCGGGCGAGGTGCGCAAGGTGCTCCACAAGCCGTCGGGCACAGTCATGGCAAAGAAGACAATACCCAGCTCGCCGAACGAGGACGTGCAGAAGCAGATTCTGCGCGAGCTCGCCTTCAACCGCGAGTGCCGCGCGGACTGGATCACGCGGTACTACGGCGCCTTCCTCGAGGACAGCGAGTCGCAGATCGCCATCGTCATGGAGTACTGTGAGGGCGGAAGCCTCGACGCAATATACCGGAGGATCAAGGAGAGGAAAGGGCGGACAGGCGAAAAGGTGCTCGGAAAAGTGGCAGAGTCTGTCCTGCACGGTCTCGTCTACTTGCAGGACCGCAAGATCATTCACAGGGGCGAGTGCACTCCCGGCGTCGTTGCTGCGAGGAAAGTCCAATGCTGAAAGCGATGCCCGTTCTCTTCCCGCTCCGCAGACATCAAACCCAGCAACATCCTCGTCACTCGCTCAGGCCTCATCAAGCTATGTGATTTCGGTATCTCTGGCGAGCTCATCAACAGCATGGCGGGCACCTTCTGCGGCACGAGCTACTACATGGCAGTGTGTGGCCGCTTTCGGTGCGCAAGCGCGTGTCACACGTGCTGACGAGCTTGTCCATCCATCGCAGCCCGAACGGATTCGCGGGGCCAAGTACACAATCACGGCCGATGTGAGCTCCACACAGCCATGGTCTTCCCCAACTGAACAAGGCTGACCCAGCGCGTATACACAGATATGGTCCCTCGGCTTAACTATACATGAAGTCGCCATGAACCGCTTCCCCTTCCCACCAGAAGGCGAGCCGCCTCTCGGACCCATTGAGCTGTTGACCTACATTGTCGCGATGGACACGCCGGCAATGCAGGACGACCTGTCGCAAGGCATCAAGTGGACCAAGGCGATACAGGATTTTGTCCGGCTCTGGTGAGTGCTGGCCACGACCCGTTTCTACGAGTCGGTCGCTGATACCGTACAATTCTGCACGCGCAGTCTCGAGAAGGATCCGCAGAGGAGGCCGTCGCCCAGCCAGTTGTTGCAGCACAACTGGATCAAGAAGTCGGAAAACTGGACTCCAGATCTCGCTGCCTGGGTTGCACAAGTCTGGGAGTGGTGAGGCATCTCCATCTGACTAGCTCTCTCGTTCTACATCTCGTCATCGTCATCATCATTCTCGTTCGTGCCTGCTGCAGAAGTATATCCTCCGTATCCATGTAGCCTAGTGTGCCCTCCTTGACGGCTCATCCAGATCTCTTTCAGCCGCCTGCTATCTGCCCGGCGCTGCGTCCTGATCTGCGGCTGAGAGGGTCCTTGCAGGAAGATTACTGACGTGCCTCCCCAACCATCAGAAGCGTTTTCGTACCGCATATTCACGCCCTCCTGCCCGCATTCCGTCAGATCTAGCCCTGTCACCGCGGCCGTGACGAACCCGCGTGCTTTCAGGGCGTTCGTGCGCCTGGCCGCGGTTACAACTTCTGCTATTGCGGCGGCGTCTTCAGCGTAGACCGTACTGATGTTGAAAGTTAGCATGTGTATGACAATGGAGAGAGAAGAATGCAATAGCGTCAGAGAGTCAGCACGGACGATATCCCTCTCTCTCATCGACCATGTTAGTCGTTGCGACAGATACTGTGCGTGCGTTGGCGTGGTCACTGCGCCGAGAGGCGGAAACGTCTTTACGACCTCGCCTTGCGAACCATCACGAAGTTCTGGTACAACCCCGTGATCTCTCCTCCCCCGCAGACTGTCAGGTCCATGTCGTTGACGCGAATTGTGGTGAAGTCCTTGCGCTCGTACAGCGGCGCGCCTTCTTTCGTGGCCTCGAGATAGATGGCAGCGTGCTTGTTGTCCGCTTCTGACAAACAGCGCTGTAGCAGGGCACTTCCGATGCCCTTGCGCTGGTAGTCGGGGTGGACATAGATGGACTCGAGGCCTTACGAAGATCAAAGCGGAACAAGGTCAGCCGAGAGTACCGCTTCGGACCCAGTGAAGGCACACACATATGTGGGGATGGTCTTCCATCGTGCTCTTGTACACCCTCCAATTCCGCGCCGCAAGCTCGTCCAGGGCCGGAAGGCCTGTCCAAGCCCCAAGGAACGCACTCTCCATCTCAGCAGTGATGTGCCCGTCCAGCACCTCGCGCCAGTGGATGAAGCCGACGATGCGCTCGGCCGCAGAATCCAGAGCTGCAAGAACGACGCTGTTTGGCGCGGCGATGTCGGAGGCGTGCGACGCGGCCCTTTCATCGAGCTGGGATGGTGTTAAGCCGCCGGGATACATGACCGTTTCCAGGTCATTGGACGCTCGTGCGGCTGTTGCGACGGCTGCGAGCGAAGACGCATCCTCGTGATGTGCGGCGCGCATGACCGTCTGCGAGGTCATATTCGGCAGTATGCGGGGTGGAAGGCAGACCAGCGAATGACTGAGATCATACGGCAATTTAGTCGAACGCCAGGTGTCGTACCGGATAGGACAAAGAGTGCATGCGCATCCACGAGCTTAGAGGTCGAGGGCAGGAGGCTTCGTGAGAAGAGGCAGTAGCTCGACTTCGCCGCGACGTGATCTGGTTGTAGGTTGGCAAAGACGCGTGAAAGGATCTCAGATGGCAGGTTCTCCAGGGTACGTCGGGGAGGTCTGTCAACGGCTCCATTGCGCGTTGACAGTGCCAGTTCCGCAAAGAGCTGGTGTTTGGTCTCTGGGCAAGCCCCGTGATTACGTCACGGCCATTTCACGTGTCCACCTCCTCGCGACCTCCTCCGTCCGGCGCCCCTCTCCCATCCGATCCAACAGCAATTAGGCATCTTCTCCACGCTCACTCGATATGACGTCCGCCTCTCCCGTGCTCATCATCGGAGCTGGCCTCGCTGGCCTCGTACGCGAGTTGGCCCATCCCATGCCATCGGCGAGGCGGAGATTCCCACGGCTGACGGACATCTGCACCCACCAGTCGCCCGCTCGCTCCTCAAGAAGAACATCCCCACCATCGTCTTCGAGCAAGCTGCAAAGGGCAAGTCTCCAGGGTACGGCCTGACGCTCCAGCCGTCGGCGTACCGACCGCTGCTGGACCTTCTCAAGGTGGATGAGGCAAGCTTCCGCAAAGCAGTTGCAGTCGATGCCGCCATCGGACGACAAGGACACGTCGAGAACGCCAACAAAGAAGATCTCCTGCGGGCTAACAAGCGAAAGTTGCGCGACTTTCTCGCTGAAAGCGTCGAGATCAGATGGGACCATCGCCTCAGGAGCATCAGCACGACAGAGAGTCAGAGCGTGACGGCCGAGTTCGAAAATGGCGAGTCAGTGCGAGGTTCTTTGCTTATTGCCGCGGATGGCGTGCATTCAATAGGTGAGCGCAGCGTCCTGCTGTGAAGCGATGCCCGGCCGCTGATAGCGGTTCTGCAGCCCGAGAGCAGGTACTGCCGCACATCAAGCCGGACGTCCTGCGCTACTCCGTCATCAATGGCCAGCGGCGCGTCTCTAGATCGCTCTTCGATGAGGTTTTCGCCTCCGCTTTCGCAAGCACGGCTTCCATCACCAAGACCCTCGGCGAGACCGGCCTCGTCATCTCCATCAACGATACCGAGCCAGAACGCATCTCGATCAGCTACACGTACTCTCGCCCGGCAAGCAAGGCGGAAGGAGGCGACAAGCTCTTCACGCCAGACAGGCCCAAGGAGGACGCCAAGGTCATCCCAGAGGCGTTCTTCGAGGAACTGGCTGAGCTTGGGGAGCTCGAGCAGCCATTCAAGGAGATCTTTGACGCCAAGGAAGCAAGAGACGACAAGCTCTTGTCGTGGCTGATGCGCTCCGTCAGGCTGTCCGATAATGATCTGGCAAAGTTGCCTAAGCGCGTTGGGCTGCTGGGAGATGCAGCTCATGCGGTGCCGATAGTGGTGAGTCTTCGCGCTGGACGCGCGTCCAGAAGCCGAGTGCTGAAGTTGAAGACCATTCTTCTCCACAGGCTGGAGAAGGAGGCAACCACGCCATCCTGGATGGGCTGCAGCTTGCCGCCGAGCTCGAAAAGGACCTCGACAAGGGCTACGGTAGTTTCGTGCAGACAGCTGCACCTCGATGGAGGGAAGGGATAGCAAGGAGCGAAGTAAATCTAGAGCGCTTGCATGTGGAGAAGAGCAAGCTGTAGCGTGTGTCAGCAAGAGCAAGTGACCTCCGCAAAACTCCGCTCGAGAAACTCCGCTGCCTCGGATCTTTCCCGGCTTGTCTTCTTTCCATCTCGTTGCAGTCCACCCCGGTCCCTCTCTCCTCTGCTCCACCAGCGTTTCGCAATCCCAACAGAGCGCACCAGACTCGCCGGCGCGACAGGACGGTGATGTCGGCGCATGATTGGACATACGATCACATGGCTGCGGAGGACGGTCTGAAGCTGCTCGGCTTCAGCGATGACGAGGACGATCCTATGCTGTTCAGTCGTACGAGCCAAGCTACATCGTACTCGCTAGCCTCCGGCTCTTCCGTCTCTCCCTCTACTCCGCACGAGCGCGAGATCGGTCTGGCTCAGCCAGGGGCCACGACCTCCGGCATGGCGTACCCCTCTCCCTTCTCGCGCGACAGCGACGTCATCACCTTCAGCGACGACGACGACGACTGTCCCCTTCCGAACATATCCGACGCTTACACCGGCACCGCCTCGTCTTCGATGACTAGAGCGTGCTCGGGCTCTTCTCCATCCAGCAGCCAGCATCACACGACTGCGTCCAGTAGCGGGACGGAGAGTACTTTTCTCGCACCTGATACTAGCACGGCCGTTACGTCACAAGCTCCTGATGACGCGGGAAACGAGATGGGCGAAAGCATGTCCGATGAAAGTGGGCAGACCGGCTTCGAGCGACTCAAGGCCAGTGAGATCGCCGCTGTATTGGCGGACCTGGAGACTCGCGAGATCGAGTATGTCCCGAACATGACAGAGGAACAGCGAAGGTGGGCCCCTGAGCCCGGCACCTATTTCCTTTTCTGTGTTCTCTCTTTCCTCGCTGGCCAGCCTTGCGTCTGTCTTACTGCTGTTGAGAGGAAGCTCACTCTTGTTAAAATCAACCATGACCCGCCACAGAGACGTCGTCATCGGTAAGCTGGAGAGCATGGCCATGTCCATCATGCTTCAGCTCGTCCGGTGCACCGCCAAGCTAGCACCCGAGACAAGCGATTGCGAAGAAGTCGGCGAAGACGGCGGAGCGAGCCAGAGCCAGGAGGAAGAGGAGGAGGACATGGATGGAGATGACGAGAACACGCAGACGCAGGGCCTCGGAAATGGAGAAGGGTCTTTCTCCGGAAGCCAGAAGAAGGGCAAGAAGGCGGCCGTCCGGACTGGAAGGCGCGTTCGCAAAGCCAAGGCAAAACCGCCTGGGGTCAGCATCAAGCTTGTCAATCGCAACAGGAACGCGTATGCTTGTCGTCTACCGAATGCGATGGTAAAGCTGTCTTTCAGATGCTATGCTGATTCCGCTCCCCTGCTTCCCTCGCCTGTGCAAACTCTGCTGAAGTGATTCCGAGGAGATTGAGGCTGGTGAAGAAAGCCAATACTCACAGCTTACATCCTCATCTCAGCGGAAAGGCGTCGGCGCCTCGCACAGGGAGGTCAAGCTCGCAGACGGGCGGGGCCCGAAGCAGACTGGTGCGGGTATCTAAACTCGCTTGGGCGGGAATTCTAGCGAGCTCACTCGCGAATGTTCCAGCCGTTCTACTCCGAGTCATGGAACTCTCGATGCAGGCATTACGGCGAGGGCAGGTGATGACGCTTCGGTAGGTCCAGCTTGGTGCGCGGCAGAAGGGAGCATCCTCGCTGAGGCTGTCAACTGCCTACAGCGACATCTACTATCAGGACAAAGCACTTTTCGGAACGCAAGCGTCAGTGGATAAGGTGAGCTGGCCCCGGACGCGTAATAATGTGGGCCAGCTAAGTTATAGTGAGGCGGAATCTCCAGGCTGCCAGCGATCTCGCTGCAACATTGGGCGTTCGACGAAGCGATCTCAATATAGTGCGTTTGCTGCTCAGCTAAGCGAAGACTAGATCAGGGGTACTCATGCTCAAGATGACTCGTTACGTCGTAGGCCGCCGCAGCCAAGGGCCTCGTATTTGGCCACCTCACTCTGGTCACCAAGGACGACAATCGGATTGACTGCCTCGCCAATACCTCCGTGAGCGGATCTCGAGACATGCAAGTCGTGTAGAGCATGTCATGAGACTCTGCATCTGTAACCACAGGGCACCCTCATCCCACCTACTGAGAGCTTGGCTGGTCTGGAGGTATCGCCCGACGTCCGCTTCGTCCTGGTCATCGAGAAGGATGCCATCTTTCGAGGTCTGTCGACATCGGACTTCGTCAACGACGAGGTACTCGGGCAGTCAGTCATCATCACCGGCAAGGGGTTTCCGGACGTCGTGACACGCGAGCTGGTTCACAATCTCGCTGACAGTCTCGAAGAAAGGTGGGTCTGGCTGCAAGCAAGCCCAGAATGGCCATCTACAGCTGACGCTGTCTCTCGGTGAATGTCTAGCGTTCCCATCTTCTGCCTCGTCGATGCGGATCCTGCTGGTCTCAGAATTTTTACGACCTACCGAGACGGGTCGACACAGATGTCGTTCGATGTCGAGAATCTGCGGGCCGATAGGCTCGAGTGGCTCGGAGTCACGGTTGAAGACATGCACAGGTGAGCAGTGTGGCGACCCACTTGAGGAGATGACAGCCTAGCGACGGCTGATGCCGTGGATCCGGATTCACAGATTCGGCACGGATGAAGCGTACCTCCTGCCGCTGACGGAGACGGACATCGCGAGTGCGAACAGGATGTTGGGGGAGCCGAAGCTGGACGAGGCTATCAAGTGAGTGCTGAACCCCTTCGCTGTCCAGCTTCACGATGATGAGCCGAGTTCACGGGTGCCGCAGGGAGGAGCTAGAGGCCATGCTTCATCGACAAGCTAAGGCCGAGATTCAGATCCTGTCATCGGTCAACCCAGATGGCCTTCGTGACTATCTGCGAGTCAAGATTAGCGAGTATTTCGAGCAGATCGTTCAGTGGGACGGAGAGCAGGAAGAGGTCGAAGAGGGCTGACAGGGGAGGAAGATGACCAGGGAGGTCTGGACGGCGGCAGGAGCTTTCTGCTTCAGCCCACACACCCGCATCGCTGATACTGCAAGATGTAGCCAGCTTCCGCGTTGCATGAGTGTAGCCATCAAATCACGGGACAGCGAGGGCTGTGTTCCCGCTGCAATGCCATACCGAAGCGCTCTAGACGCCTGTCAAGCGTCTTGCAGCTCGAGCGGCCCACAAGCAGACACGTCTTCGGGCCCTTCGCAGCGGTAGCAACAATGACAGCACAGTCATGTCGAGTCATACTGATTGCTACTGCCGCCCCTCGCACCACAGCGGCCGGTCCTGTCTGATATGTCAACAAGCGCTGAGCTCGGACGGCCGTAGCGACCGGGACTGGGCGAGAATGGGCCCGCCATCGAGGCGCTGGCCACCTCGGCAATGAAGGAACAACAGACTGATGCTGCGCGCAACTGACGCAGAGACGCACAATATTGCCTCCCTCGTGCTGTCCTACCGACCACCTCAGAGGGCTTCACCAAAGAGATAGGCATCGCAGGCGGTCAAGGCACCGCAAGAGGGATGGGGAAGGACGGCAGCGAGGCGATATCGTATCACGCAGGCTCGACGGCCTCGCACAGGATGGAAGGCATCCAGACAGTCAGTACTGGCGGGAAGCGCAGTCGTGGCAAGCGTCCACCTCCTGATGTGAGTGCCATGGCCGGCCGGACTGGGCGAGGGCGTAACAGTCCCACGCTGAGCAGAACGAATGGCCTCCCTTTCCAGCTAAAGGAGTATCGCCTCAATACTTCGCCGTCCCTTCAAGGCTTTCAGGCGAGTGCAGCAAAACCGCTCCGTACCGAGCCTGCGTACTCCGCCAACAGCGCCCCGACGGCAAGAAGCATCTCGCGAGCGCGCGTACCCTCCTCTATTGGCGTACCATCTGCCACGGCTACAGAAAGGCGACCGACGCGCTTCACATCGTCTCCGGCCGCTCCCCAGATTGGTGTCGGTCGAGGCGCGCATCGACCGCCCACGGCCTCCTCCCCGCATCTCGGTCCGCACCCCACCACATCCAGACAGCAACGTCTAGCGCCGAATCATCAGTCGCCCGAGGTAGATGCAGCCCAGCATCCACCGACTGCTTCGCGACAGCCCGATGCTCGCTTCGAGGCATTCATGAACAGGGTCGGTAGAGCGCCACAGCCAGCTGCCTCAGCCCAGCACGGATACTCTCAACCTCATTACGCGGTGGAGTCGCATCACCAGCGCCCTTCTCGAAGTCGCACGCCTTCGGTAGCAGCACCCGCTCGTGAGCCACCTTCACCGGAGATGGACCAATTGGATGCCGACTTCATCCTCGCATTCGCACGGGAGCACCAGCTCGAGATGGCGGCTGAAATAACGCGTGAGCTAGCTGGGCGATCGGGCGGCACCTCTCAGCCTGCAGTGCACGCGATAAGCAACTCCGAGCGTACACCTAGGACACCCCAGATTCCCTTCGAAGCGGGGCGCGGTCCTCAGCAGCAGCAACTGCAGCTGCAGCATGCTCCGTCATCGACATCGGCGCCTCCTCGCGGTCCGGGACAAGCCAGCCTACCATCAAAACCACCTCGACCACCTCGTTCGGAGAGACGCACCACCCATTCACCTGGAGCACCGCTTCCTGCGCAACAGGCTCCTTCCCGCGATCACACACTCGGTCAAGCATCTGCTATTGCTCAGTCAAGCTATAAGCAGGATGCTCGCAGCTTGCCAGCCGGTGCCTTCGACGATGCACCCGAGCCGGATCCCCAGCACCGCCCGCAGTCCACGAGGCGCAATCGGCGCCCCTCAGCCGCATCTCCTGCACTACCACATCTTTCGCAATATTACCAAGGAGACATCAACCAGGTAGCCTCCATCATAACCCATGACCTGTCCCGGTCGCATCACCCGTCAGCCAGCCCGCTCGTCCGCAGTCTCCGGAACGATCCGGCCGACTTGTCCGTCAACAAGACGGCGACGTTCGAGGACATTGTGCCAGACGCGCCAGATCCGTCTCAAGATGATTTTGAGCGGGACAGGCGGCTCTCGAGCCTGCTCAAAGGCCTCGGCATTCCAGGGCTGGACAGTGACTCGCCGTATGCGCGGCGTGACAGCGTTCCCACCGCTTTGCGCGAAAGTCTGGTGCAGCTGAAGGAGGACAGGGAGGATCAGACCAGCGCTGCGCAACCAGTAGAAGGCAAGAAAAGCTTTCTCGTGGAGCCAGCACAAGTTGCGGCTAGTGCGTGCGACCAGGTGGCGGGTGCGGGCGAGCAAGACGATTGGGGCTCCTGCTATCCTGACAGTCCTAAGAGGGAGCGGCGCCAGTCGGTCACTGCCAGCATGGCACATCGGTCTCAGCCACCCACATCTCCGGCACCCCGACATTCCCACCAGCACCATCCACCTTCCCCGGACCAGGCCTTGCAGGACTCACGAGGTTTGGTATTCGACCAGACACACCCCGCTCGATCCGCGGGTAGGCAGCGCAGCAAGTCTAGCGGCGGTACAAGGGCGGCTCTCAGAACAGACTCGCTTGCTGCAATGCAGCAGCCCGTCTTACCGCCCGCGAGATGGTCCGGCTATGCGTCACTCGATCCTCGAGCGAGTTTCGGCGTCACCGATTCTGTCCTCGCCAGTATCCTCGCCTCAGACTCGTTCTGCCTCCCGAGCGGGATGCGCATGAGCACGGACCAGCTCGCCGCTCGGCTCAGCGTAGACCGACACGCTCTCCGTGCGAGCATTCAGCAGCGGCTTTCAGTGCCCCCTCTCTCGCCTGGCTCGCCCTTTCTAACGTCGTCCGTTGGGTCATCGCGCGTGTCCAGCATGCAGTATTCGGCGGTCCCGCTCTCGACTGGGGATTCGCGGCAGTCTTGGGGTCCTGACACACCCGATACCCAGTACTTCGGGGACCACGGCTATGGCGAAGAAGCAGACTATCGCTTCGGCGAAACGTACAAACCAGATCCTAGGAATGGTCAGTCAACGCAGCAGCCTGAAACTTCATTGCGTTTCGAGTCGTACACCTCCGGACAGCCTGAGCCATACCCGCAGCAGCACTTCGATCCAAATGACCTTCGCCATCTCGAAGTCGTCCGAGCACTCGAAGAAGCAGAGCAGCGCGAAGCAGTGGAATCGCAAGCGCAGCCCGCGGAGATTCCGATAGCCTCGTCGGCGCCCGAGAAAACTCCCGAGAAGCGCACGCGCGCATTGTCAATCAGCGCCTTCCAGCGACTCAGCAGCAGCTTCTCTGGCTCAACAAGCAAGTCCAAGGGGCGCAAGAGGCTGCCGAGCTTCTTTGGAGGCGGCAAAGATAAGCCGGCCACGCCTGCCGTCTCTCGCATCGAGTCTGGTACGACAGCATCTAGGGCAGCCTCGCCTGTACCCAGTGTCCTGCAGCCCGTCCCGAAGGTAGCAGGTACACCCGGTACCGGACGAAAGCGGGCTCTAACTGGACCGGCGTGTCTTATTGACATCGCGAACGCGGTGACCGGCAGTCCCGACTTCTCGCAGGCACCGTCGTCATCCTATCATCCGACCCTGCAACAGTCGGGCCATCACCTCATCTCGCCCCTGCCGTCTGACAAAACGTGGCGGTCTACAATTCCGCCCGCCATCTACGACGAGATCAGCCGGCTGCACTCTGCGAAGGAGTTGCGCCGACAAGAAGTCATCTACGAGCTGAGTCAGACGGAAGAGTCGTTCGTCAACGGGCTGCGAGGCGTCGTCAAGATCTTCAGTCACCCTCTCCGGACTCCGCAGGGCCGCTGGATCGCCGGTGTGCCCGATAGCGTCTCGCGCCTCCTTGACTGGCTGGACGACATTGTCCGCCTACATTCGCGCTTGGTCCTTGCGCTTCAGCAATGCCGGGCCTCGCAGGGCGTCGTGCTCCTCCGACTTGCAGAGGCGATTCTGCCCTTCATCCCGCAGCTGCAGGTGCACCAGCCGTTTTTAGTCCGATTCGACGCCGTGGTGCGTGACATCGAGGAAATGACGCAGAAGCCCGACAGCGAATTTGGCGAATTTGTCCGGATGCAGCAGGGACTGCCTGAGTGTGGCTCTATGACGCTGTCGAGCTTCCTTCTCAAGCCTGTGCAAAGACTGATGAAGTATCCGCTATTCTTCAAGGTAAGCTGCAAACAGCTCAAATACTGTCAAGACATAAACTACTCACACCTGCATTGTATGTGGCTCCTCAGCAACTCTGTGACCTCTCTTCACCAAACCATCCAGACCATGGAGACATCCTCACCCTGCTCAACGTAACAGACGGCATTATCCGGGTGATGCAGGAAGTCAAGGTGCGCGAAGAGGAATATGGGGACCTCAAGGAGTTCTCTAGCAAGATCTCGGGTATGCCAACGGGCATGTCGCTCGCTCGCAGAGACCGGCGCTTGCTTGCGCACGGCATGCTACGCCGCATCCACCTCAGCGAGCGGGAGCTGGCTGCGCTCGAGATCACCTCGCAACCTTGCTCAGCTGGCATGTCCCGCGCAGGCCGGCACTCGCCTGCATCCTTCCTTTCCGATGGTCCATCCTCGCTCTCTGGTGCCTCGACACCTGGCAGTCTGCGACCCCTCTCTACAGTATCGTCCAAATCATCCAGCACCCGCAGCTTCAGCACGATGCCCAGCCGCTCTGGCCAGACTGCCGACTTTGGCTCATCCGGCCTGACTGCCCACAACCCGTACTTCCCAGCATCCACGACCGTCGGCTCTGTCAGCATGTCGCGACGCAGGCAAGCTTCGATCTCATCCTCGCTCAGCGGCTTTGGCAGTGCCAGCGGAACTGGCGGCCGCTCTCCGCGGACCGCCAAGACGAAAGAGACGCCCATCCAGGCCTTTGTCTTCAATGATCTCGTCGTCTTCGCAACCAAGCATGCCGATGGTCTGCGAGGCGGCCTGATGAAAGGCAGCAAGAGCAATCTCAAGGCGTATGCGAAGGAGGAGAAAGGCGCCAAATACAGAGTCGTGGACGACTGGGGAGCAGCCAGAATTCTCTCTGTTACGGACGTCTCGGACAGAACTGGTGCGTGGTCCGCTGGCCTCGCTCTCTTTCTTCGGGCTCTTCACTGACCTTGGTCTGCTGTGCATGTCAGGACACGAGCATCTTCTAGCGCTCGAGCTGCTGCCGGTCTGGACGGAGTCCGACTCGGTCTCCTTCACTCCTTCATCCGCAGCATTGGCGACCACAATCTACGTGACGACATCCGACTTCACGTCCCGCAATGTGCCTCTCTCGCGTCAGGCGCAGCTACAAGAGCGTGCACAATTTGTTCGCGCGTTTGAGCAGTCGTACATCGCCACGATGCGCTCGCTCGTCTTTCCAGACGGTGCTGGGGAAGGGAGGAACAGGCGGACGGGCGACGACGGCAGCGGCAGAGCCGATCTGGCTCGCAAGTATTCGCGTGCGGGACTTTTAGCCAGCTCATCGTTCGCTGCAGCTAGTAGCTCGAGCACGTCTGTCAAAGCCACCGAACCGTCACTGCCAAAGTCGCCCTCGGAGCAAGCGCTCGCAAGGAGCACTACTGCTCGGAAGACGGCCAAAGCGCCCGGCGGTCCCGGTAGTCGAGCGGCACGAGCCGTGCACTTGTCGTCTGCGCTGTCAGGGCAGCGCAGCGCCGATGACGAGACGCAGGAGCGTGAGTGGTGGGCTATGCGGTTCAACAAGGTGCGCGCAGAGCTGGCGTACGAAGGGAGCGACACGGGCTTGCTCGCGCTCGCAGCAGAGCAGCTGGACGATGGCTCTGGTGCAGCGCGCCTCGACCGCGGTGGGCTGGAGCACGTCAGCGAGCGCGTGCGCGCCGCCGAGAGGGAGAAGCAGCGCGTCATGGACCAGGTCCGGAACGGCCTTGTGCGCAAGAAGGCGCCGTCGCCTACTCCGCCGTCCCTCTACAGTCACCCAGGCGCCAGCGCGGATGAGGAGACAAGCACCGAGACGGAGACGGTGTATGATGACGATGACAACGATGATGGTGCGTACCGCGAAGACGGAGAGCCAGCGTATCGACGCGGCGGCCGTGGCCGCGAGAAGTACGACGATGGGGAGGAGGAGGACATCAGCGAGAGCTGCGCCGAGAATGCAGTGGCTGTGATACAGCACGCTCGCGTGGCGATCAGACGGCCCAGATGACCGTATTTCTCTCTGCTTGTATTCGAGACGTGACGTGCGAGATTACGGACGCAGACACGACACGCTCGCTTGTGTTCGCTACTTTCGATATTTGACTTTCGACAATGTGATGACTACCATGCTTCCCTTTCTCAAAGAGGCCCGAGTCGACCCCTGGCAAGGCCGTATGAATCAAGATATGCCGCCCGTCTCTCAGTCGTCCTTGGCCGTGGCGCGAAGATCGTATTCGCACTTGCTAGTGAGCATGTGCGCACCTATGCTCGCGAGTCGACTTTTTCGCCTTCTCAGCCAACGGTCTGCGAGCATCTGCTGCCTGTGGAAGGGACGCCGAATGCCAGATCCGATCGTCTGGCGACTTCGCATCGCGCATGGCTGTCGCTGCCTGGGCTTGCGCCTGAGGTTCGGCTCTCAATCAGAGTCTACCTCGTGCCATCGCCGTACACCTCCCTGACGCGCTTCTCGAAGGCGCCCATGATTTTCCCGCTGACTCGCTGGAACGCTGCGCCGGCAGCGGCGGCGTAGAGCGGGTTGGCAAACTCGTATGCGAGGTCTATGCTGACGAGGGTAGGGTCGTTCGCATTTGCGCTCGAGGTGCACGGCGTCGAGCTGGACGCCGTTGTAGAGGGTGGTGACGACGAGTCTGGCGCGCCGGGCGTGGACAGGGCGGGCGAGGCGTGGGGTAGAGCTGTGCTTGGATGCGGCGCATTGCTGGGCGCGGGATGCAACGTCCATGTCGTCTTGAGTGTCTTGAACAGGCTAGACGGGCTTGAGTAGGCCTGCGGTTTTCACCTCCCTCCATGTCAGCAATCGTTCCTGTATCTGGAAGGCCGTACGAGAGAGCAGGAGACGCACAGAGACGCGCGAGTACTTTTCGCACGTAATGTGCGATGTCCACTCCTCGTTGAAGCCCATGAATCCAATCTTCATGATGTGGTCCATCTTGTGCACGTCACCGGGCGCGCCCGAGCCGTCGATCCACGGGCTGTCCTTCATTTCTCCAGGACCGTCGTGCGATACGATGCGGCTCGTCTCGACGAAGGGCAGGAAGCGGCGGTACGAGTTTGTGTCTGCGACGATCGAGTATAGCTGGCGCTGGTTGTATCTGCGTGCAGGTACGGTAGATCGATCGGGTACTCAGCACGCGCACCTCGCCGAGGAGGTGAATGGGACGGGTGCAGTCACACACGGCAGGATCTTTCGCTCGTGGAAGGTATGCAGGCTGCCGTCCATCTTGAATGAGCCGCCTGTCCCTGTCCCTGGCGAGTTCGAGTTCGCGGTCGAGCTGTTGGACCTTCTCTGAATGCGGATGCTGCATGATGCCATCAAGGTGGATGGTGAGGGTGAGGGTGACGGTGACGGTGACGAGCAGGGCCGCGATGGGCCGCGCATGGCCCTGCATGAGGAGCGCTGGACTGATGCGAGCATGGCTGCGATGCGATGCGATGGGACAGAGTGCGGTGCGATGGATGGATGGCAAGGGACAGACGTCGGTGCAAGGGACAGCGAGCCGCTCACAGGCTCGGCCAGATGGCAACCGCAGAGATACAGTGAAGGATGGACGATCTGCTGGATCTCGACTGGACAGCGAGCAGCAGCACATCCACGAGCAGCAGCAGGCCACACCATGCTGCCGCTGCTGCTGCTGCTGCTGCTGCTGCCGCTCCGCGTCTGGGGGGACAGCCGAGCGCGTTCAGTGGGAGCAGCAGCAGCAGGATGGCGCCCAATTACCACCAGTACAACAGCAATGGCAGCAGCATCAATGGCAGCATACGGAGAGCAGCATCCCCAGCTGCTATGCTAGCCCCATCCTCCACCAAGGACGCCTTCAGCTCGCTGTTTGATGGGAGCGGCCCAGGGACGGGGACGGGGACGGGGACGGGGACGCGCCCAGCCAGCAACAGCAACAGCACGATGAATAATCTCACCATGCAGCAGCGGATGGAGATGCAGAGGCAGACGGGTGCGACAGGGTGAGCGACCAACTACACGCCTACTCGTAGACCGCGCGTCTTGCTGCCCGTGCTGATTGATGTACTGGCTCCCAGACCCACGTCGAAACCCGCAGCAAGCGACCCTTGGGATTTCGACCTCCTCACATCTGCCACGCCCAGTCCATCGTCATCCTCCGCTGCTCCTGCTGCTGCTGCTGCCACGAAGTCCCTATCGACCGCCGCCGCGCTGAGCCCAACCTCGACGGGCACCCTGAGCCCGCGAGGCGGCCACGTAGGCGGATCCGCATCCACGTCCGCACCCGCATACGCCCCTCAGCGTGCACGAGCCTCGAGCCCCTTTGACGATCTCACCGACTTTGCTGGACCGCCGCATGCACCCAGCTCCCCATCCGCGGCGACGACGACGACGACGGAAAGCGATCTCGACAACGTGCTGGGCCTGCTGGGACAGCCCGTGCCCGTGCCCGTCTCGCAGGTACAAGCAAGAAGAAACCCAGCGCCATCGCCGCCACGCATGTACGCTCCCGCTCCTCGACGAGCAGGCGCACCGGCAGCCGCCGGCACGCCGCCCATGTCTTTGTCCTCGTCCTCGTCGCGTCCGCCCTCTCGCGCAGTACCCGCCCGCACGCCCTCGCCCCCGCCCCACATCCTGGGCCAGATCGTCATGATGGGCTTCAGCGTGCAGCAGGCTCGCTTGGCGCTCGCTGCCACCCTCGGCGCGGATCGTCCGGGAGAGTGGAGCGCGCAGGCCGCACTCGAGGTCCTGGCTAGCGACGGCGCGGCGAACGCGCAGCGGAGCCAGGAGCAGCCGAAATCGCAGCGGATAGGGGCAAGAGCCCGGGAAGGCAGCGCAGGGTATCGCGACGCGGATCATGATGAGCAAGAGCAGATAATGCGTCCTCGTTCACGGCAACACGATGCGGAGCATGAGCAAGAACAGGAACGGAAACGGGAACGGCAGAGCTCGTTGCGTATTGACAACGCACAGCGACGCGACCGTGCTCAGCCGAGCCGTTCACAAGCCGCATCACCTGACCAGCAGCAGCAGCAGCAGCAGCAGCAGCAGCAGCAGCAGCAGCAGCAGCAGCAGCAGCAGCAGCAGCAGCAACAACAACAACAACAACAACAACAACAACAGGGGGATCTCCTGGCGCAGGCGTCCCTGTTCGGCTCGTCCGTCTTCAGGTCGGCCAACGCGTACTGGAAGACGTCGCGTGCGCAGATACAGAAAGCCGTCGAAGAAAACAAGTTTCTCGCTGTGCACGCCGCGAGTCTCCCTGGCCTTGCCAGCAGCTCGGGCTCAGGCGGAGCACAGGACGGCGGGCGCCGCTCGACCACGCCCGGCTCGGCGGCGCAGGGGAGGCCGAAGTGGATGACGGAGGCTGTGCGCGATGCAGCGCAGGAAGACCCTGAAGAGCGGTCGGCGCCGAGAGACGGAAAGGGCCGCCAGGTTCCTGCATTCAAGGACGACGATGTGGACGATGTGGAGCTCAGCACGAGAACAGCTGGCAGATCTGGCCAGGAGACAGCCCCTCAGACTCAGGCCCAGCCTCACGCTCGTCGGCCACAGCGCGAGACCGAGATCAACCTCTTCTCGGATGACGGAGATGGAGTACTGGCGGCGCATCCATCGGACCGTCAAGCTCGATCGCAACCACCGGCAGGAGCAGCGGCTCCCCAGGCACTGCGTGATCCAAGAGCAGGTCTGCGCGCGCCAGAGCCTGAGCATCGCGTGTACGCTTCTCCGAACAGGCGTAAGCCTGCAGCCGCCCTGCAGAGCTCTCCTTACGCACCAACAGCGACCGCACCCAAGCCGCAACGCCCTGCACTCCCGCCACGCGTAGGCGTCGCTGCGTCCGCCACAGCCCTCACGTCGAGCCAACAGCACCGCGCCAAGGGGAACGAGCTATTCAAGCTGGGCCGGTACGGCGACGCCGTAGAGAGCTACACGCGCGCGCTGGACCTCTTGCCCGAAGGACACCTGGGCCGGATTGCGATATTCAACAATCGGGCGAATGCGCGCCTCAAGAACGGCGAGGAGAAGCGCGGGGCGGAGGATGCGAGCGCGGTGCTTGCACTCGTCCTTGGCCGTGTGGCCGCCGCTACGGCCCCGCCGGCAGCCTCAAAGGAGGAGTACCAGGCTGCCCTGTCTCAGCTAGAGGCGTGGCGTCCAGCTAGCGCGGCGGAGGGCGATGTAGTCGACGCACACGACGCGCTGGGTAAAGCGCTGGGTCGGCGCGCAAAGGCACACGAAGGGTGCGAGAAGTGGGGGCTCGCCCTGAAGGATTGGAGCATGCTCGTCGAGATGGGCGAACCGAGGGTCACGAAGAGCGCCGGAGGGATGGCACTGATCTCGAGCGGGCTCGCGAGATGTCGCAAAGCGGCGGATGGCGCTGGGGCCGCGTCGCCGGCGTCGGCCTCCAACAATGGCAATGGCATGCCAGCGATTTCCAATAGTGCGAGCGCACAAGCGTCCGCCAAGTCAAGGACGCGTCCGCGGCCTGCTGCACCGCGCCCTAGGCCGTCAGCTGGCGCCGCAGCTCCGTCAGCCGCAGTCAATGCGCTGCGCGAAGGGGCAAAGCGACAAGAGGCAGAGGACACGGAGCGGCAGCAGCTGAAGGATAGCGTGGATGAGCGCATCACTGCCTGGAGGGGAGGTAAGGAGACCAACCTCCGCGCGCTGATTGCGAGCTTGGACGCAGTGCTGTGGCCGGGCGCCGGCTGGCAGAAGGTCGGGATGCATGAGCTCATCACGGATGGCCAGCTCAAGATCCGGTACATGAAGGCCATTGCCAAAGTCCACCCAGACAAGGTGAGTCGCACCCCGCTCTTGCCCAATTGTCGATGCCCGTGAGCTGACGTGCCAGTAATCCTCTGATGCAGATCAGCAAGAGCGCCTCCGTGGAAGAGCGAATGCTGGCAGACTCAATCTTTAGCGGCCTGAATGATGCCTGGACGGCTCAGCAGAAGTGAAATACTCTGTGTTTGGTGTGAAGGCCGGACCTGCTGTAGGGGCAAGCAGACCAGCGTGCAGAACGTATAGCATGCAGTATACATTAATCGTTACACAGCCCTTCTGCGCACTGTTGCGATCTAGATTCTAGGTTTCACAACGCTGGAGACGGAGGGAGAGTCAGCGCTGTGAATCACAATGTCACCATATAACTCGCTACTCACCATCGAAGTTGATGAGATGCATAGCATGCCGCCGTTCCAATTCGTCCTGACGCTATGAGTGAAATAAGACGCGACGCGTTAGCATACTGATGATCCGGAGAAGGGGTCGTGGGGCCGACTTGCCTTTTCATTCAGCGAAAGGACCAGCACGACGACAGCGAGCACGACGAATGCCGTGACGAGCGCGACGCCTACCCAGAAGATCCACCATCCGGGCTGGAGGAAGAGCTGCTTGTTCCACGTGCTCGGATCCTCACCATCCTCTGGCTGATACGGGACGACGACGAGCTGCGAGTTGGGTATCAACCCCTCGATCGAGAGATAGTGCGCATCCTGGTGCCGCGTGCTCCCTACAAACAGATTCTCGACGTAATTGTTGGTCCGCCCTAGTCCGATGTACGAGTGTGGCGCCTGAGAGGACAGATAGCCCGTCTGTGGCAGCTGCCCCACTGACGTCGCCTTTCTCGCGCCGGTCGGGTCGAGCACGGTGAACTTGTACGAAGCTCCAGAGTAGCTCACGCCGTACGGCTATAGAGAAGCACGGTGTTCAAACGATCTCAGCAGCGCGCTGGCAAGGAGGCAGAAAGCAGCCCCACGGACACCCACTTTGTATCGCGTCCCATTCTCGTCCTGGCAAACGCCCTCGCACGCCCCATTCCCAAAGAGCGTCTTGAGGAAGAAGGCGTCATGGTAGTAGTTGTTCTTGATGAACGTGAATGTCCTGCTCGCACCGCTGCCCTTGCCGTTGCGCTGAACGAGAATGTCCAGGCTGCCGTCCTCGTCAATATCAAGCCAGAGTGCCGAGCGCGCGTCCGAGATGCGATTGAGCGCGCTTGCGGACTCGCCGTCCATGCGCGAGAATGTCCGGCGTGATGCCTCGGTCTCGGCTCGAGAGCAGGTCTTCTTGTCGCAGGGAATCGATTGCAGGAGTGACACGCTCCCGCTCTGCGCGGACGAGTGTGAGGCAGACACGACCAGCAGGTCTGGATGTCCGTCCTTGTTGAAGTCTCCGATCCGCAGCGGGTTGGGAAGGGCACCGCGGAAGGATGGGTCGGAAAGGATGATGTGCGGCGCGGATGGGAAGAGGGTGGACATGGGTATCCGCTGGAAGGCCTTTAGGCGATCACAGTGCAGGAGAGGAGGTCAGACACGTGGCTCAGCGAGGTTCGAGGCGCCATTAGTCAGCCAACCCACCGAGTTGCTCTCGCTTTGCGTGAGATCAAACTTGAACTGGTCGTCCGCAACGCAGAGGTCTGTCGCCTCTCTGCACCTCCTCTTGCTCTGCAATACAGTCTGCAAGTTGACGCCAGCAAACCCGGATGCGGTTTGCT
Source organism: Symmetrospora coprosmae (assembly GCA_008802785.1). NCBI lineage: Eukaryota > Fungi > Basidiomycota > Cystobasidiomycetes > Symmetrosporaceae > Symmetrospora > Symmetrospora coprosmae. Next base: position 15,541 of record VUYT01000035.1, on the reverse strand, counting down.
GACATAGCGGCATCTGGGTGTTATAGGCAATATTGATTGCGCAGCCTGCCGAGCCTCCTTCGCAAGTGGGAAACACCATGTCCATGGTTCCGTCACGATCCATGTCGGCAAGCGTGATTGCGCCGGGAGCAGTGCCGCGGGGCAGGGGGCCGCTTTGCGCCAGCTTGAAGCCTGCCTCTTTCGCATTCACCCAGATCTGGTACGAGAGGCGCTGAGCGTCGGAAGGGTCTTCGCACACGAGAAAGAGGTCCGCTAGGCAGTCGCCGTCCAGATCGATGAATGCATTCGAGTGCGGATTCGGGAATTGGCAATTGAAGCTGGCCATGTCGAGCGGAGGGTCGGAGCTGGCGCAAGTGAGAGACAACGAATGCGTTTGATGGAGCTTTTTTCTGGGCCTGCTTCCTGAGAGATGACAGACTCACAGGGTGAACAGATGACTCTTGTTGCTTGCCAGCCAGTCGTTCTTCCATATCTTGAGATTCTGCTGCTTGGCATCCCCGGAAGGAAAGCCGAGCAGATCGACTTTCATGTCACCCTGAGCATCGAATGCCATGGGCTGAGCCAAGCCGGATGAGGGGACACTAGTAGCCTCAGCTGTAGCGGGAAAGTTCAGGCGATGGCATCAGTCCTGACGCTGAAGCTTGCCCGGATGCACGGCTGTGAGCTGTGTCTCACCGAAGCGCCCACCGCCCTGCCCTCGGTGCATTTGCAGCTTGAGCTCATTGTCCCCCCACCATCCGCCTGGGTTCTCCTCGCCCATCAAAAGGAGGTCCAGCCGACCATCGTAGTCGTAGTCTCCGGGGACTAGGTTGGTAACGACGAAAGGCGCATGGAGGAACGGCTGTGCCTTCTTGCCGCCAACAGGTTGAAAGGCATACTTGGCTGTGGTATTCGCAACCGCATTGCGTGTCAGCTGTGTGCGTCCGCAGACATGCCTGGCGGCGACGTGTCTGTCGCTCCGCTACCTTGACGAGAGCGGACTCACCCCTGTTCCAGCTGTACAGGCTGAGACTGCGCTGGTCTGCGCTGAGCATGACGAGCTCCAGACTGTATCGGGCGATGAAGTATTTCTCATGGTGTTCAGTCTGCAATGTCTCGCGCTCTCCCGCGCGCACAGAGGCGGCATCGTCACGACCAGACCCACGCCTGCTCGCCGTCGACGTCCGCCAGGGCGGCCACGATGCCATCGACATTGTCGAGCCCGAGCGGCCCGACGTCAATAAGACCTTCGTACTTGAAGCGCTGCTCCCCGATGAGCCCAAAGAACAAGGCAGAGGCGTGTCGAGCCCAGCCGAGCTGCAGGAGCGCTACCACGAGCAGGCCGAGCGGTGACGGCAAGCGGGACAGCATGACGTCGAGATGCGCTCAGGCAGCTTGTCCCTGTGCTGGCATACCAAGCTGCCGTTCGTGTCGTGTCGTGTCCGCTCAACCTGTCCTTGAACGGCCTCTGAGGGGTTGTCAGGAGATTGACCCTCTGTAGTATGTGGCGCAACCCGCACGCACTGAGTGCAGTCTCCCTGATGGACCTTCCTCCTCCCGCCATGCATCAACTGCAGTCTACGACGCCTGCACATGTGGTTGGCAGGATACGAATAGAAGGAGTCAGAGTGACACGAGGCAAACGTGTCCGTACATCTGTGCACTGACTGGCCTCCGGAACTTTGGGTGTTGCAGCAGCTCAAGAAGCAAGACAGTGTCACGGCAAGCGGGAGGGTTACTGCACATGCCTTCTGCAGCCGCTTTATCTGTCGACTACAGACCCGTCTTTCCAGCACATTTGTCACGATGGCCGTCTGCTGTCTTCCTTGGACAGCTTCTGCCAGCTTCCGGGGCCCTCCTGGCCATCCAACAGGACAGCCGTTCTCCGCCCCGCGTCCGCGTCCGCGTCCGCGTCCACGTCAACTGCAAACTCAGCGCCGTCAAGGTGGCACAACGCGCTAGGCAGTAGTACGACAGTTGCTGCGGGCGCTAGTGCTCCCGGAAGTGCGCCCCGCCTGGCGCCATTACACGCCCACGCGCAAGTTGGGCCACGAGCAGCTCGCCTGCCGCTGCAACCGCTTCCTTCACCAAGCCATACCTACCTACTGCATGAGGAGCAGGCTTCTCTCGCCGTGCTTGCCCTCTGCCCGGAGGTGACCCACCACCTTCCTGGCTTGCCCCTTTCTCGCACGAGCCAGCGCGAAGTTCCACGCATGGCAGATCCGAAGCATGCATGGCTTCCGCTTCCCTGTACAGTTCCGGACGACGGCCGAGTCTGACGGAAGACGGAAGGTGCACCCCGGACGCGGTGCGCAAAGACGTCTTCCTGCGCGTTCCGGGCTGAAAGGGGGGACACGGAGATCCCTCACGCGCGGCGTTGGCACTCACATCCTGCTCCTTTGGCGCCAGTCGACTACTGCTGGCTCGCCCTTTCCTCCCCCTTCTGCCTTCTCTTTGCATCATACCGCCCACCCCGTGTTCGACCGTTTCTACTCAACGCCTCGTTACACCCTCTTGTGCCGCCTCTCACGGTCACTCAGACTCTTCCTCTATACACGTATACACGGTTGCAAGTATGGCCGAAACTCTGCAGGGGATGCTGAACCAGATCTTGGCCGCGGTGGTTCGTCCTCGAGATCGTCGACGTATCTCCTCCTGCAGAGTGTCGCTACGGACACTGACGTCTGCGTGCTTGTGACCCGCAGCCTGAAGGGGTCTCGCCGTTCGATGGACTCCGCGGTTACTTTCTGAGCCAGGTCTACCACCAAACGGACGCATTCGACCGCGGCTGCTACGCCATCATGGGTCTCTGCTCCGGCGTGATTGCCCTGATGCTGCTTGCCCTCGTCTTCCGGTGGCGGAGCGGCTCGCTCACTTTGGTCATCCGCGACGGCGCAATGTCCCGCCCAGACTTTCGGACCTTCTGCCCCATCTTTTACGTCGCCTTCGCCGCGTCCGAAATTGTCCAGAGCGCAATCATCGTGAAAGCGTACCGGGACCAGCACTGGACGGCTTTTGGTGGTGCTTTCCAGTGGGTGGAGAGCCTCGCCTACTTTGGCGCTCGGTGCCTAAACGGATGCTGACGAACAGCGCGCACCCGCACACACAGGTACATGTCTCTGGCATTCATCGTCATGTGCGGGTACACGCTCGTATTCAACGTCCTCGCATCGAACCCGAGCGTCCGGCGAGCTCTCATGAACATTGGCTCGCTGAATCGGAGCCGAGGGCCGATGGGTGTCCTCATCCTGAACGCGCTCCTCCTCTTCTGCATCCTGGCATCCATCGGCTCGCTCGTCCCCTCTGCTCTCATCCTGGCTCGCGAGGTGCGCTTCCTCCCAGCAGACTGATGGCAAGTAGCGCGCACATGACTGACTGACACCACATGATATGTCTAAACCGATTGCAGATGCCCGGCCAGAACGACGATGTCGCAGCCATCTTTGCCGTCATCGCCCAGGCGGAAGCTGCCAACGATCTGAGGCTGCTCGCTGGACTGGCGGGTCCAGTGACGACCTTGCTCGGTCGAGGCGATGAAGTCAAGTAGTAAGCGCGGACTGCTACACATGCCTGCGTTGAAGTTTCTACTTACCCAGTCTGCCCGACCAGCGCCATCAAGCTAGCTGGCTACACGACTTGCGCTTGGCTCGTTGGAATTTGGACTCTTGTGAGCTCATGCAGACGCTCGGTCTGCTTCGGAAAATACCGCTTCTGACATCACATCGCGTGCATTGCCCAGGGCGGCACCGTCGCCTACGTCTCCCTCGTCAGGGCAGTCAAGGATCGGATCGCAAAGCTGGAGCGTACGTCGCCTCCGCCTGATTCTTGCAGTATCCGCACGCACGCACAAACAGGCAAGATTGGACCGTGCTGACCCTCTCTTGCATTTGCACTGCATCCTGTAGGCTTCGTCATGGAGGAAGAGACGCGCCAAGCGGAGACCGACGCGCTCTACAGCACAGTCGTCGAGCTGCCGCGCGGCGCAAAGACCAAGGTCCAGCCGACGCTGGCGGCTGACAAGCCGTTCGCCAATCTGGTCCCGACCACCGACATGCCAGCCAAGTACAGCGACATCATCGGGAGCCAAATCAGCGAGACGAGCACAAAGATTCGGCAGCTCAAGGTCGTCCTGCGCAAGGACCAGATCACGCACTTCCTCTATCTCATCATGATCTTGGTGAGTCTGGCGCGTCTATCGCTCCTTGTCTTGCCAGTCATTGATCGATTCTCTGCATCCGTTTCCTGCTCGCAGATCTTCAGTACGGAGGTGAGCCCGATAATGCCGGTACTGTGTTATGGCATGGACCAAGCAAAAGGCTGAGACGGTTCTCTGGTTGGTTACAGAGCGTCATGCACGCATGTGGCGGCGTTGATGGGGTCGAGACGACCAAGCTGCTCCCGATGGTGCACAGGTGGGGCAGCTCTCGCATGCTTCAGGCTTTGTCCACAGCCATCTGACGACAGCTGTGAGCCTCTTCCCAACAGCTACCTCGCGGCAGCCTTCTTGTCTACGGCCCTCCCCCTCGGCTTCACCTTCCTGTTTGACAGTTTCCGGCTCTGGCGGCACCAGTACGCGGGCTCACAGTATGGCGGGTCCAGCTCGTCCTTCTCGCCGCAGGGCCTCACGTACGACATTCCGCTGCACGTCAGCGCGCGCGGGCCGCTGTCGTCCGAGAAGCGCAACGCGCACCACCACCAGAGCGCGACGAGCCTGCCCATGCACGCGCACAGTCTCGGGGTCATGGTAAGCCAGGAGCATGCGGTCGTCGTCGAGTCGAGCTTCAGCAAGAACGAGAAGGACGACGCGGACAAGTACAGCATCTGAGGGGGCGCTTTCTCTCTCCCTCTCCGTCTCTCTGGCTCTCGCACCCAAATAGTCACGCCGCCAGACGGCCACATCACATTCGTTATTCCCACTCGGTCCAATTTGTCTCTTCAGTAGTAGTGTGGCCATCTTCGTTGTACTTTTGCAGTCAAACTCTTGAGCATCGCATCGGTGTGCATGGTGTGGTCAAGTGGCAAAAGCGCGCGCGTGTCTGCGCAGCTCTCCGAGTCCGACCCGAAGGCCGAGCGACACTGCGGGAGCATGTGTGGGTGCAAACTGCCATGCGTAATGCATCACTACTGCTGGCGTAATACTGTTACGAGGTGACGTGCGCGGCGCAGTCCCCTGGTCTATCCAGATCTATCTGGTCCGGGAGCAGCGAGTGACAACAGCACGCAACAAGGCGCGCATGCAGGGTCGACCAACGACCACACGCCAGATCTCCCCATTTGAAGCGTATCGTGCAGTGCAGCGCAGCTCAGCACAGTACAGTCCATTCAAAGCAGGGCGGGACTCTGCCCTCTCGTCTCACTTCACACTCCTTTCAACGCTCACTACCGTAGCGCGAGTACTCCGCCTCGCGTGGACGGACTGGCAGCCACCGCCCTCATCGACATCAGGCATTCGGGGACGACCGGAGAGGGGATACACCGTCTGGCTCCACTCGCATACCTTACACGCACTGTGGAGCATCTCCGCCCGCTGTCGTACCGCCATTCGACAGCTCAGAACTGCGAGGATCCCGTCTCAGTACAGACGCGCTTTCGACGGGCGTCGGTCGGATCGCCGTCGTTGTCAAGGCGCGCAAATCAGGCTGCAGGAGGGGCAGCAGCGCAGCGCACGTTCAGCTCCAGCGCGTGCAAGCTAGACTGCACACTCGTCGTGCATTCACTGCCTGATCGCATCACCGGCAGATCCAACGCTGGCGCGCGCACACACGGAGGGCCGGCACGGATAGATAGATAGCAACAGCAGAGGAGGGTCAGCCAGCCACGATGTGCTGCACAGGAGCCAAATGGAAGCGAGAGGTCGTACAGGACCACAAGGTGCGTCATCGAACTACGCACTCACATTCGCCGAGTTGCGATTGCCACGGGGCTGACACCAGTGCTACGACCTCCAACGCGCCCGCGCACGGCACCTCCGCTCCGCCCGGCTCGCCAGTTTGACTTTGTCGACGTGCACGAGTACCACACCACGGGCTTCTTCACGCGCCTGCGGTACACGCTCGTCTACGTCTTTGTCATCAAGTCTGTCCTCGTCTACATCTCGGACATCTACACGGGGATTGCCATGTTGGCCAACGGTCAGTGGGCAGGCAACATTCTCGCAGAGGCCGACGACAGCAAAGCCATCTCGGTGCCCTTCAGCATTGGCAAGTGGATCTTCATCGGATGCATCATCTTCTCGTTCCTGCTCCTCGCATGGGAGAGCCGCAAAGCGCGCATGATCATCCGGAGCAGAGACATCAGCTATGCATTCACAAACGTCATGGCCAACAACTACTACACCATGAAGAGCTATGATCACTTCTGCTTCTTCAGTCAGATCGACAACTCGAAGAAGAAGAAGGACGAGTTTGCCTTTTTCGTCTTTTTCACTTTCAAGGGTGGGTCACCCTATCGGGAGACATGCGTGCATGTACTAGCGGGGGGCGTACTTGCAGGCTGACGGTCAGTATACTCCCTCTCGGCCGCAGGCTGGAAGCGCTTGCTGCTCGCGGACGCCCCGCGGCAAGTCATCAACAGCTTGACGCTGTACTCGTTCGGCAAGGCCTTCAATTTCACGACCGACCTGAGCAAGTACTACAACGACGAAGACGGCAACTTCAGCTTTGTGCGCGCGGGCGTGCTGTGCACCATGATCTTCACCGTCGTCATGTGGGCGGGCTCGGCCATCCTCCTCACCATTGCCGCCGTCATGTATGTGCCCTTGCTGTGCTACATTCAGGGCAACCTGAAGGAATACTGCTGCCACAAGATCGACAAGAGGTAGGCTTACATCGAGTCTGCAGCCTGGAAGAGACCCGCAGGCGACAGTGCAGCACAACTGACTAGGTGTTGAACCGCATTGACAGAATCGCCGAGCTCATGAAGCGGAAAACGAAAAAGCGAGTCCAGCGCGAGCAGGAACTGGCCAAGCGCGAGGCGGCGGGCGACTTTCGCCATCTCAAGGACAACAAAGGTCGTTGGAAGGAAGGGCACGCTCCACTGCCGCAGCCGACGCTCCCGACGATTGATCTGAACGACGCCGAGCTGTATGGTGACGGCAAGAGCGAGGCCGGGCACTCGTTCAAGAGCGGCGCAGGGGGAGCGGGGTACCGGCCCTACGGCTCCGAAGCCGGCGGGTACAACAGCAACAACTACCCGCCAGTTCCGACGCTGCCAGACACGAACGGGTACCCGCGCTACCAGCTCAGCGACGGCGGCGGTGGCGGGGCAGGGCCCTATGGGCAGTACGCGTACCCGTCAACCAACACGCTGCCGCAGGACTCGGCCTCGTCGCTTGTGCACGGCGGCGGTGCAGCGATGCTCGGCGGTGGAATGGACGACCGCGCGAGCATCAAGTCGCGCGACCCGCTCCTGTCCGTGCGCAGCGGTGGCGGCGAGGGCGACATTTCGCAGAGCACGCTGGACCTGAACCGCGCGCCCAGCTACCGCACGCACGAGAACGGCACGGAGATTGGCGACGAGGACGAGGACGCGTACTACTCGCAGATGCAGGCGCAGTTTGGCAACGAGCAGTCTGCGGGAGCAAGCACGGCTGCCCCTGGTGGTGGTGGTGGTGGTACAGCCGGCGCATACGGGCAGTACCACTATGGCGATCAGAAGCAGCGTGCGTCGCCGCAGATTGGCGCGAGCGAAGACGGGACACCGCGGCAGTATCAGCAGGGCTATTTCGAGCCCGACCCGAACCACCCGTACGCCGAGCCGCCTTACGCCATGTCGCCAGACAACAGTGGCGGTCGCTTCTCGCCACAACAACAACATCTGCAACAGCAGCAGCAGCAGCAGCAGCAGCAGCAGCAAGCGAACCCGTACAGCGCGTATGCCAGCCGCGATTCGAATGCTCTGCCATACCACCAGTCCAATCCGCCGTCGCGCTCGCACACGCCTTCGCGCTCGAGGGACCTCATGGCGCAGCCGACGCTCTCTCTAGGAACTGCGCGCTCTCTCTCGCCGCAGCAGCAGATGCACGTGCCACAGCAGCAGCAGCAGCAGCAGCGATACCCGCAAGGCCGGGGCGTGTCCCTCGCCGGACGCAGCGAGATTTCGACCGTATACTACCCAGAGGACCGGGACCGGCGCAGTGTCGCCGACTCGCAGCACGGCGCGTTTGACCTCGACGACGACGGGCAGGCGCGCATGAGCGCCATGGGCCTCAGCGCGCACCACGGTCACCAGCAGTACCCCGGCTATGCCTCGCACGGGCCCGGGCACGGGCACGGGCAGGGGCAGCAGAGTGCGGGGCCGTACTGGCAGCAGCCGCTTGACATGCTCGACGAGGCCGAGGAGGAGGTCGACGAGGCGCGCGCACAGCCGGGGCACCACCTTCACCAATACCAGCAGCACCAGCAGCAACAGCGGTACGGTCAAGGGGATGGACGGAGACGGTGAGGGATCTCGCATGCTGGCCGTGAATTCGCCCTCTTCCTCCTGAAGTCGTCGCCGCGATCCTGCATTTGTGCAATGTGCGTGTGAATGTGTGCCTGCTTACCTAGTTGTCTGTAACAACATAGAAGCCCGCTCGCTCGCTCGTCGTTCTGGCGCGCGAGTACGTGTATCGGCCGTCTTGTTCATTCTCTTCGTGCGTGCTGCTGTCAGATTGACGCGCCATGCCCTAAAGCTTTTCGGCGGAGGCAGTTCTAGATCAAATATACGATGTACACATGTCCGCGAGGCCTGAAGCGGGTTGAGTTCGGTGGGGCGCACGGGATGCCATTCAGCTTGAGATCGGCCGCTCATTCGTCGTCCTCCGCCTCGTCCTCGTCCTCGCCTCCAACCTTGCCGTTGATGACTGCGGCGTACGTCTGGTCATCTGTTCCACTCAACTCCTTGACGAGGCCGTCGTAAGGGTATGTCCGCTTGGCCTGTAGGACGCATTGCCGACATGAGCGAAAGTCAGCCGGTGATTTCTACAATGCACATCGACGACGACCGCGCGCGCGCACAGAGAGAGAGAGAGATAGCCAACGCACAGCAGGAGCTTCGGTGCCGACAGTGTAGAGCAGCAGCGCAAAGGCAGCCATGACGCCCGAGGCGAGGGCGAACTGAGCTGCGGCGAGGTGGGCGGGCTTCTTGTGGACGTCCGGGGCCCACATGGACAGGGTGTCGTCGTTCTCGGGAAGCTGCGTGCGGGGGGAAGAACAAGGGGCGAGGGAGAATGTGAGCTTCCAGACACAGGTTACACGGGTACACGAAGCTGTGAAAGCCCGTGTGTCTTGCTATCGGACTGCGGCTGTGGATTGTGTGCCGGAGTCCCAAAGACAGGCTGAAGGGCGACTGACCGTCTCGTTAAAGTTGACCCTGTAGCACGGACGAGACAGACAGGCGGCGAAGTGCATCAGCACGAAGCGAAGCGGACAGACAGACCCACGCATCCCGTGCTCATGCTGGATGACTGCACCTCTCTTGTGGATCCCACCATCCGTTCTTTGCGGGTCTCAGCTGGCGGCTGACCTGGGGCAGCTGCGGGTAGCCGAGCCCTGCGAGCTGGACATCGTTGGCAATCTCGTCCGGGGTGGGGACGACCATTGGCTGCTGCTCGAGTGGGGACACGCTCGTGCTTGCCAGCCTGGTCCTGATCCTGCTGGCTGCATGCGGCTGGGACTGGGGCTGGAGGCGCAGGGTGGTGCGGGCAGCAGCAGCAGCGACGAGGCGGCTGCGGCTGCGGCGAGCGAGGACGGCCACGGGGAGGGACATGGCGGACGGTGGATGATGCTATGCTATGCTATGCTCTCCTGCGAGGGTGTGCTATACTGCTGATATGTGCGAGTGTCGGCGAGGGAGTGAGAGGTGAGGGTAGGTGTAGCTCGCTCTCCTCTCTCTGTGCTCATCCACTCCCGTCTCGCCCTGCCCCTGCCTCTGCCTCTGCTGCTGCTGTTGCTCTCACTCACGTCTTCTTTGCAGCCACAACTACTAGAATATGGCAGAGACAGCAGCAGCAGGAGCAATGACAGCAGAGGGATCAACGTCAATGGCTGCGTCCGCGTCCGCGACGACGGCACCCACCTCGGAGCGGCAGCCGCGCCAGCAGCCAGAGGACGAGGTCGTCAGACGCACAATCAAGCGTCGGCCAGCGCGGAAGCAGGTCGGCGTGGACGAGATAGAGAAGAAGCAGCCTGCCCAGAATGGCCAGACATTCAACGTCTGGTACAACAAATGTGCGTGGCCTGGTCCGCGGTCCGCCCCTCCGTGCTCGTGCTGGAGAGGATTGACATGTATTGCACACAGGGGCCGGAGGAGACCGGTACGACAGCTACAACGCAAAGGAGAAGAGCCAGACGCGGTGCAACATCGAGAGGGACATGGGCTACACCCGCGCAGACACGAGCGGGAACCACTACTGCTGCCTGTACTTTGCAAGGGGCTGTTGTCCAAAGGGGTGGGTGCGGGCGGCACATTCACAATAGTCAATCTGCGTCTAAGCTGACGCCGATGCGATGCGATGCACAACGTCGCGCACGCTTTCTTCGCAGCTCCGAATGCACGTACCTGCACCGCCTCCCCATGTCGGACGCCGTCCTCCCCGACGCATCGCTCGACGTCTTTGGCCGGGAAAAGCATTCCGACTACCGGGACGACATGGGCGGCGTCGGCTCGTTTGGCCGGCAGAACCGCACGCTCTACATTGGCAAGCTGCACTCTGGCAACGGGATGGAAAATGTCCTCGTAAAGCACTTTGACGAGTGGGGCGACATTGAGCGCATAAAGACGCTCCAGGCCAAAGGCGTCGGATTCGTCACGTACTACAGCGAGCTGTCGGCGCAGTTTGCAAAGGAGGCAATGATGAACCAGAGTGCAGACCACGACGAGGTGCTCAATGTCCGGTGAGTGGCTCTTCGCCCTTCTTCCCTCCTCCCAGCCGCGAGAGTTTGTGCAGCCGGCTCACCTGGCATACTACCTCTGCGTTGAACGCAGCTGGGCCACCGAGGACCCAAATCCGCGCGCCAAAGTCTTTGAATACAAGCGCCTCGTCCGCATCGGGCAGCAAGGGATCGGGACCAAGCTCACCCCGGAGTTCATCGACGCCGTGCGCCGCATGGACGAGCTCGAGGGCCTGGTCGAGCCACAGCAGATCGCGTACGAGGCCGGCGACGTGCGCTCGCTCCCTGCGGAACAGCGCGCGGCACTCGAGGCGGAGCGTGCTCGAGGTACTCTGGGTGGAAATGGCAACGGCAACGGGGCGGAGCCGGCGGCCAAGAAGACGCGGACAGGGGAGCCGAGTGAGGCAAAAGGCTTGCTGTCGGGCTCTGCACTTGACAGCTTGAAGAAGGCAGCAGCGTTGCGGAAGCAGAAACAGGCAAAAGCGCTGGCGGCCGCGGCGAAGGCAACGGCGGCATGATGCAGCTGGCAAATCAGCTGAGCTGCAATTCCGGGACAATGTTGGAGTAATACTTGAAGAAAGTGAAGACCGCGCCCAGCAGTATAAGGACTGCGGAACAGATGGTGTTGGCGACGCTGAGTACTGTCGTCCACTCCATCATGTGCGAGTGTTGTGACCTCGTGATGCGATGGAGCAGAAACGGGAGGAAAGAGGGAGAGGGTGTGCAGGGAGCGAACCACTTGGCGCTCCTATCTCTTGCGATTCTAGCCCATGCTCTCGTCTTCACTCTCATCTGCGTGCCCTATATGGCGATTCTGACCGGACCCAGCGTGATGGCCGGAGAGCCGCCCAGCGCCGTGCCACGCCGCCCCTCCTCGGAGACCTTCTCCTCCCGACATTGCGCCTCAACGTGCGTCGTTGTGAGCGCTCTGCATTGCATTGCAATTCCATTCATTGTACGCTACACGCGCGCATGCTCGCCAAGTCGCTTGTCGAGGCGGCGTTTCCTCCGAAGAACATCCTCGATGACTTCCGACCAGCTGTCGCCCATCCCGAAACCGCAAAGGACTGGAAGGAGAACTGCGACTGGCTCGCATATTGGCTCACTCCAGTATTCAAGAGCGTCGTCAAGGTGGAGTCAGACTATCATCTCTATCCCAATCCCATACTGCCGCGCTCCGACTCGCGGCAGAGGTACGCCCGGATGCAGCTGGATGCGATCATCGTAAGGCAGGACAGCGTTCGACTGTGTCGAGATCCAACTTGGGACGGAACGACTCACCTGTGCGTCTGTACTATCAGGAGATGATTACGCACACTCTACAGGACCTGGCGATTGTCCTCGAACTCTACGGCTCAGCCGCCATCCTGTCGCCACACATCAGCGTAGTCTTTCCCTTTGTCCGCGCAAAGCTACGCCTGCGCTACCTGACCAACGACGACTACGCAGCCCTCATCCTTTTGGAGAGCTTCGTGAACCGCTGGCAGACAGAGGCGCGCGCTGCAATGACCGAGGTCCTCTTTACGGAGGAGGAGGGCCAAGCGCTCTTCGCACGTTCAAGTGGCAGCCAGAGCCGCTATGGCAAGTGAGTCAAGGGGAATACAGAGAGTTCTGCGCACGCTGCAAGTGACGGTGAGTTGCAGTCAACCCACGATGGCCCGGAGCGCGGCGCTAGCTCACTTCGAGCTCGGTGCCCACTTCTCGCAGCCGGCAAGCCTCGATTTCAGACAATGTTGATGTCCTGTCCTTGTATCGTCCCGCGTCGCGTTACGCCCTGCTCGTCGTTGTAGCGAATTAAACGGTCACCGGGGCCATGGTTACCTATACCCCAACTACTTTCAGTGCGCAAAGCCTCAAGCATCCGCAGTAATCCCGTATGCTACATGAGGAATCATCCCCCCAGCGCGAATGCGTGAAAGCTGCAAAGGGTAAAATCGAAGCGGAGCCCAAGCGGCCTAGCCAGGCGCAGACAGCTCTCTCCCTCGTATGCGTTCACTCGCCCGCAGCTGCCCGCCCATGGGCACGTTACTGACCCAGCTCGAAGCGCTTGAGCCGTCAGCAGGGGGCGCAAGCTGGACAGATGCCAAGCTAGCCCTGCTCCGCCTATGTCCACGTGGCGGTGGTGCACCCGCAAGTGCATCCGCAGACGCAAGTGGAGACGACGAGGCTGCCAATGCAGTTGCGGATCCGGACGCTGAAGTGGATGTCCCTGCCGCCGTTGGAGATGCAGCAGGCGCAGGCGCGCCGAACGCACTCCACGACGCTTTCAGCAGTGTCTCCGAGAGTGACGCGCGGTGCCTTGGCCTGCCGCCATTGTTCATTGCGCGGCCTGTGCCCTGCGCCTGCGGCCCGTTCTGTGTCGGAGGGGCGGACGAGCGCGCGAGCGTGAGGTGCGGGTTTGCGCTGTGAACGGCAGACAGTTGCGCCGATGCACTGACGGCAGTGGTGGGACCAGCGCCTGGGCCTGCGCTGACTGAGCCTGTGCGGGCATTGGGAGAGAGGGAGGCATGGGCACCGTGCTGTGCCGACGGCGGGCTGATTTGACAAGTGCTGCCTGCCAGTGGCGAGGACGATGGCAAGCCAGTGGCGGAAGAGGGGGCTGGCGAGAACGCGGGCGATGGTGATGGTGACGCCGAGGCTGCCAGCGCGGCCAGCAGCGACTTTGCGTCCTTGGCGCTCGATGGCGCTGAATGAGGCGGTGTAAGGAGGTCCGCTCGGTCCGCTGCGTGCTTCGGTACATCCGCCGACTGGTCTCCGTGTCTTGATCCGGACGCTGGACTCAAGGTCGCCCTTTTCTCAGCCTTTGGCGTGGACGCCGTGCTTGAAGCGATGGGCGATGCCTCGGCGAATGGTCGAACAGCGCCGCTGCTGGCGGCACTGCTGCTCGCCCGGCCAGTGGAGCGCGAGAAGAGCGACGAGAAGAACGTCGAAGGCGCGGTGGTGGACGACGAGGAGGTATTGCTCTCTGCGGAAGGCGAGAGCGCACGCTCGGGTCGGCTGTCCGGTTTGCGGGCAATTGGGAATCTCGCCGACGGGGCATGCTGGTGTACCGCAAGCTCAGAGTCGCGCGCCGGTTGCGGTGCCTGCGGGCCGCCCTCCGCGTCCATCTCCAGGCTCGAGGAAGGCGGGCCAGCCCCGAGATACGCGTCTACGGCCGACGCCCCCGCGCCGGACGGCGAAGCCTCCGCATGTATGTACATTGTCCTGGCTCTTGACGCCACGGATATGCTGTTGCGCGACGTGCGCGGGCGCAATCTGCCGGGAGGGACGTGCAGTGGGCGGGCGAGCGGCGAGCTTGACCTTGCCGGCGCGAGGCCGATCGAGGAGGGCGAGGCTCCTCCGTCTTGAGGAGAGTGCACGATTGCGTGCGCGTCGCTGCTCATCAGGTTCAAGTAGCGGTCCTGCGTCTCGAGCGTGTCGAGGTGGCGCTGCAGCTCGGTCTCTTCGCCGTATGCGGCGGTCTGCGAGGAACGCCAGGAGCGCAGATGACCAGACGCTTCAGTCAGCGGGCGGCATCCGTACAGAATTAGCGGCAGATCCAACAGTTTGCACACACCCGCTTCCACGCGCTCTCGGACACGCTGAGCCGCTTGGTATTGCCGAGGATGGACTTCGAGACGCGCAGGAGCGAGCTGCTCATGCGTATGAGGCGGTCCATGGGGTCTTTGTCGTCTTCGTGGACGTGCAATGGATCTTGCCAGTCTTCTTCGTCTATGGGAGCGTCCTCGTCTGGAGCGTCTCCGTGTCTGATTGACGCACGCTCGTCCCGCACACGCACAGGCTGGCAAGCCTGATCTCCTTCGGCCTGATCCGTGTCCATCGCCAAGGGGATGCGGATCGGCGTTGGCAGCACCAGCGCATCCTCCACTGACTCGAGCTCGAGCTCGAGCTCGAGCTCCGGCTCTGCTCTCTCCTTGCCCTTGAGGCTGCCTCGACTGCTACTCCTTAGCAAAGCGCGGCTTGACGAGCCCTTTCTTGTTTGTGCTGCTGACGCTGCCCGAACGGGACGGTCCTCGTCTTCGTCCTCCTCTGAGCAGGTGAACAGCGTCGTCGAGGTGCTTGCGACGCTGAACCTGTAGTGGCCTAGTGCCTGCTGCTGCTGCTGCGGCTGAGCAGTGTACCGCAACGGCGGCGCCGGGAGGTTCGGGTCCATCGTGTTCGGGGTCGGTGTCGGATCACGCAGCTGGGCCAGTCTGGTGTCCCGATGCTATGCTATCCTGTCCTGTCCTGTCCCCCTATGCTTCCTGCTCGTGCTGGTCTCCCTCTCTATGGCCTCGACGACTCCTGTGACGCGCAGTGTCCCCTCTGTACACGTCCGTCCCGTCCACCTCTGCCGCCCGGTGACGATATGTGTGCACGACACTGACTGTTATGC
The DNA here is from genome assembly GCA_008802785.1 of Symmetrospora coprosmae. NCBI lineage: Eukaryota > Fungi > Basidiomycota > Cystobasidiomycetes > Symmetrosporaceae > Symmetrospora > Symmetrospora coprosmae. The sequence continues at coordinate 316 of VUYT01000035.1, read as the reverse complement.
GCCTAGCCTGCTTCTGCGACTGCGACTGCGACTGCGCCTGCTCATGAGCGCGTCATTCTCGCAGTAGTGCTTGATTGTGCATCACCATGTCCCGGTTGGAGCTGGTCGAACAATGCTCGCTCTAGGTAGGTACAGTACAGCGTCGACGACGATGAGGCTGCCTCACTCCTCCCTTCCTCCCTTCCTCCCTTCCTCCCTTCCTCCCACACGGGGTATTCCACATCACAGCACAGCTCTACTCTGCACGCTCCACACACGCTCATTGTCATCCACCGCGTGGCCCCAGCGCCATCCGATATCTCACCTCGAACCCACC